>CM056058.1:15053286-15408286 GCA_029574335.1 Rana kukunoris | reverse complement strand
ATAGAAACCAATCGGCTTCCAGGGTTTATTGCCAAAGCTCAAATTGAACAAGCTGAGGTTAGAAGCCGATTGGCTGCCATCCGTAGATGCACCAGATTTTAGGTCCACTGATTTTAGTAAATCAACCCCATAGTAACGGTCACTGAAATCAACTGATATTATTGAGATGGAATAACTGACACTGCAGTTAACCACGTGATACAATGATAACATAAAAGACACTGCAACCAGCAAACTTACAAATAATAATACCTGACAACTCAGTCAACTAAATGATGATAACAAGCAATTACTGACACTGCAATCAACTGATACGAACACAGTATAACCGACACTGCAATTGTACTTTCAGTTTAAATCCGTTGAATACATTCCGCTCATTCATCTCAAGTTTTTCAATCAGCTCATTTCTTTTAGAAAGCAGCCTCATCCAGAGTAGAAAAGCCTGTCCCCTGCCAGCACCCTGTAGAGAAGAACCCTCGCTCTTTGTGTGGCAGCAGTGGACTCTCCGCAGAGGTCCAAACTTCCCTGTTTTGAAACACAGCTATACTTTTCCAATCAACGAAGCTCATACTTTCAGTTGATTGGAGATTGCTAGCTCCACATGGGGGGGAGGGGGGGTATGCTGGACCTCTTAGGAGAGACCACTGCTTCCACATAGAGAGCAAGGCTTTTATTTGCAGCATGCTGGCAGGGTAGAGGCTTTTATACTTGAGACTGTGATTGCTTTCTGAAGAAAACCAACTGTATGACCTTTTTATTGCATCTGGAATGTATTTAGTTCATTTAAACTGAAGGTGCAGCTGGAATTTTACCAATTGATACAATGATAGAACAAGTGAAAACGACAGACAACCAAGCTGATAGGTTATAAATGACAAGGCAGTTCAATGAGTGACGATGACAAGCAATAACTGGCACTAAATTAAATCCAAGTGACAATGACCAGCCAATAACTGACACCAAATTAAACCAAGTGATATTCTCATGGACTAACTGACCCAACATTCTACCAAGTAAATGGACACAAATTAACCAACCCTTCAATTTACGCTCGACAATGACCTAGAAACATGGACACGACAATCCACTGAGGCTCCATTATCACTGGTGTAGATTGATTCAACAAATGCGCTGCACAGCTTCAGCCTGCGTCACGGCACAACACGTTACCGCAGACTATTCATTTTGACGAGACCAATCTAGGAGTAATCATCCCAACTCTATTTTTTTTCTACCTTGGAAAACATGGATCATTGTAGCGCCGGTGGGTATGTGGTATATAGCATATAGTGCAAGGGCTGGTCTAATTTGATACAGACTGATTGGATAGGTAAGGTTGGTCCACATATTACAAAGTTCTGGTGGATGTAAAGTTAATTGTACAGAGATTGCACTGTGCATGGCAAGCCGGATACTCGCATGCCTTATCTGATACTGCACTCTAAAGTGTGTTACCGACATTCAGTAACTATCACCGCAATCTAGGGTGTGCCATTGACACATGCAATAACTGACACCACAAATTAGGGTGTGCCATTGACATGCAATAACTGACACCACAATTTAGGGTGTGCCATTGACATGCAATAACTGACACCACTATCTAGGGTGTGCCATTAACATGCAATAACTGACACCACAATTTAGGGTGTGCCATTGACATCCAATAACTGACACCACAATATAGGGTGTGCCATTGACATGCAATAACTGACACCACAATTTGGGGTGTGCGATTAACATGCAATAACTGACACCGCAATCTAGGGTGTGCCATTAACATGCAATAACTGACACCATAATCTAGGGTGTGCCATTGACATGCAATAACCGACACCACAATTTAGGGTGTGCCATTGACATGCAATAACTGACACCGCAATCTAGGGTGTGCCATTGACATGCAATAACTGACACCGCAATCTAGGGTGTGCCATTGACATGTAGTATCTGACACCGCAATCTAGGGTGTGCTATTGATATGAAGTAACTGGTCACCGCAATCTAGGGTGTGCCATTGACATGTAGTAACAGACACCGCAATCTAGGGTGTGCTATTGACATGTAGTAACTGGTCACCACAATCTAGAGTGTGCCATTGACATGTAGTAACTCGCACTGAAATCTAGGGTGTGCCATTGACGAGCAATAACTTACACCGCAATCTATCGTGTGTCATTGACATGTAGTAACTGGTCACCACAATCTAGGGTGTGCCCATAGGCGTGCGCACAGGGTGTGCCAGGCACACCCTAATCACCCTGTGTAGCATAGATCCCCCCTACTGCACTAGTAATCCTTCCATCTGCACTGCTGCTGGCTTTCCTCCTCTCCCGGTGGCCGATGCTGCAGGATGTTTTAGGATGAATGGGGGGAAGGGGCCAGTAAATATGTAATTTACTGACCCCTTTCCCTTTCTGAATGAACACATTGAGCGATCGGTAGTGTGTGTTTGAGCTTTGGGGTGCACACCCTAATGCAATAGGCTGGGCACACCTATGGGTGTGCCATTGACATGCGATAACTGACACTATAGTCTACCGAATGGTAAAAACAAGCGGTGAGTGACACAATCTACCAAGTAATATGAGAAGACGATGACACAGTAATATCTCATATGAGAGCGCAGACCATCCTGAATGCTGACATCATAATGATTGGCACATCAATCTAAGCAGCGATATGAACTTGTAGCGCTATCACATACGGAGTGACCCTGACGCGCCATAACTGATAGTATTATCTAACCGCGGGGCCTGGACACATAAGTCAACACTATCGTCAATCAAACGACACGCGCTGGAGGCTAGGCGAGCGTTACATCTGTATTGTCAGGTTTGTTCCACGTACAGAATTGTTTTATGAAATGCATTTTCCGAAATGTGCAAATTAAAAAAAAAAACAATATTTTCCCGATGGAGACTTTTCTTTCACGTGTTATAAGACAAAATGAATGAAATCTTCAGTTATAGGGCGACCATAGATGGGGACACCCTAAAAGCGGAACTAAACCCTGAAAGTGGACCTTCACCCAGAAATAACACTTCCTCCATTCTGCCTCCTCCCCCCACCTCTTACACAATTGGAAAAATTATTATTATTATTATTAAACACCTTTTTTTTCTTTTTGGAATCAAAGTATTTTGAATCCGTGCCTAGATGAGACTTGTCTAGCCACCCTAACACACAAAAGGAAGGAGGCTTCACTCTGACGAGTCACATCTTGGGTTTTTTCCATCAAGCTGGCATCCCGGCCATAGTTAGGACCACTGACGCATTTCACCCTACTAGGCTTATTTGTAGAGGATGCGTTGTTTTCATTATTTTTCTTATTAAACACCTTCTTTCTTTGAGGGGGAATTAATGGACCTTTTGTATCCCTATCTAGATGAGGATGACATGCCTGGCCACCCTAGCAAACACAAGAAACGAGACCGCCCTCGGATAAGGTTACATCTTGGGTTTATGGCTTCCGAAAGCCTCCGTCCATAGTTATGACATTCCTCCACTGATGCGTTTCACCTGATTAGACTTATCCATCGAGAATGTGTTGTGTTTGTTCTTGTGCTGAGTGGGTCACGCTCTTTGGGGCCGGCACCTGGAGCACTGAGGGACAAAAGGAATGAACATGGAGCTTGGACCTGTTCTTGATTAGAAACGTTTAGCCGTTGACATTTGGAATTTCTTTGCCACATCTCAGGAGCAGGCCCGTTGCTACAGGAAAGGCAAAAAAAAACAATTGCTTGGGGCCCTGAGCTGGACTGGGGCCCCCAACTTTCCCTTCCCAGGCTGTAATGTGGCCGAGCTTCTCTTGCTTCCTCCTGAAGTCCTGTCAGTCTGGCCGGGTACCGCGCTTGGTACAGGAGATTCAATTTCCTGTTCCCGGCCGGACTGACAGGAAGTGCACACTGAGTGCTCACTTTCTTTCAGTCAGGCCGGCAACACAAGAAACTGAATCTGCTTTACTGCGCAGTACCTGGCCCAGGTACTATCTGATAGGGGACTGTGGACCCATAATGATAGAACACCAGACTGACAGGAGGAAGAGGAGCTTGGTCACGCTACAGCGGCAGCCTACAGGGAAGAAGGGGAGGTGAGAATAGAAAAGCATAGGGACTGGGAGGGAGGAGTAAGAACATGAGTGTAAAAAATGAGTGTAGCGCTAACGTAGGCTTTGCATGTGAGGGGGGGGGGGGCTTGGGGCCCCTATTTTGCTTGGGGCCCCCAAATTCCTTCAAACGGCCCTGCTCAGGAGGCAACATTTTATGTGTTCGGCATGATATCTTGTACATGCACAGACCCCTGGCAAATGCGTAAGTCCCCTTGGTGTATGCAAAGGTCACCACAGGTCTTTTCCAATGTCCACAATTTGGTCCTGGTGATCTGCGAATGTACGGGGGAGCTTGCAATCTTACAAATACGTTGTGGGTCTCCCTGCCAGGTCCCTTAGACTTGCGAGAGTCCCGCAACATGTCTGCCCATGTCCTACAAGGAAGACACTGTTTAACTCCATCGAATAATAAGTATGCATTTTTAATTTACATACAAGGACTGTTATTAGGACTAGAAATGCAGTTTTTGCAAAGTACGATGAAGTTCCCTTCCCAGCAGCGATGATCGAGAGAAATCAATTGATTCCCCATTCAACGCCAACAGAACAAATTAAAGGGGTTGTAAAGGTACAATTTTTTTTCTTCCTAAATGGCTTCCTGGATTGAAGGTGCCCAGGACCCGGGACAGAACTGCAAAATGTGGGACTGTCCTGGGCAATCCGGGACACGTGGTCACCTTACTCTCTACCCAGATTTCAGAAAGAAATTACTTTAAATGAGCCAGATGATGCCAACGGGGCTACATATTGAATTTTTGTAAATTCAGCAAATTTAAAGGATCACTAAAGGATTTTTTTTTTTTAACTAAATAGCTTCCTTTACCTTACTGCAGTCCTGGTTTCATGTCCTTATTGTTTGTTTTTTGCTTTAAAGTTGCTGTAATTCTGCTCTGATCTCCACACTTCCTGCTTGTCTGGCTCCTTATGAAAAATCTTATGGCAGCTTTTCACTGTGGTCTAAGCTGTCATTACCGTGTGTCTAAAACTCCTCAGAACCAATCAGATTCATTTTAAAAACAAAACACCCTGATCTGGGACCGATTAGACTCGTGCTCCTGGATCTCTTCCCCTACTCCTACTCTATTTTGCCTTTTCCCACTGGCCTTGTCAGCGGCCCACTCTCTCCTTCTATGTTCCCCCTCTCATCCACCCTAACCTGTTTCCCCTTCCCTTTCTTCCACCCTTTCCCCCTTCTTCTTCCCCTTCTCTTTTCTCTCCTTCCCTATTCTTGTCCCCTGTTCCCTCGTCTTTTACTCTAATTTTATCTCGCCTTCAACTTTGTCTGTCTCTCTCTTTACTCTTGTTTTGATTTTTTTTTCTCTCTTTTTTCTTCTCTATACCCTAGATTGCTGTTGCAAATCTGCCAAACTATAGAGCCCCTAATGTTTGCACATGCTCCTTGTTAATAATTACGGTCATAGTGGCTCATGTTATTATATTTTATTGGCGAGAGTTCTGCTGTAGGTGATAGCCATCGGGCTGACTCCTCCCCGATCATATTTGTGACTGTGTGCAGACTGTAACACCTCATGTTATTTGTCTTTCTTCTGTTTTGTATTTTTTTAAATACTAATAAATATATTTTCAACTTTAAAAACAAAACACTGCCCTGGATTTGTTTGTTTTTGTTCTGTGTGTCTCTCTACTTCACAGAAACATGAAACCAGTTTAAAAGTGAAACTAACCTGCAGGCACATTATAGGATTGATTTTTATCTATATTTAATCATTTTTTTAAATAAATCAGTTAACTTTTATGTCTCTATACCCTGTAAACAGTCATTTCAGCCAAAAAATATTTTTCCTTTAGTGACCCTTTAACCACATAAGGACCGCCGCATGTACATTTACGTCGGCAGAATGGCACGTACAGGCACCTGTACGTTCCTGCCTAGACGTGGCCCCCACCCCCGGGACATGTGGCGGTTCCGTAGGCTGTGGGAGCGATCCGGGATGAGGGGGCGGCTGTTTGTTTTTGTTCGCTCCCAGCCAATGCGCGTCCGCCACCCGCCCTCTTCCTGTGTAAACACAGGGAGGGGGAAGTGATGTAATCTCTCCTCTCGGCGGTATTTTCAACCGCCGCTGAGGAGATAAGACATCACAAGTGAGTCTGCACAACACTACACTGACACCACACACAGGCACATAAACCCCCCCCCCCCCGATCACCCCCCCACCCCCCTGTCACAGTGTCACTGAATGCATATATTTACTGATCACTGCATTTAGTGTCAGTGTGACAGGCAGTTAGTGTTAGGCCCAGGGTAGCCCCCGTACCCCCCCAATAAAGTTTTAACCCCTTGATCACCGCCCTAGTTAACCCTTTCACTCCCTATGGTCAGTGTCACTAAGCGATCATTTTTCTGATCGCTGTATTAGTGTCACTGTTGCCACTAGGTTACATAGTTACATAGTCACATAGTTAGTCAGGTTGAAAAAAGACACAAGTCCATCCAGTTCAACCATAAAAAAATAAACAAAAAATAAACAAACAAAATAAAACACAGTACATCCCATACACCCAACTCCATACCCACAGTTGATCCAGAGGAAGGCAAAAAACCCCAGCAGAGCGATGATCCAATTTGCTACCGGAGGGGAAAAAATTCCTTCCTGATCCCCCAAGAGGCAATCGGATTTACCCCGGATCAACTTTACCTACAGAACTTAGTACTTGGTTATATTATGTGTATTTAGGAAAGAATCCAGGCCCTTCTTAAAGCAATCTACTGAGCTGGCCAGAACCACCTCTGGAGGGAGTCTGTTCCACATTTTCACAGCTCTTACTGTGAAGAAACCTTTCCGTATTTGGAGGTGAAATATATTTTCCTCCAGACGTAAAGAGTGCCCCCTTGTCCTCAGTGTTGACCTTAAAGTGAATAACTCAACACCAAGTTCACTATATGGACCTCTTATGTATTTGTACATGTTGATCATATCCCCTTATTCTCCTCTTCTCAAGAGTGAATAAATTCAGTTCCTCTAATCTTTCCTCATAGCTGAGCTCCTCCATGCCTCTTATCAGTTTAGTTGCCCTTCTCTGCACTTTCTCCAGTTCCCCGATATCCTTTTTGAGAACTGGTGCCCAAAACTGGACTGCATATTGCAGATGAGGTCTTACTAATGATTTGTACAGGGGCAAAATGATATCTCTATCTCTGGAGTCCATACCTCTCATTAGGTAGCTAATTTTTTTTTTATTGCGATTTTTTTTTTTACTAAAGACATGTGGCTGAATACATTTTGGCCTAAATGTTTGACTAAAATTTTGTTTATTTGATTTTTTTTTATAACAAAAAGTAAAAAATATTGATTTTTAAAAAAAAAATATCGCTCTATTTTTTTTATAGCGCAAAAAAAAAAAAAAAAAAAAACGCAGAGGTGATCAAATACCATCAAAAGAAAGCTCTATTTGTGGGGAAAGAATGACGTGAATTTTGTTTGGGAGCCACGTCGCACGACCGCGCAATTGTCTGTTAAAGCGACGCAGTGGCGAATTGTAAAAACGCCTCTGGGCATTTAGCAGCATATTGGTCCGGGGCTTAAGTGGTTAAGCTATTGGTAGCCCTGTCGGGCAGTAACATTTGAGCATTGTATTGTGTCAGGGTGTCCCGGGCCATGTCTTGAGGGAGCAAGGGGGTTTTTTAGCCATAATCCGGCAATAGTCGGTTAATGCAGGGCTGACTCCTTTAACGAGAGAGCGTTGTCTACTGAAGTGACAGACATGGAAGCAGCGAGAGGTGAGAGACCAGAAGATGGCACAGTGTGCGGGGGTGAGGGGACAGCCGACCATGCTACAGAGAGTAATGGAACGGCCTCTAATTGAGTCACCACAGGATGCCTCTGGATTGTATGTCTGCCTCTAAACACTCAGGAACTATTGATTAAAAACTCAAAGGACCCTTACTGCTGTCTGCTATTGTGTTTTATACCTCTCCATCTATCCCTGACCTATTCAGCCCTCAGACATACTGTGCGTCAGTTCCCTGCTCTATGTCCGTCCATCCCCCCCCCCCCCCCCAAACATTTCAAACCTCCCCCATCGTCTGCCATTCCCTCTATATCCTTTTTTTCATGGTTCTATACTGTAACCCGCTTCCCTTTCAGTCTTTATAATCAAACCCCAAGGCAGCGCTTTATCCGGCAGAAAATTTCCGCTACCACCATTCAGTATCGATTTTTTACAACTGCCCACCGATTACTTTTTTTTACAGCTCACTTTCCAGCCTCAAAATACAACCGACCTCCATCTCTGCATGTAAACATTTATCATTTCCTGACTACAAATTACACCGCAGAGATAAAGGAGGTCTATGGTTTGGCCCAATAGTCTATGCCAGGCATGTACAAAGTCTGGCCTGGGGGCCAATTGCGGCCCCCATTCCAGTTTAATGTGGGCCCCTGGTAATTTGGATATATACTGGGCTAGATTCTCGTACAGATGTGTATCTTTGTGCGGGCGTAGCGTATCTACTTTACTGCCGTATTCACAAAGCACTTGCGTCCTAAGTTACGGCGGCGTAGCGTAAATGTGCCGGCGTAAGCGCGTCCAAGTCAAATGTGGAAGAGGTGGGCGTGTTTTATGTAAATTACTCGTGACCCCACGTAATTGACGCTTTTATCGGAACAGCGTCAAATTTTTTATGTTTTACGTCGTTTGCGTAAGTCGTCCGTGAATGGGGCTGTGCGTAAATTATGCTCACGTCGAAAGCATTGAGTAGTTGCGGCGTAATTTGGAGCATGCGCCGTCCGTAGACGTATCCCAGTGCGCATGCTCCAAATTACGCCGCAACTACTCAATGCTTTCGACGTGAGCGTAATTTACGCACAGCCCCATTTACGGACGACTTACGCAGACAACGTAAAACGTGAAAAATTTTACGCTGTTCCGACGTCCATACCTAACATTGGCTATGCCTCATAGAGCAGGGGTAACTTCACGCCGGACATACGCTTACACAAACAACATAAAAAAATGCGTCGGGCGCAAGTACGTTCATGAATCGGCGTATCTAGCTCATTTGCATATTCGACTCGTAAATCGTCAGAAGCGTCACCTAGCGGCCAGCGTAAATATGCAACTAAGATACGACGGCATAAGAGACTTATGCCGGTCGCATCTAAGCAAAATTCCGGCGTATCTTGCTTTCTGAATACAGAACGCCGGCGCATCCTAGAAGTTACGCGGCGTATCTCGAGATACGCCGACGTAACTTCTTTGAGAATCTGGCCCACTGTATTTATCGGCGCTGCCTCGGAGCGGGCAGGGAGATGGTGAACGAGTGCTGTCAAATTACATACAGGAGAATCTCCTGTTTACTCAGCGACATCTGTAATAGGAAGTCCCGTTTCCTGGGCTGCCATTGGACGACTCCTTTGTCTATCATAGGAGGTGGGAGAAATTGGATTAAAGAGGCTGCTGTGTAAACAGAAGATTATCCTGTATGTCATCTGTTGGTGCTCATCCCGCCCCATCCCCCCCCCTCCGAGGCTGCAGATGGACATCGATCAGGCTGCATTCATGGCAATGGAGAGGCTGCATTCAGGCAAAGGAGAGGCTGCATTCATGGCAATGGAGAAGCTGCAGATGGGCACCGATTAGGCTGCATTGATGGGCAATGACCCTTATTTTGCTTCACAGTTTTTTTATTTACATTTTTTTCCCTGAAACTTCCCTCCTAAAGTGAAGGTGCGTGTTATACGCCGATAAATACGGTATATCTAAATAATACGCCCAAGCTTATCTCTTCACCACACACAACCACAAAGGCAAGAAAGTTTGTGTTGGGCAGTGTATTAGCACTCGAACGAACACACTTATACCAAATTTTAATGGTTTAAAGAATGTCATGCAAAATAGTCGGGCCCTTACGCATGTTCACTTCATCAAATCTGGCCCTCTTTGAGAAAAGTTTGGACACCCCTGGTCTATGCTTATCAACACTTTGCTGCCTGCTGAACTTAAACAGTTTGTGCTTTTAAAGGGATGCATAGTCTTATCAATTTAGGCTGGTTCCCCCCAAAGGGGTTTTTCAGCAGCAAATTGACTTCATCAAAAAAGAGAATTTTTGTATAAAAATATTTTATAAAAATCAAAATCATGAATAGGGTTAAAATATGAGCTCTGGTTATACATTAAGGGACATATTCCATTAAACATAACGATATTGCCACAGTGGAGCAAAACATTACATTACAGAATGCCAAGCACATTAATAGACCAACGCGTTTCGACCCATTAAGCCATGGTCTTCCTCAGGGGGGGATTGTTCTAAAAAGATCAAAATACTCAGAATTCAGTTACAGGATCTCTTTTCAATTTCCATTCTCCAACGGTAAATATACCATTACTACATTTGTAGATGTCTATATATTATGATATGTTATGCTATATGGGGCTGCAAGCGCACGTGCAAAGTTGAAAGGAAGTCCATCCATCACATTTCTTTGGAAGCACAATCACTGACATTCAGAACAGCATGCACTAGTACTGATTCGGAAAGTATTTTTTTGGGTACAGAGGGCCATGAGGGAATACATTTTTTTAAGCTGAAACATATGTTTGTCAAGTAAAAAGTTGGTGGTGTGGCAGCCAGCCTTTGCCATAAACTCTGGGTCTGCTTTCTTCCAGAGAGGTCCGAATGGCCCATCTATACTCTGTCCCCACCGGTGCCATGTACCTTCCTCTTCTTTCAGGCCCACCATTTTTTTTTCTGTTCATTGGGCTGGGACTTCAGATGTAACTCTTGTGCATGTGTACTAGATTTGCATTTTGTTTCTTCAACCAAAAGATCCTACCTGCCTGCTTTTTTGTTCAAGCTTTAATTAAAAAGTAGAGAGAGACACAACTCTCCCAGAATATTGGATTTTAGTGGGAGACACCAATTTTGTTAAAAGGTGAGCACACTAGACACACTTGATTGAAAAAATATGAAAATATATTAATAACATTAAAATATTATAATGAATTTTACATAGACCATGAAGAATTCAGAAACAAGACACTTCATATATGCAGATGGACAACATGTTTCGCACAGTTGTGCTTCATCAGGGCACCCATCTTTAGTTTCATGTGGTCTGTACAGGACATAAAGATATGTCATTAGTATTGTAACGGAATGGCCCATGCAACCCAGAAGCGCTAGTATGAGATACTCCTGTTTTAGCTTCACCAATGCCTCTTATGTGTAGATCACCCTGTGTCTCTAATAGGGGCACAGGGTGAATGAGAACCCCACTATGGTCTGTGCTAGTCACATTGAAAGTGGTATAGATATTGATATATTGTGTGTTGGCTGTTGTGTACATAAAGCTTGCTGTGGTAATTAAGTCTGCTACTGTGATGTAAATGAATCTAGGATGGCTCCTAAGAACCTGTCATTGTGTTGTGCTAATTGACCCTGTATTGTGTGAAGTTCTATTGATGATAAATGTGTATTGTGAGTTAACAGACAGTCTAAAGGTCAGATGACTAAGACATCAGCTGTAATTAATTAGCTCATGTAAAGTAGATCAGAAGCTGGAGTCATGATGTCTACCTAAAAGATGTGTATTGGAGGCTCGTTAGGAACCATTGTAATGTTGTGGGTGGAGTTGAGTCACTGTTCATTTTGGTTACTAACTGTATATAAGAGCCTGATTTTTTCATTAAAGTGTCTATTCGTTTTGAACCTCAAACAGAGCTGTGTCTCGTTACTGGGGGAATTCATATGGGTTGTGTTCGCCGGATTGTGGAGTGTCGATAGCTGTCTTGGGTTCGGGAATGGAATATCTTAAACAGCATTAACCCCTCTCCCGTTTGGGGTTCTGTTACAAGTATACAATACAATAATAATCATAAAAGTTTATTACATTATATAACATAAATCTTGGCAGTGAAAAACTGCTCTGTGCTCACCTAGTTTGACATAAAATGGATGAATCAAAGGCAACCTAAGAGGTGCACCAATGCCAAAAAAAAATGTATCAGACTAGGTGATAATATCATGTTATAAACTTTTATGATTATTATTGTATTGTATACTAATGACATATCTTTATGTCCTGTACAGACCACATGAAACTAAAGATGGGTGCAAGGCCCTGATGAAGCACAACTGTGCGAAACATGTTTGCCATCTGCATATATGAAGTATCTTGTTTCTGAATTCTTCATGGTCTGTGTAAAATCCATTATCATATTTTAATGTTATTAATACATTTTCATATGTTTTCAATCAATTGTGTCTAGTGTGCTGACCTTTTAACAGAATTTGTGTCTCCCACTAAAATCCCATATTCTGGGAGAGTTGTGTCTCTCTCTTCTTTTTCTTTTTTATTTACTGTCTTTTGGGATTGTGAGATACCACCATCTGTTTCTGGAAAATATCCAACTTTCCTATATACACAAGCTTTAATTCGATTTTAACCCCTTGCCAACCGCCTAACACATATGTGTGGCAGCATGGTGGGTGAGCCTTAATGGTGCACAAGTATGTCCGTGGCTTCCAAGAAAAAGGTCCAGGACAGCCGCACACCTCATATGCTTTTTATTGAAGAAAATGGATTATACACATCGCATAATGGGAGGGGGGGGGGAGCAAGAGATTTTAACACGTTTCGTCCTTAAGCTAGCACTTAATCATAAGCTCATGGCAGCCCACTGTTCTGTGCTGAGCAAGAGCTCCAGCACACTGTCCGAGCCATCACGTGATCTCTGTGACAACCAATCACAGTAGTGTCATGATCATAAACTCTGCCTCCCGTCATTCAGAACCTCTTAATGGACCAATGGCAAGGCATAAGAATTTGTATTTTTATGCTTGAGATAAACATAGGTCTATCCAGAGATAAAATGTAAAAAAAAGGGGCTTGATGAACCACTTGATGTTTCTTTCTTGTCTGTTTTCTATCAAAAACATACAAATTCATAGCTCCGCTCAAGACACTCTGTAACGGAACATCCCACACTCCGCTTGAGTGCTTCCGTCCTATCAGTCTGGATATAGATATCAGATATTCCAGCTGCCCTCAACACACAACGAGACAAGACTTGTTTGTGTGCTGAACATGGAGTGTTTAATAGAACCAAGAATACAATCTTATATACAGTTTAAAGAGGAGGTAACCAGAACATAAATTAACATGAGCTAATTAACTAATGGTTTACCCAGACGAGTTGACTCCGAGATATAACCATTCAAGGTAGACGTCCCGTCGCCTCTCACCTGCTATACAATACACATTATCATAAGTGTAAACACATGACATCTTCACACAATAGCAGGGCCAATTAGCACAGAGAACAGATACATGGCTGGAGTTGATGGCATTAGCATCTATGAATGAGTCACTCTTACAACCAACTCGTTGAGTTCAGAATCAACAACCAGCAAATAGTTCTCTACAGATATCCTGGAATATATTGTGGATAATAATTACATAATAATCGCCTCTTAGGTAGTCCAAGATATCATTTCTCAGTCATCCTATGCCCCTAGTAGACATAGGATGATTTTAGACATAAGAGGGTCCAAGTCTGTCACACACTCCTCTATTCATACATGGACAATCCAGGTGCAGGCCACTATAGCCCATCTCCACTCTCCATCAAAGATATGAGGAAATATCAGCTGCACTCCAAACTTGGCTCCTCTTGCTGTATTTATTGTCAGAAAAGTGACTGCATATAATGTCTCCACCCAAAAACGGATCGGCCTTCACACATTTAACCACTCTTGGCTTGCTCACAAAGGATAGATTGAACAAGCCAGGAGGGGTGAAACGCGCCATGGAAGGTTGGTCTTTGGGTGGAGAAATATTGCACAGATTCAGTTTTCGAACTTTCATTTTCAGGAGAAAGTGATGAGCAATGACCTCCTTCATAGTTTGTTTAATTACGTGACTGGTTTCCTTTAAAAGTCAAAGATTGGGGAACGGTCCGGGATGACAAGAGCTCAGCGGAAACGGTTGAATAATGGTGGAAAGCAAGGTTTTAGCGATTTGCTTGGCACCAAGAGCGAGAAATGCACTTCTATTTACTTATCTACTCTTCCCTCTAAGGCTCATTCAGCATCCTCCATTTTTCCCGGCCTCGCTGTCCTCCTCTCCCATTCTTCAGAGCTCCCTGCCCGCTCACTCTAGATAATAAAAGTTGATGACTTCACATTTTGCCAATAACTTCCACTCTGCGGTTGTGACAGTGGCGGCTTTGGGTACACAGCCCTTCTCTCCCTCCTTTCCGAATGCGCTCATTATTCCGCAGGGCCGCCAGTCAGCAGCTTTCGGCTGAGCGGGGAAGGGTTAATTAGCTGGCATTGAAAGCCGCCAGGAACTGGAAAGCGCTCTTTTCCCCGGGGAGCGCGTGCTCCATCTCATCCAACAAAACACATTTCACCGTTACATTAACATGATATTGTGTACATAATATCGAGTCAGTATCCACATACCTGTCCCCAGAGAAGCAGGGTCCTCCGGATTCTAGCAGCTGTGAGGCTGCGCCGTCCGCAAAGCCGTGCTCGAGATGGGGAATTAATTTGAGGGGAATTGAATGGAGCACAAGAAGGTGCCGTACAATTAGGCAATAATCAGATCTTCATGCAAACTGGAAGTGAAGTGTTGCGTGGGGGAAATTATTTTCTGCAGCACGGAACGGCAATGTGTGTGCATGGGCTAAGGCCGATTGCATGAGTAGCAGGCTAAGCCATGATGTTGCAGCCATGCCAGGCTATGGGGGTACCCAGGCCTGGCAGTGCCATGAGTATTAATGACAATTGCTACACAAAGGCCAGACAGATACCCAGGGTATCGCTAATTAACAGGCAACAACAGCGGACCCAAAGCAACAGTGGATTAATCATGGTGGTCATTAGAGTTTTTTTAAGGATTAAACTACCAATGCTGACTTGTTTTAAACCAAACCCTAGATTATTAATGTACCATTAAATTTACTTAAGTATCTGAATTTGACATTAACATCCTTCTGCACTCCCTATACAACAGGGTTGAAGTGTGAGAGAAACCCAGGTAATGCAAAAAGAGCTTCAGTGACCCCCGAATTCGTGAGAGACCAAATGAGACAAGGGGAACAAATATGAGCGTGTTCACAAGATCTCATTTTTACTGAGTACAACAAGGGTGGCAAACACAAGGCCCGCGGGCCGAATCCAGCCCGCCAGACCTTGCCATGTGGCCCGCGCAACGATCAGCAGGTCGCCACCTCTTTTGTCTCCCAGGCAACACGAGTAAACATCCTTTTACGTCAGGCACCCTGTGATTGGGCGTATGGTGCGGCGTGGGGCTGGCCTATTACAGTTGCTCTTGAAGTCCCGCCTCCGCACATGACCCCTAAAACGCCCAATCACAGTGCGGCGGGTAACACTATGGCGGCGGGACTCTCTGCCTGTCCCTCTGGTGCAGCGCTGTGTGTACAGCGGGCAGAGCTCGGTGGAGATGGGAGCATGGAGGCGCAGCCAGGGTCTGATAGCGGACCTTCGGCTCCTGCCCGGCAGGGACATCGTGGAGCGGATGGATGGTGCTGGCCTGGCCCCGGCGGGGACACCATGGAGCGAGCGGGTGGATGGCGATGGAGGGGAAGCCACAAGAGCAGAGGTAAGGAGGAGGATGGATCTGCACCAAGCTGTGTGGAGGGTGGTGTCTGAGTAGTGCAGGAAGTAGGAGTCAGGTGGGTCTGTGTAGGTGTCAGGAAGGGGGGTCAGTGTAGGTCTCAGTCATTGTAGTAGTCAGTGTAAGTGTCAGTTAGGTCAGTGTAGGTGTCAGTTAAGTCAGTGTAGGTGTCAGTTAAGTCAGTGTAGGTGTCAGTTAAGTCAGTGTAGGTGTCAGTTAAGTCAGTGTAGGTGTCAGTTAAGTCAGTGTAGGTGTCAGTTAAGTCAGTGTAGGTGTCAGTTAAGTCAGTGTAGGTGTCAGTTAAGTCAGTGTAGGTGTCAGTTAAGTCAGTGTAGGTGTCAGTTAAGTCAGTGTAGGTGTCAGTTAAGTCAGTGTAGGTGTCAGTTAAGTCAGTGTAGGTGTCAGTTAAGTCAGTGTAGGTGTCAGTTAGGTCAGTGTAGGTGTCAGTTAGGTCAGTGTAGGTGTCAGTTAGGTCAGTGTAGGTGTCAGTTAGGTCAGTATAAGTGTCAGTTAGGTCAGTATAGGTGTCAGTTAGGTCAGTATAGGTGTCAGTTAGGTCAGTATAGGTGTCAGTTAGTGGAATAGTCAATGTAGGTGTCAGTTAGGTCAGTGTAGGTGACCCCACCCTACCCACCTCCATCCCGTCACCTTCCCATCCTGCCCTCATCCCATCCCACCCTACTCCACTCCATCCCATCCCACCTCATCCATCCCCATCACATAGTCCTACACATACAACCGGCCCTTTGAGGGCAACCATACTGCTAATGCGGCCCCTGATGAATTTGAGTTTGACACCCCTGGAGTACAACGTGGCTTATATGCAGAAGAAATTGGGGGGGGGGGCTGCATTTTAATGTATTTGTTTCCAAAAGTTATACAAACTCAGTACTTTCTTATCATGATTTAAGCAGCTGACTTTAGTCAACAAGAACTAGCTGATGATTTTGCTTATACAACAGGCTGCTCAGTGAATTAGCTTAACCACAGTGACTCACAGGGTTTATTTCTATGCAAACTGTTAGTTATGTCAAAACACATACATTCAAAAGTGAATTTCTACTTAAAGAAAATGGAGTTAGTTATTTATACATTCTATTACAGGAGCCAATCGGTTCATGTGCTGACAAACCACACGCTGATGGTGATGGGAGGAGAGAACCGAGTGACAAAGAGATGAGTGTTTTCCAGTCACAGATTGGGGAAGAGTCCGGGATGACCAGAGCTCAGAGGAAACAGTTGAATAAGGCTGGCCATTAGACCAAGGACACCTAGTGGCACAAAAAAGGTACTGCAGTGGATATTTCTATATTTAAGCTAAATATTGCAGCAAATGCTGGTTTTATTATCGTTTAACAGGCTATTCATTTTCATCTTTCTACTTTTGGCTGGAGATCTGCTTTAGGGGCTTATTCACATGGGTGTAAAAAAATCTGCATACAATTATATAGAGTGTATAGTTTTATATGAATCTGTACACAGCAGTATAGAAAGGCTTTGGGCTCATTTGCACAGCTTTCTGGGCAGGGCAATGCTTTACTCTGCTGAGCAATGTAAAAAAGGAAAAAATCTGCATTCGTCGTCAATATTTTGACCATATTTTACACTGTATGCATGTAAACATTCGTGCACATACAGTATACCTGGACCCACTGCTGCAATGTGTAGCCAGCAATGGCACCACAGCTGATTGCCCACCACTGGTGTTTCTTGTGATCCACCACACTCCCGCTCTGCCAGCTGCTCAGGTAGTGACTCCAAATACGCCGTTCACCGAATACAAAGGCTGCCAACATGCCACCTCCTTACATACATACAGTGTACAGTTTAATTCTATTTACCACCATTGCTGCTTAGGAATGACTTGTAAATATAAAGAATGTTTATAATAATAAAATAAAAAATAACTACTGACACCGTTCACTGCCTTACTGACGCCAATCTTTGCTCTACTGACACCGTCCACTGTCCTACTGACGCCAATCTTTGCTCTACTGACACAGTCCACTGTCCTATTGATGCCAATCTTTGCTCTACTGACACCGTCCACTGTCCTATTGATGCCAATCTTTGCTCTACTGACACCGTCCACTGCCCTACTGACGCCAACCTTTGTTCTACTGACACTGTCCACTGCCCTACTGACGCCAATCTTTGCTCTACTGACACGTCCACTGCCATACTGACGCCAATCTTTTCTCTACTGAAACCGTCCACTGCCCTACCGACGCCAATCTTTGCTCTACTGACACCATCCACTGCCCTACTGATGCCAATCTCTGCTCTACTGACGCCATCCACCGCCCTACTGACGCCAATCTTTGCTCTACTGACACCATCCCCCGCCCTACTGATGCCAATCTTTGCTCTACTGACACCATCCCCCGCCCTACTGATGCCAATCTTTGCTCTACTGACACCATCCCCCGCCCTACTGATGCCAATCTTTGCTCTACTGACGCCAATATTTGCTCTACTGACATGCCCACTGCCTTACTGACGCCAATATTTGCTCTACTGACACCATCCACTGCCCTACTGACGCCAACCTTTGCTCTACTGACACTGTCCACTGCCCTACTGATGCCAATCTTTGCTCTTCTGACACCGTCCACCGCTCTGCTGATAATGGCAACCCCAAGCCTCTGCAAACGCGCCCAACACCATGTCGTTTTTCAAGTTTTTGTACAAGAGTTAGACTTTTTTTCTGTGTTAGGACAGCCCATTGAAATTAATTTCAATGACCTGTACAGAAACATGTCCAAAGCTTGGTCCCACCTGAAGGTGTGAACCAAGCCGTAGGCTGGTTCTCTTTGAAGGCTTATATCTCCTTTACCAATGGCACTTTAAAATGTTCCTATGCAGATCTTTGCATGTCGGGAACGTGCACAAAAAGGAGTGCAAAAAAAAAACGTGCTGCCCTTTGGTAGATGTGCGGTGTTGACTGTTAATGTTACCCCCAAGCATCTGTAAACGCGCCTGACACCATGCCGTTTGGTTTCTTTTTGGAAAGTCAGGGATGACTTTTCTATGTTTCTTGTGCGTAGGACAACCTCATGAAATGAATGAGCCGCGTGGAAACGCGCACCATGCCTGGTCGCACCTGTAGGTGTGATCCAAGCCTTAGGCTGGTTCTCTTTAAAGGCTTTTCTCTCCTTTGCCATCCTTAGCAGAGACATGGCACTTCAAGATGTTCCTATGCAAAGTAAAAATCATTAACATAATAAAAACAGCGATATCAGCATGTACATTAGATGAACGGCAGTGATTTCAAGTCATTAACCCAATCCGAAGCATTACGCTCTTATTTAGCGGTTGATGCTTTCTTTTTTTTTTTTACCAGCATGAGAAAAAGCCTAGTTTACACCTAAAATACAACACTAATATGGGCTTCACCTATCTGCGTACAGATAATACATTATACAGGAGCGTCGCAGGAACAAATCAGGCGGCGTCAGCCCCGAGCAGGTGATAAAACAGGCGATAACGGCTTCAATTATTTGCGTTATTGCACACATTTCATTTCTGGGAAGCAGACGCTTACATATATAGTGTTTTACAGTGAATTCATTTCCCAGAGCGATGGTAGATTTGCAGCTAGGCGCTTATAGCATTTTGCAAATACTCTGCGTGCTTTGAGTGATTAGAAAACAAGACTTTTTTTTTTTTTTTTTTTTAGACAAACCATGAGTCATCAAGAGCAGATATGTTATATAAACTGGAACAGTGGTGTCACTGGAGGAACCAACTGCAAGTGCAACTGTTCTCGTGACACAGCGCCTCCTGCCGCCACTGTATGGAACTGAAGGCTTGCGTACGGAAGGTCGGTGGGTTGGGAAGTGACCAATGGCTCCCTGCAAGGAACAGAATTTATTAGATGTCACCCCATTTACACATGTAGCAAGTGGACTTTCACGTGTTGTGTAGCAAACCCCGATAGTCACCCCTGGAGGGTTGAAAGGGAAAGATCCTTTAAGAGCAACAAATATTTATTATTGTTTATGGCTTCCTGTCCCTATGAAACCTATTCCTCCACTTCCACCTAGTTCATACCTCAGGAATATAAAACAAATGGTTCCATTAAATGTGCTTGGGTCATCCCACCCATTTGATTTGACTTGATTACGCACAGGTGGATTCTATTTATCATCATTCGTCATTTAGCCCAGGTTCACACTGGGTACGATTTAGTTCGATTTGAGATGCGATTTCACATGTGAAATCGCATCTCAAATCGGCGGCAATTGCCGGCAATGACACCGTCCTAATCGGTGCGACTCCGCATCTGCGGCGCTGCACCGATTTCAAAAAGTAGTTCCTGTACTACTTTTTGCGATTTCAGGACGCGATTTACATTGACATCTGTGCAGAACCCTGCACAAATGTCTCCTAAATCGCGCCGAAATCGGAACTGCCAGAGGGAGTGAAATTGCGCGAGTTCAGCTGAAATCGCGCGATTTCACTCCCGCAGCCCAGTGTGAACCAGGGCTTAGGTCAACATTGGATCATTCAGAGATCCTCACTGAACTCCTGGAGAGAGTTTGCTGCACTGAAAGTAAAGGGGCTGAATAATTTTGCACGCCCAATTTTTCAGTTTTTTATTCGTTAAAAAAGTTCTAAATATCCAATAAATTTCGTTCCACTTCATGATCGAGTCCCACTTGTTGATTCTTCACAAAAAATTACAGTTTTATATCTTTATGTTTCAAGCCTGAAATGTGGCAAAAGGTTGCAAAGTTCAAGGGGGCCGAATACTTTCGCAAGGCACTGTATCTATCTATCTATCTATCGATCTATAGATAGATATATAGATATATAGATATATCTATATATAGACATACACACACACACATCTTTTTTCCAGGCATACAGTATTTAAGTCTTCTCCAGTGACATCCGGTCCTCTCCTCTTTTCAGTGGTGGACAGATCTCAAACTCTGCAGAGAGCAGCGGCACGTCATTACATGGTGCCACCATCTGCCCTTTAAATTCAGGTTGAGGGGCGGGGCTTTGACACTCTGGGGTTACAGGAAGTGGGCTGATGTTGGGTGTCATTCAACCTGGACGAGACGTGGCACCAGAGGAATGGATGGACGAGTCTACAGAAGACAGTGCTGGAGATCAGATATGTTATTGTTTTTAGCCACGTTTGGGGATCCACTTTTTTTTTATTATTAAATGCTCAAACTGGAATCAGCCCAAATTTATCCTTTCAGAATTATAATTTTTTCTTAATAAAAATTGACTGTCAATCAGCAGATGGGAAATTATTTTCTAAACCTGCCGAAACAGTTGATACGTTTCCTGTAACCTCACCCAATTGTATTAGGTAGAGGAAGGGGTAGTGACGTCATAATTGTCACCTCGTCCAATGAGGAAAGGTCTTTTTTTTTATTTTATATATAAACCAGAAGGCGTTCTATGACTGGAGGGGGTGCTCGGGATGCAACCCCCTGTGTTCAGTGGAGTAAGGGGAAGCCACACACACACACACATACAGAACAGGGAAGATTGCTGCTCTCGCTATACGTAGCGCGGACTACTACGGTCATTTTTAGCATCCCTAGTGTCCCTGTCCAGATACCAGATATGGATATTTACAATAAATCAAGCTGGCCCAGTGCAAATAAAAAATATAATTCCCTGAGTTAAACCTTAAGGGTTTGCCCACCGAAAAAATGTAGTTACAGGTGGTGCCTGTGGGCTGATTAAGTTGCTGGCTTATATGTTTTGGATAAGCCAAAAGCAAGATCTTCTTGCTATAATCCCAGACTGTTCCTGTCCATCTGGAAGTTTTTGGGGGTCTTCCAGCTTCTTCTGCTACAAGCTCCATAACAAAATAATTGGCAGGTCCAGCAGGAAGAATAGGGAACAATGGGAAGCTCTAAGGACCCAGGAAGTCAACCTCTTGCCACCAACAGCTTTAACGTCCATGCGCTGCACATATGCGTCCAATGGCTGCAGAGGTTTCTGCACTGAGAAGGCGCTAACTGCAGGCTCCTAGCACAGCGATCGACCTATCAAAGACAGCCCTTGGTCTCTATTAATGACTGCGATCTGGCGGAACCAGCTCGCGATCATGTGACCACTTTGACAACTAAATCACTGTGTTTACACGATCGACTGGTCCTTTCCGTCCCTGGCTGTATAGACCCGGTTATAAGGGAACCAAGGCTGGGTGGGAAGGGAATAATGGAGTCCCCAAGAGATAGGAGAAAATGTCAGAGGTTTTAACACTGAGACATCTACCAAAAACTGAAATTACTCTTTAACCAATTCAGCCCCGGAAGGATTTTCCTTCTTAATGACCAAGTCATTTTTTGCCATTGGGGAACTGTGTCGCTTTAACTGACAATTGCACGGTCATGCGACTTTGTACCTATAAACAAAAAAAACGTAAAAAAAACTTGAAAAAAAATAACTTTTTAACTTTTTGCTATAATACATATCCAAAATATATATATAAAAAAAACAAATTTATTCATCAGTTTAGGTCGATATATATTCTTCTACATGTTTTTGGTTAAAAATAAATAAATAGCAATAGGCGTATATTGATTAGTTTGGGAAAAAGTTATCACGGCTACAAACAATGGGATAGATTTAGGGACTTATTTTTTTGTTTTCACTGGTAATGGCGGTGATCTGCGATTTGACCCCAAAAATGACACTTTTTGGAGACCAGTGACATTATTACATTGATCAGTGCTTCAAAAAAAAAAGCAACTAATCAATGTAAAAATGACACTGGCAGGGAAGGGGTGATCAAGGGCTTAACTGTATTCCCTGGGTGTGTTCTAAGTGTAGGTGGGAATGGGCTACCAGGGACATGACAGAGATCACTGTTCTAGATCACTGGGAACAGAACATCTCTGTCATGTCCCCTGTCAGAACGGGGAAGTGCCTTGTTTACATATGCAGTTCCCCGTTCTGCCTGTGTACAAGGAGAACGTGGGCCGCCGGCAGACAGAGTCCGTCAGATTCGCGGGCATGCTCCTGCGGTGTGTAGCGGGTACAACTGCACAAACTGCCGTACAGGTACAGCAAATTGCGCAGGAGAGCCAACCCGCCGCAGTATATCTGCTTGAGCAGGTCGGCTAGTGGTTAAAGTTGAACTCTGGGATTAGTAAATATTTTCCAAAATACAAGAGTCTTGAGTATTAATTCTTGAATCTTGGTGTTAGTTGTGTATTTCTTCCAGATCTGTGCAGCAGGGCCATCTTAATGGCATCATGGGCCCCTGGGCAAAGTAATGCTCTGGGGCCCCTACAATGGAAACAGTGCAGGTAAACAGACATCAAGTAGGTAGGAGGCTGACCCTTTTACACCCCAGATACCCCCCCCCCAGCACACTGACCCCTCTACATCCCAGAACCCCCCCCCCCAGCACTCTGACCCTTCTATAACCCAAATATTCTTTCAGTACTCTGACCCCTCTACACCCCAGATATCCCCCATCACTGGCTCTCCGGCCCTGCCCTTCACTGGCGGCTGTGAAATAATTTGCATTATTCTGTAGGGTGCACCGCTGCCAGCCTGCCTCCCCTGTGCATCCATCACTCTGTGCCATCATGGGGCCCCCAGGGGTCGGGGAAGCGTGTGCTCAAGGACCAGCTTCTTTGGGGAAAGTGCAGGGGCCCCCCATGAAGCTGGGGCCCCTGGGCAGTTCCCAGGTGTTCCCTCTCATTAAGACAGCCCTGCTGTGCAGTCATCCAGTGTGAGACTTTTCCTTCCTGTAATAAAGACCGCTCACTGCTGCTGCTCTGGTCTCCGCCCCCCTCCTGTCTGTAGTCTGTACTGGGTGGACCTGCTGGGCCCCTCCCACAGCTCTGTTCTCTGCACCGCACATTGATGATGTCACTGCTACTTTTGCAAAAAATATCTGGGTTGGCAAAGCCATTTGGTCTGCACAGTTTTTATATATATATATGGCTATTAAAGAATACATGTATATAAAAACTTCTTGTGCTTGGAGTTGAGCTTTAAGGATTCCAACTTTTTTCCCCTGACATTAATTTCTGTTGGCTTCTGCTTATGATGTTAGAAAATGTCACCCGAGGCAGCAAAGGCCAGGTCACCCTCTTATATATACAACAAAGGTGAAGGTGTGTGACAAAGGCCCAGACATAACATCACAGGTCTGCTCCAGTTCATTAAAATCAGCTGACAGATACAATAGTCAGCCTGTTCCTGGAATGGGGTAAATGTGAGTTAATGAGAAGAAATGAATACTTTTTTTTTTTTGCACTCGACTGCCAGTTTGGCATCAAACAAGAGGAAGGCACTTTGCCATCTCCAACTTCCCTCTACTGTTTTAATGTCTGTTATAATTTAGGAGGAAAGCGAGAGGGATCTCCAGCCATTCGCTGCCTTCTCCCTGCGGACAGGATGAAACAATTCAGGCATACCGTGTCGTGTCTACTTGTAGGCTAATCGGCGGTTGCATGACACAAAGAGCGCGCGTTAGAACACGGAACACACTGCGGGTGCAGTATGGAACACGTCAACGATCCTTAGGAACCCAAGAGAGGTTTCTCTCTCAGCAAGGTTACTGTGCAGGCTCTGGCACTGGGCCCACTTACT
Source organism: Rana kukunoris (assembly GCA_029574335.1). NCBI lineage: Eukaryota > Metazoa > Chordata > Amphibia > Anura > Ranidae > Rana > Rana kukunoris. The sequence continues at coordinate 15,383,983 of CM056058.1, read as the reverse complement.
TTGCATTGTAATTTAAAAGCTTGGCAAGTGGTAGTGGCCCTGCCATGGGGAATCTGAAGACTCCAGGCTATATTGCCTTGAGCACTTTCCAGACAGAGGAGAGTAAAACAAAAAAGATGTCTTAGCAGGAGAAAGGATGACAGGTGACCTCTGAGTGTATCAGAGCTGTTGGATGAACACCTACAAGTCTACTTCGTGGTAAAAGGGGTCTGCTGCTGTGTGACCTGGCCTAAAAAATGAAAAAACGCATGAAGAGCGCAAAATTGGCCTGTACAGAGCTCAAAGAACTGCTCCATGGGCAAGACTGGAGGGGGAGAGGGGACTGTAATAAGGACATGTTAATGGCTCAACCTATCCTCTGTTCATGGTGTCAATTGACAGAGGATAGGTTGAACCATTAGTATGTCCTCATAGCAGTCCCCCCACCCTCCACTCTGTGTCCATAGAACAGTTCAACAGTCAATGGACAGAGGATCGATTGAGCCATTAGTATGTCCGTATTGCAGTCATCCTTCCCTCTTGGACTGTGTCCACAGAACAGTTCAACAGTCAATGGACAAAGGACAGGTGAAGCCATTAGCACGTTCTGTTAGCAGTCCTCCCCACCTCAATTCTGTGTCCATAGAACAGCTAACCAGTCAATGGACAAAGGACAGGTGAAGCCATTAGCACGTTCTCATAGCAGTCCTCCCCACCTCAATCCTGTGTCCATAGAACAGTTCACCCGTCATTGGACAGTGGACAGGTGAAGCCATTAGCATGTTCTCTTAGCAGTTCAACCCACCTCAATCCTGTGTCCACAGAACAGTTCACCCGTCATTGGACAGAGGACAGGTGAAGCCATTAGCACGTTCTCATAGCAGTCCAACCCACCTCAATTCTGTGTCTATAGAACAGTTCACCAGTCAATGGACAGAGGACAGGTGAAGCCATTAGCATGTTCTCTTAGCAGTCCTCCCCACCTCAATTCTGTGTCCATAGAACAGTTCAACAGTCAGCAGACAGGTGAAGCCATTAGCACATTCTCATAGCAGTCCCCCCCACCTCAATTCTGTGTCCACAGAACAGTTGAACAATGGACAGAGGATAGGTAGAGCCATTAGCACATTCTCATAGCAGTCCTCCCCACCTCAATTCTGTGTCCACAGAACAGTTGAACAATGGACAGAGGATAGGTAGAGCCATTAGCATGTCCTCATTGCAGTCCTCCCCCCGTCTCCACTCTGCGTACATGGAACTGTTCAACAGTCAATGGACAGATGATAGCTTGAGCTATTGGCCTGTCATCGTTGCAGTCCTCCCCTCTCCACTCTGTGTCCACAGAACAGTTCAATAGTCAATAAACAGGATAGATTGAGCCATTAGCATGTCCTTATTACAGTCCTCCTTCCCCCCTCAACTCTTAAAAAGACGCAGAGAAAATCTGTGCACAAAACAGTCTGGCTGCTTATTCTGACGGTGCAAGGGGGGAAGTGCCAGAGAGTATGACATGTAAAGTCTAGAAGTCATTTTTACTAGAGGTTTTGTAGGGTAGGGACACAGAACTGCCAATGCAGTCCCCCAAATAGGCTACTAGGTGTCACAATATTTCAGGTGAGGAACCCTGTAGAGAGAGTAAGCAGTGTAGTTGCCTAGTTATTCATCAGAGGGCTCCAGAGTGGTGAAAACCATCAATGGGGTAGAGTGTGTTGCCAGCACGCACAGGGCATGGCAAACAAAAGTCCTCTCCACCGCTACCCAGCAATAATCCTACCACCCCATCCCCCACCCCAATGATATACATGCAGAGTAGGTGCCCAGCACTAGCACGCCCCTACCCTCATCTTTTTGCACCCCTAATAACTTTGCACTTGGGGAAACCACCCCTGTGGTCTTTGCCACCCTACGCCACTGCGTAACATTAAGGATGAGATAGTGGCGCTCGACTGCCTAGTTATACTGCCCCCAGCCACACGTGTAAATGAGCCATTATATGTTGTGTTTGAATGATTAAAGAGCAATATATAAAAAGCACTTGTAGTACCAAGCACAATAAGGAATTGATAAAGGAAATATGTAAATATGTATATACACACATACATACACACATTATATATATATATATATATATATATATATATATATATATATATATATATACACACACACAGTATACAAACGCATACATACATATACAGACACATATATATATATATATATATATATACACACACACACACACACTGACCCAGTTACACACAGTATACGAACACATACATACATACACACACACACAGTATACGCACAAACAATACAATACATTTGGACTAAGTAAGCCGGGTAATGTTCGGCGCTTATTCTCGTGACCTCCAGTCGTCACACATTCGCCGGTGATCATAATGATGAGAAGTGAAGGTCAGGAATAGCTGTAGCATCAGAACGTGACTGCTCTTGTTGTAGATTGAGATCAATATTCCTTTCTTAGCACTTTGAAGCTCTGTTTAATAAGTAAAGGATTATGTCAGACAACTCCAAGTGATGAAGCTCACCTAGCAACATATGAAGTGTACTGCGGAAGTATTCACACTGATAGTAGCTCATTTTCTGACCTGAAAAGGGAGGGGAGGCAAGATACAAAATCCACTAAATACATGGAGTGATCAGATTTTTACTTTTGGATTCAGCATTTGGAGGAAAGAATAACACTCTTTGGCTTGGGAAATGGAACGGTCTTGGTTATACTTGTCATGTGCCACAAAAGAGCCATTACTCCAGTGATGCTCAGTGCTTGCCCTCAAGGTCGCCCTTTGGCTATGTTCAGATTAGTTACCTTGACTGGCACTTAGAATGATCTGAGAGTAATGGGGGCATGTGTCCCGAGAGGCATGGATTAGGCATCTGGGAAGTGCTTGGTGCCCCTTTAAAGTGGTAGAAAAGTCTGTTCTACCACTTGTACCTAGAGGCAAGCCTTTAATACGGCTTATCTGTAGGTAGGTACTTTGAATATCTCCTAAATTTACACAGTTTAGGAGATATTCAGAGTGCATGCAGCCAGTGATGTTACCGGTGCATGCGCTTTGAAGGTTCGGCATAAAGTGCCATACCTTCAAAGACCATGTTGTAAACACCGGCTCCCGCGGGCAAGGAGATCTGATGTTACACACTGCACAGCATAGAGCAGGAAGCTGAATGTAATCTGAGACACGAGCGCAAGATAGAGACACACCCCATTTTACACAGTCTTATAGGGAACCACATACTGTATAGCGAAAGCTGTTAATCACAGGCTGTGTGAAGCCCACAAGCAAATACTTCCGGGAAGCGGTGAATGCTCGTCACATGACCTGCTTGACGAGTCACGTGACGAGTGAAATCCCACGAGATTGCGACGGTCGGCATTGTGAATCGTCTCCTGGGATGCATGACACTGTGCTCCCAGGAGACATTGGGGCGCTGGGGAAGAGAAATGACATACTCACTCCCCTAGGAGGGATACCAGGAAGTGTCTGCAAATACTCCAGATTCACAGTGATTAAACACAATAAAAAAAAAAAAATTAATAGCCAAATGTTTATGTATATACTGCACTGATCTGGAAGAGCTAAAGTGTATATTTAGGGTGAACCTCCGCTTTAAGCTGATTGGTGTGTTAAGAGGGAAATCCAAAAGCTTGCTAAAACCTTTATAAATGCTTTCTGTTCATGACTTTAGACTAGCCTTTTGTTTTTGAAAAAAGGATGTTTTAATTAATAGCAGTACTTTATGCCATGAAGTCATATGGAATTGGCTCAAGAAGCTTAGGTTCCTTTCCAAATGTTCGGACAAAATGACCTTCACTTGGCTGGGCTGGCTAACGTTTTAGCTCCACCCATGTGCCCTTCTTCTTGGCTTCCTTTTTCTTCCTCTCCTTTTCCTTCACACACTGCAGGGAATTGTCTCTACCCTGAGTAGCGGATGTGTTCCACACGAACATTGATTCTTTTGGCAAGAATATTACTTTTGACTTCGAGTCCCAAAATCTGGATTGTCCCGGGAAAATCGGGACTGTTGGCAAGTATGGATTTGTTTGTTCACAATTATTCCAACAGCATGCCTTTCTGAATTGTGCATGTACCCTTGATATCCATAATATCACCCTTCCTACAGATGGCATCGGACCATGCTTGCGGAAGGGTCTAGGGAACAAATAAATGGGTTCCTCGCCTTTTACCTCATGTTAATTTTTCACCAAGAATTGCCCCAAACGCAAGATGGCAGGTCCGGCGGAAAGTGATTTTAGACTAGTTTTTATGGGCTAGAGCCTACATGAACTGGGTCTAACGCAGTTGCGTTCCTACCTGGTAGTGGGGAAAAACTGCTCTGCAGCCTTTGAGAATAGCAGTAGGCCAACTAATGCAATTTTGTTAAATAATGAACACTCAACACACTATGGTCTACATCAGTCTTACGCAACCTTTTTACCCCAGAGGAACCCTTCATTTTCAGATCTCACGGAACTCCTGAGAGATAAGTCCATCAGGGGTCATTGAGAAAATGCCCCTTACATTGATTGTGGTAAGTCTGAACAAAGCTTCCCTTATAGGGGCCAGAATGATGCCCTTGCAGTAATGCCGCTGACTCTGCCAAGTAGCATTGGACCTGGAACTATGCAGGCACCATCAGATGGGAGGTCAGCTAGCCACAGCCCAAGGAACCACAAGTCAACCCTAGAGGAACCCTGGTTGGGAATGACTGGTCTACACAGTGTCTATTTTTTATTTTTTTAGATATAAGTGAAGTTGGTCGGTTTAATTTGAATATTATGAAGTCTGTGTTGCCCTCAAGGAAACAAAGGGTTAAGTGCATAACCCGTAAGTGTGGGTAGAGAGATCTGGCAGCTAAAAGCGTTGACATTAGTCGCCACTACAGTGTGATAGACGAGGGTAGGAGCGTGCTCGATAATTACACAGCAAAGGGACTTTCAGACACAAATTGCAAAGAATAAACTCCGGCTCTCCTGATGATGCAGAACTAAAAGACATTTTGAAAAACACTTTGATTTGGAGGAGGAGGGGACGGGGTGACAAAGGTGATTTTAAATGGAAAAAATGCCCGGTATTATCCAGGAAAAGTGGCACTGGCGTGTCGCCAGAGCCTGCAACAAAGAAGAAGGTTGCAAGATCGGCTCTTTAGGCAGCGATGATGAGTGCACAGACGCCAATTTAAATATTTTTCCAGGCGGAGCCCTCTATGAACTAGCAGTCCGCCATGATATATAGACTGCAGGAGCGTTGGCTCTTAAGAAACCTTTGGTGGGACACCTTTTCGATTTCCATGCCATGGTCCTCAGATGTCAAAGTGTTCCCTAAACTGGGACAGTTGGGGTCTGCATGTCTGTAGACTCAGCTAAGGGTGTGGAAATGAAAGCCATTATGCACAAGCCCCTAGGGTGACCAGCTTTTCATCAACAAAAAAGTGAACTGTGTATCATGACGTGGTCAATTGTAAAGTGGAACTACAGTAAAACCTTGGATTGCGAGCATAGTTCATTCCTGAAACCGGTTTTGAAGAAGCACGTCAGTGTGAAACGCGTCACCTCCATTCCTGTCTGTGTCCTTGTCCTGGTGGGGCACTCTACCACATGTTCTATATACCTGTTGGATCGGAGGTGGTGTGCAGCCAATTTCTTTCCATTTTGGTTTTAAGAATCTGTGTAGGCCAGTCAAGTTCCTAAACACCAACCTTACTCACCCATGTCTTTATGGAGATTGCACACTGGTCCAAATCATTTGGTTGGGGGGGATTATTGTAAGGTCGGTGGTTCAACTAGACCCGGGCTTTATAGGACTTCTGGATTTATGGAGCTTTCTGATGCATCGGGCAAGTCAAATACACCCACACGCAGATATGGGGCCAGATTCTCGTAGCCGCGCTTTAAATTGTGGCGGCGTAACTTTTCTTATTTACGTTATGCCTCCGCAACTTAACACGCCAGTGCTGTATTCACAAAGCACTTGTGTGTTTAGTTGCGGCGGCGTAGCGTAAATTGGGCGGCCTAATTCAAAATAGGAGGGTAGGGGGCATCTCCTATTTAAACTAGGCGCGTCCACGCGCCAAACGTACTGCGCATGCGCCGGCCATAGTAAAATCGCAGTGCGCATGCTCCAAATTATGACGGTGTTTTAGACGTGAACGTAATCAAGTAAATCAAGTAAATCAAGTAAATCCCCATTCACGGACGAGTTACGTAAACAAAGTAAAAACTTTCAAATTTCCCGCGGTCACGGCGTCCATACTTAACATAGGATGTGCCGCTTTATCTTTTACGCCGGAAAAAACCTTACGGAAACTACAGGGCGGCGTAAAAATGTTTGGGAATCGGCGTATTAGGCTCTTTTGCATATGCAAATTAGAAAACAACGTAAAGGCCACCTAGCGGCCGGCGCTGTCATTACATCTACGATCCGACGGTGTAATTGTTTTACACCTGTCGGATCTTTAGTGTATGTATGCGTAAGTGATTGTATGAATCACACGCATAGATACCCATTGAAAAAAACTGAGATACAACGGTGTATCTGAGATACACCGTCGTATCTCAGCTGAGAATCTGGCCCATGGTATGTAAAAACTAGACTTTATTTCTCGTGCATACTTGTACCTAATCAAATCATACAATAAAGGAACGCCCTTGCCAATCATATTTAAGTAGTTGGGTTATACAAGTAATATTCGTCACAAATATACATTGTGTGTAAAATATAGCAATCTATCTTCTGTGTGTCCGACTGAATCTTGTTTCTACTGCACTTTATCTAATGTTATTGTTCTTTGCCCAGTACATAGTAACATTTGGCAAGGTTGTTTTTTAGCTTTTGTGTAACTAATCCTAGAAGCTCAAGGATACATCTTCACACAAGCATTAATTACTATGGGGGAACTCTAGCAAGCCTTACAATGCATTGATATTATGGGGGAACTCTAGCCTTTTAATTATGGTGGGCAGGGATGGACTGGCCATTGGGACTACAGGGAGTTTCCCGGTGGGCTGATGGCTCAGTGGGCCGGCTTCAGTGACAGCGGACGCCGCCCCCCTCCACTCCTCTGTCTTTCCCTTCCCGCGGTGCTCACCTGGGGGGAACAACGAAGCAGGGGGAGGACCAGAGGAGCAGGGGGGGATGACAGAGGAGCAAAGTAGAACGGCTAGTGGCTAGTGAAGGGGGAGAGGGGGCTTGGGTGGCCAGGGGGGGTGTGGGAGTTGTCCGGCCACCATGGGAGAGACCTGTCAAAGTGGGCCAGTCTGGATGAAGTCCAGGGCCAAATTTTTGTCCCAGTCCAACCCTGATGGTGGGGGGTTGTTTTTCAGGGATTGGGCTTGGCCCCTTAGTTCGAGTGAAGGGAACTCTTAAGACGTCAACATACCAAGACATTTTGGACAATTTTATGCTGCCAACATTGTGGGGACAGTTAGGGGATGGCCCCTTCCTGTTCCAACATGACTGCGTAGCAGTGCACAAAGCAAGGTCCATAAAGACATGGATGAGCGATAGAACACCCTTGGGATGAATTAGAGCGGAGACTGTGAGCCAGGCCTTCTCCTCCAACATCAGTGCCTGACCTTTACAAATGCGTTTCTGGAAGAATGGTCAAACATTCCCATAGACACACTCCTAAACCTTGTGGGCAGCCTTCCCAGAAGAGGTGAAGCTGTTATAGCTGCAAAGGGTGGGCCAACTCAATATTGAACCCTACGAGAACAAGACTGGGATGCCAATAAAAGTTCATGTGCGTGTAAGGGCAGGCGTCCCAATACTTTTGGTAATATAGTGTATGTCCGCAGATTAGGACTTCTGACTAGAACTCTTCTGATCTGCAGATTTATTCCAGACCTCAGAAAGCTTTGAAGCCACAGACAACTAAGGGACTAGCATTTTCAGGAGGAGTTCCGCCATGGCAGCCTGTTGCCCTCAGTATAAGGTTTTGCTTAAGAGACAGAGGGAGATCGGGACGTCTCATTTGTCAGCCTCCTGCATGGCATCCTGTTTTAGCCTCAGGCTACCAGAGTTTTAGAAAAACCTGCTGACTGAGTGCACGGTGGGAGAGCTCGGGGAGAAATACCTGTTATAACAACAGCTCGTGCCTGCCTTCTTCAATAAGGCCAATGGCACACAACCTGCCCGCAGGGGAGACCCCCTTGTCTTGTGTAGTATGTCTACATGTCCTATATACGCAGCCCAGACTGAGGAGCTCTCTAGTCCTCCAAAAGCACAGCAGGGAATCCTCCATCACAACAGCAGATGATGACGGCTGAGCGGCTGGAAATACGATTTGACAAACACCATTGTAATCGTTTAAATCTGCACCCCAGGCAGATGTAATAGAAATACCATTTAGACTATAGACAGTACTGTGCAAAAGTTTTTCACAGGTGTGTAGAAATGCTGTAAAGTAAGAATAAAAAAATATATATATTTTTATTGTTTATTTTTTATCAATATACAAAAGTGAGCCAACAAAAAAATTGAATAATATTAGGTGCAACTACCCTTTGGCATCAAACCAGCATCAATTCTTACACCTGAACACTTTGTACACTTGTATTTAAAGCGGAGCTCCACCCTGATTTTTTTTTTTCAAAATTAAAAAAAAATTAAAAAAAAATTAAATGGAAAAAAAAAAAAAAAAAATACTCACCCTAAATAGGCTGTTGCTATGCGGAAGTCCCGAATCTGCCCTCATCTTCCGCGGTGTGGTTTTCTTCCTCCTCCTCTTCTCGGTGTAGTCTTGAGAATGGGCCGCGCTGCATTCTGGAACTGTGTGTATCCCAGGACCATTCACAAAGCGCCGCGCTGCTCGCACATGCGCAGTAGGAAACGGGCAGTGAAGCCGCACGGCTTCACTGCCTGTTTCCCTGACTGTGGATGGCGGTGCCGGGATCGAGGATCGGCATCGGCGGGGGCCGTCAGCGCGGGCGCCTAGGACAGGTAAGTTTTCTTATTCAAAGTCAGCAGCTACACTGTTAGTAGCTGCCGACTTTGAAAAAAAAAATGCGGGTGGAGCTCCGCTTTAATCAGGTGTGCAATTATACCAAACAGGTGGTAATGATCATCAATTTCATGACGGTTAACACCCAGTCTTAAAATAGAAACAGCTGTGTAGGAGGCTTAGAACTGGGTGAGGAACAGCCAAACTCTGCTACCAAGGTGAGGTTGTTGAAGACAGTCTCATGTCACAGGTCATACCCCATGGCAAGACTGAGCACAGCAGAACACAAGGTAGTTGTACAACATCGGGAAGGTCTCTCCAAGGCAAATATTTCAAAGCAATCTGGGGTTTTAGTATGTGCTGTTCAAGTTCTTTTGAAGAAGTACAAAGAAAAACGGGTAAGGTTGAGGACTGTAGATGCAGTGGTCAGCCAAGGAAACTTAATGCAGCAGGTGAAAGACACATCATACTTATTCATTAGGTGAGCGTCAGGCACTGCCGGACATCAGGAGATGTCCGGCAGTGCCTTTAGCACAAAACTGTCAAAAACCAGTGGAAAAGTAACACCCAACTCATTGGCAGCTGGGGCTCCATCGGTTGGGGGGGCAACAAAAAACCTGAGACATCTACCCCCCAGTTGCTCCAGTCCCCCACCCCACACCAACACCCCCACCAGTCGCTGGCTCGCTCGTCGATTGATCGGCACTTAACCCATCTAGGTCGCAAATGCAGCTTCCCCCCTCTGTCTCCCATCACTGCTTCTTCTCCCGCGGCCAATCGAGTCTTCGGACTCCCAGCTAATCAGGTCCCAGCATCTGCTTCCTGACTGGCCGGGTGAAGAAACAGGAAGACATTAGCGAATAATAATTTGCTAATGTCACTTAACTAGGTGGACTCAGAGCGCAGTGCTCTGCTCCGAGCCCACCCCATTTGAAGACAATTAGAGCCTCAGGCTCTAATCATGTGCTTCAAAAAAAAAATTGAAATCCATGTGTCCATTGCCCTCAACGTAGATTAGGGGCCAGGCGCATGGATTAGCGGCACCCCTAATGGATGGGCCACCACTGACCCATCTATTCTCTAGAGAAGTCTAGCCAAAAATGGCCTTTATGGAAAAATTGCAGCCAAAAAGCCATACCTCTGACCTAGAAAGATGATGCCGGGTGCCCTCCAGCCAGGCAATGAAGTGGGGTCCGTCTAACTTGCTGAAGCTTTTAATGCACATTGCGTGAAGTTCACATTATGAAGTGGAATCAGAAAAGGCCAATTCAGTACAGGAGAGGGCCCCGTACAACAGTGCAAGGCTGCAGGGAAGGCTGGATTCCAGCTTTAATCTCAGTAACAGACAGCAGCATACATTTTTATTTCCATTTTGCCCAGAGTTCCCCCTTAAAGTGGATGTAAAGCCACACTCATCCTTTCAAACTACTGCCATAGTGCTGATCTATAAGGATATAGATGCCTCCTGCATGTATCCTCACCTGTCAAATGTCTCCCCTCTGTATAAGAACTGAAAAACTGCAGATTCTGTGGGTGGGTCTGTTGTCTGGAGCTCTGTGGATGAAGTCGTGATGTCAGTAGACTCCCCACCCACCTCTACACTCCACTTGTCAACACGCATTTTTTCCTGTGTATTCCTTACACTGAATGTTGCTATGATCACTAACATCCAGTCAAAATCCAGAAAAGTAACCAAATGACTTCAGAAAAGGAGTGGGGGTGGGAATTAAACAACAATGCCTGCCAGGAGGATCCACCCTGAGAAGGTACGCGGAACAGAATGATGACACTCCCTCCTTCCCTTACTCTCTCTTCTTGGCCAGCTTGCACTTCGCCACGTTGGCGCTGGATTTGATAGGCAAGCTGGAATAGTGGCAAACACCAGGCAGAGATATTGTATACACACTATGCTACTGTTAATGTGTTTTTTTATTTTTTTACTTTGCCCCTGCATGCCTAAGGCACTGAATGCCTGTATGTTATGTACACTTGAACCTTTGGCCAATAAAACTGTTATTGATAAAAAAATAAAAAACAATGCCTGTCCCCAGGCTAGTGCATGAGATATGTAAATAACCTGTCACTCACAGCAAGGGGGCGGAACGGACTAAGGTTTTTCTCTGCAAGTCCGTTTTATTTCACTTAACAATAAAAGAGGATTTCTCGAGCTGGATTAACTCTGTGTGGCAAGACTGGCCACAGATGATAGGAAATCTTATACTCTACATTGTGACATCAAATATAAAAAATAAAATAAAATTGGGTTTACATCCAAAAAGAAATGTGAACTGTCATTGGCTGACCTCCGTCTATATGGTTCTCTTTATAGTGGATTCAGTTTCTTAATGCATGTTTCACCTTTGCTATTTCTTGCCTGAGAAATGCTATAAATGATTACTTATACGATATACGGTACTTTAAAAAAAAATGTTCAGTAAACATATTAGCTAGAAATAGAAGAGTAATCATCATGGCGGTATTCAGAAAATGAGAGCTATGCGCCTGGAACATCCGGCTGCCATCATAGAAAGTGCACCAGAGAGGGATGGTGTGCATCTACGGCATGTTACATTACTGCATAACCGCTCTCTATCATGTCAATTACAGAGAGTGATATACTGCATTGTGTACACAGATGAAAGTGCCATGCTAACAGCGGAGATTATAGCCAATTACATTCACGCTACATTCGCTCGCTCCCAGCCATTAAGGTGCAGGAAAAACTCCTGGAAATGCTCGACACAACACATGTATCATATATATGGCTCATATATACAGGTAAGTGCTTTCCATGTGACATCAGATGCATGGTACAAAACACTTGACTTTAACCACTTGACCTCCGGAAGGTTTTACCCTTTTTATGACCAGGCCATGTTTTACTATTCAGCACTGCACTTCCCTAATTGGCAAATGCATGGTCATGCAACACTGTACCCAAATGACATTTATAAAATAGAGATTTATTTTGGTGTTGTTTTTTTTTACATAAAAAAAAATAAAAAATAATAATAATAATTATTTATATATATATATATATATATATATATATATATATATATATATATATATATATATATATATATATATATATATATATATATATATATATTTTTTTTTTTTTCCTACTTTCCGTTATAAAAAAAATATCCAATAAAAAAAAAAAAAAAAAAAGCACAAATGTATTCTGCTAATTCTGTTGATGGCCTGGTATAGAACACAAGGGGCAGTGCATGGTCCATTACCTGCCCTTTGTTAAGGTGGCCAGATTTTTAACATTAAATCGGGGGACATTTTTTTTTTACTAGTATTGGCGGCAATCAGCAGAGCGGAGAAAGATCACTCCACCAGGGAAGGCAAGGAGATAGGCAGGCAGCTGGCCGGGACTTGAAGCAAGGCAGAAGAACATGCGAGTGGAGCTGAATGGGCATGCATCCGAAACTGAAAAAAATATTCCCTCCGCTCCAACCAGACCAGAGCGGATGGGGGTGTTATTTTTTATTTTTTTTTTCAATTTGCACTGACTGTCTTTGAAATTGCCCCAGCCTTTGTTCGAATCCAATCCGGGGACAAGACTAGGGACAGACTTGGTCTGGGGACAGAGTCCTCAATCAGGGGACTGTTCACAGAAACCAGGGATGTCTGGTCACCCTACACTTTGTGGTCTATACCAGGCCATCTCTTTGCAGCACTCTTTGGCAGAGCAAGTAACTCCTTCTCCAGATCTTCTTTTCTACTCCTCTTAAGGTGGCTGCCTTGGCAAAGTAACTGTATGGGAGAGCATGTAACCCAGAGGAACCCTTGAAATAATTTCCAGGTCTCAGGAATCCCCTACTTAAATAACAACATCAAGGGTCAGTGGGAAGAATGCTCCATACATTGGTGAACAGTGGTGGTCAGAATGCCTCCCTTACAAGCAGATACCAAGATCATGGGTGCCATGCTGGAACTATCCAGGCACCCTTAGGGAGGTCAACCCGTCATAGCTCAAGGAACCCTAAGCAACCTCAGGAGAAACCTTGGGGTTCCTTGGTTGGGCATGGCAGCTCTTAGCACTGACAGAAACACCAATGGCAGGTATTTTGGCCACGATGGAAGAAGGTGGTGGGGTCTCTCTACGGTGGGTGAGGTGGGTTAAGCCACACGCGGTTTTGTTTTTTTCAGCAAGTACCAGTTATCAGGGTGTCCAATCATAACTCTCTAAAAGATAAATCACCTTGTCATACGCCTAAAACTCTTGGTATGGGAGCAGAAGACACACCCTCCCTTCCCTCCTATCCCTAGAAAACTTAAGCTGTCAAGTGCCAGGGATGCTTTTGCAAAATACTGATTTTTGAGAAAGTCAGTGCTTGCATATGAAACTCTAAAGTCCAGCAATCAAAGCAGAGAACCTATCAATCCAATTAACTCTTTACTCTTGATGCAGGTTTATTTGAAAATCCAATTGTCTCCAACCATTTGTTCTCTTTATAGCCCTGAACCCCCACATGTAATTATCTGTGAATGATTTAAAGCACATCAAAGCAAAAAATACCTTTTCTCTCAGAAAAATGGTGCATCCAACCTTCACACAGCGGTGCCCAGTGCTAGCAGAGCTGATTAATAGCCAGATCCCTCAGCACAAGTGTTCTCACACTCACTTGTATTGCAGAGAGGAGCAGGTTCTGACCACTGATTACTAAGCATTGATTTAAAAAAGAGTGGACTGCACAGTCATACTGGGACACCTTGCAGAACTTATGGAACAAGAAAGTACAGGTAAGACTAGGAAAATGGAGAATGTTAGTGCATTGTCTGACGTTTTTGATTTAACCATGTCGTGGTATAGCAAGTAGTACTCAAATGCAGTTGGACTTGTTCTGTAATGTTGAAGACATTTTGTAACTTATACAAGCCTTTTTCTTCAGTTCTTAGAACATGGAGAAATATGAAACATCTTAGAACTGAAGAAGTGACTTGGATAAGCTACAAAATGACTTCAACTTACAGAACAAATCCAGTTGAATGTGGCTTCTACCTGAAGCAGTGGCTTTGAGAATCTACGAAAGGTCTTCAACATCACGGAATAAGTCCAACTGAATGTGACCAACTACTACCCAAATAACTGAAGAAGTGGCTTGGAGAATCCACGAAAGGCCTTCAACATCATGGAACAAGTCCCACTGAATGTGACCAACTACTACCCAAATAACTGAAGAAGTGGATTGGAGAATCTACGAAAAAGGCCTTCAACATCACGGAATAAGTCCAACTGAATGTCACTATCTACTATCCAAATAACTGAAGAAGTGACTTGAAGAAGCTACCAAATGTATTCAATATTACAGAGCTAGCCCAGTTGAATGTGACTAGTACCTGAAGAACTGAAGTGGTGGCTTGGAGAAGCTATGAAAGGCCTTCAACATCTTGGAACAAGTCCAACTGAATGTGACTAATACCCAAATAACTAAAGAAGTGGCTTGGATAATCTAAGTAAGGCCTTCAACATCAAGGGAATAAGTGCAACTGAATGCGACTATCTACTATCCAAATAATTGAAGAAGTGGCTTGGAGAAGCTACCAAATGTCTTCAATATTACAGAGCTAGCCCAGTTGAATGTGACTAGTACCTGAAGAACTGAAGTGGTGGCTTGGAGAAGCTACGAAATGTCTTCAGTATTATGGAACAAGTCCAACTGAATGTGACTAACTACTACCCAAATAACTGAAGAAGTGGCTTGGAGAATCTACGAAAGGCCTTCAACATCACGGAACAAGTCCAACTGAATGTGACCAACTACTACCCAAAGAACTGAAGAAGTGGCTTGGAAAAGCTACAACATGTCTTCCACATTACAGAACAAGTCCCATCAAACGTAACCAACTACTACAATGTCTATCTGGCTGCATATCTATTTATATGACTTGAGTTGGACTTTAAATGATGCATACCAGCAGTTACCAGTCAAGAGGCAGAGAACACAAACACATTGTTATGTACCTGTAGCTGGAGACTTTTCCCCTAGAACACATATTGTTTTTGCAATAAAAGAACGTAAACCTAGGAGCTGTGTAAAAAATAGAAAAAAAATGATAATTTCATGTGAACGACTCCCCCTCACTTTGCTCCCCGTCGTTCTAGCATCCCTGCTGGGAATTCAAGCACCCCCCCCCCCCCCTCCCCTTACATTATGCTCACATAGTAAAGTGGAGTGTGATTGCTAAAACTGCTGCACGTGGGTAACCCAACCCTTTTCTCCCCCCATTAATGCTGTTCCAACACTCAATCAAGCTGCCTTTTGCGTACATCAACCCCCCCTCCAAAAAAAACCTAAAAAAACAACACATAAAAACAAAACCACCCAGGTAACCTGCAGCATCTAATAGGACAATCGATTTTGATCAGCTGTACAATTGCAGGTAAAGACCTTACAGGGTCTGCATTGCCCTAGGCCTGCATGAATAAATAGAGCCTTAATTAGCTCATGTGCATCTGTTAACGGGCTTGCCGTTGTTTCTGGTTAGAGGTTCAGGCGAAAAGCTTGTTCGCAGCATATGTTGCGCCTAAACTTTGGATAGGAATGCAATGATTTATTAACCACCTTGGAGAATAGGCACATTGCAGTGATCACAGGAACAAAACGAGTGGGAGTCTTGGAAAGGCTCCATGGGACTCAGATTGTGAAGAAATGTTGCCACATTTAGCATTAAAGGGGGTTTCTGCACCTCAAAAGGCTTTTCATCCAAGGATATGTATAGAAAAGGGCAGAGCTTATTTGTGGTAATAGAGAATGGCAGTACTTACAAATTGCACCGGGTAAATGTTGTGGAATTTGGGGGTCACTAGTAAACTTAAAGTGAACTTGCTGAAAAAAAGTTGTAGCTTCCTTTTAAAGGGTTGGTCCATCCAAAGGTGATAATTCAATGTTTGGTAGGTGCTGGAGAGTTAAAGAAACTTAAAGCTTCTTCTGTCTCTTGGGAACTCTGTCGCTGAGATCTCTGGGGACCCGAATGGCAAGATCGTTTCTAGGTCAGAATAGATGCTGTGTTCATTATAAGGGGTTCTCATCATCCCTGGATTTTGTATCTATTTATACAATGGAGAATGGAACAGAAGAACGCGGACCACACAGTGGTGGGCTTAAACTGAGATAGGATCAACAGAAAAGTGGAAGTGCACAGTGGATTTGCCTTTAGTAAATTAAAATGGATGGGTGACTTAACTTGACTATACCAACAACCATTTTTCGTGTGGGAATGTGGAGCAATGCATCACTGAATGTGTGTAATGGAAAGGGGTGCTGGGGTATGCAGGAGGGTCTATTGTAGTTTGCTGCTTGGGGTCTTTTGCCGCTACTGGGGATCTGTTGTTGCATGGGGGTGAATTTAGCCGAAATGGTGAAACTGCATTGAAATCCGATGATTTTTTATTTTTTGTTGAAATTCTGGGGAATTTCAATTTCTCAGTTTGGCACATTCCTACTAACAACCATCTGACTTCAGTAAAGTGCTTTCTTGGTTGGTTGACTGTACTGGTTATTGTATGGGCACGGCAGCTGGCACATGTCACAAAGACATACATTTCTTTGTACAGATGTGCCTCCTCCGCCTCTCCTCCATTACAGCCTATACCAGCTTGGATGGGCTTAGCTACAGACGGAGGCAGAGGATTAATCTACTGCTAATTCTATCCGCCGAGTCTAATTCCTCATCTCTCCTGAGCCATCGTACATCAAATATCACCATTTAGATAGCCACGGATTCCAGATTTTACTAATGCCGACGTCTTGAAAACTCACTGTTACTTATTCTGTACTCCTAAAAAGTGTAGGTCCATCTCATCCCTAAGAGGCTATGGTTCAATTGTGTACCCGGACCACCTCTCTTGTGCCCTCTGCCCTGTCCATGGACAATTTTGTGAAAGATATGGAAAATCTAAATGGGCAACTGGTTGACCCAATGGCTCCACTCCCAACCTACTTCTTATATTCAGGTTTCTTCTCCACCCGCCAGTCCATTCTGCTGCTGTAGAGAAGGGAATAACTATATGTTCAGACGGTAACATACAAGTCTTAGTTTCTGAAGATAATCCCAACACCCTGAATGTGCTCACCCCAGAGAAGGAGTATCACATGCTGTTCCCGTTTTAATTCTTCCACAAGTGCATAACTATTAGAGCCACGGGGATACCATAAAATATACAGCACTCTCTTAATTTTGCACCCTTGACTTCACACTTTTACTGCATGTTACAGCAAAACACATTTATCTGCGGTGCTAAGAATTAAGCTTTGTGGTGTCATTCCAATGCATGAAAATTGACATGACAACTCTGCACATAATTACTGTCAGGAATTGCCTGTGAAACATCTGGCATGCAGGAATACATGTGCACAGGAATGGGCTTGCGCATGTTGGCGCCAGATGGCCTATTTAAGGATGCCTCTGCTCTTGCTCACGTGCGTACTGGTCTTTTAGCTATTCCATGTATCCTGCATCCATCCTGTGTGTTTCTGCTGTTGCTGACCCAGCTTGCTCCTGACCTGATCTTGAATCCTGCTTCTGACCTACTGCCAGTTCCTGACCCCAGCTGCGTTCCTGACTTTGGTACTGCTTATGATTTCAGTACCTCGCTGCCTGCCCATTGATGACCCTGGCTATTCCTGTGACTACACTCATGTCCGCGATTCTGGCTTTCCATTCTACATGAGTGCCTGACTGCCTGGCTGTCTGCTATACTCACTCGGCGCACCACTGAATGCTTCTGTCTCAAGACTGCTGAGAGCTCTGA
Organism: Rana kukunoris; assembly: GCA_029574335.1. Taxonomy (NCBI): domain Eukaryota; kingdom Metazoa; phylum Chordata; class Amphibia; order Anura; family Ranidae; genus Rana; species Rana kukunoris. The sequence continues at coordinate 15,366,270 of CM056058.1, read as the reverse complement.
CAAGTGGAGTGCCACTTTAACCTTGGCTGGAATTCTGAGCACAGCTACTGTTCCTGTCATGATAGTCCACCAGTCTCCTTGGGACAGCATCTCCTTCTGCAAGTTTTATCAACATCTGCTGACGCTCGCGTTCCTCCTGTCCCTCAGTACCCTTTGTTCCACTCTCAGTGGGGCCCGGGCTGGAGATACAAGAAAGGCTAACCTCGTCATTTCTGTCTCACATCATGAATGTGACACTTACCAACATCTTTATCCCAGTCCTAGGCACTTTGCCACCAGACCCACTTGCCACACTGGATATGTCCATCTTAGAGGTGGCCTCATCCCGATCATAGAGGTAGGGAAAGGTTCCAGACCAGTAGGGACAAAGCAGGAACTAAGTCTGCCTCACTCCAGGAAACCTCCCCTTGTTGCAGATGCTGTCAGCATCCTTAAGTCTTAATACCAATGTCAAAGTACGTAGGTAGCTCCGGTTGGGCGTCTCTGCACGCCTGGGACCAAAAAAGTTGTGTTGGACCTTTCTACAATCTAACTTTATTGCCTTACTGGGACTCTGTGGGTTCACCGCCTGCCACACCATGCTGCACCTTGCTCACAAGGTGTTCTCTGGAATCTTGCAGCCAGGGTTTAAAGAGCCAGTCAGTAAAGCTGGAGATGAAAAAAGGAACATCATTCCTGTTTCCCGAATGCCTCGTACACACGGCCAGACTTTCAAAAAAAAAAAATTCAGACGGGCTTTATTCTCAGAAAGTCCAGCCGTGTGTATCCTCCATCTGTTTTTTTTTGTCGGAAATCCGACGGACCTTAGATAGAGAACCTGTCTCTAGCTTTCCGGCGGACTTTTCCATGGTCAAAAGTCCGACTGTGTGTACAAAACATTAGGCTGCCTGCTAAATACGGCCAAAGCTATACAGCTGTACAAAAGAGCCAGGCCTTACGGAGGCTGCGCATGAATAATGTAAGGAGCCGAGTATACTGGTTGTCTGTATCTATCCTTTGCTGTCCACTCACCCCATCTGCCCTGTCCTTCTCATCCATCTCCCTTTAATTTTCTTTTCTAAACTCTCCCATTTCTAACTCTTCTTTATCTAATTCCGCTCTTTTCTCCCAGCATCTCCACCATCTTTCTTCTCTCCGTTCCCTCAGCCTCCCTCCTCCCACATTACCCTTCCATTTCATTCTCTTATAATCTCATTTTCCCTCAGTGGTTCCTTTCATCTTCCTGTCTGTATCCAGCTCATTGCTCTTCTCCCCTCCATATAGGAGCTTTCATCTGTCCTCTTCACACGGACTCGTGCTCCCCCCTCCCGCTACACCTGTTGCTTAGGATCAGATTACTTGACTCTGCAGGACCCGGCGAGAAAAGTCCTAAAAGGGTTTTGTTTTTTTCGCCTTCAGAAAGCTTATGTTAAGGGTCTGTCTACCCGTACCCTTTATTATTTGTTTTTGATAGATGCCGAGTTGAATCATCCATCCGCTTCTTACATCCCTCAGGAACTCAAGTCTAACCGTAATTGCAGGATCTTCTTTTTTGCATAATCAAGTACCACATCTTTGCTTTAATGTACTGTTTATGTACTGAGCATAATCCAACAACATCAGTGTCTTTTGGGAAAATCCATTCCAAATGATCAATGTTTCCCTGTGAGAGAAGCACTAGGGATGCCCACTTGGGCCGGGAAAGAGTGCTATGTGTACTGGAAAGAAATTAGCGGTAGAGGGTCCACTTTTATTCTTGTAGGAAGCTTGCTGGTGACCAAACTGAACATTTAGCCAACCCAACAACTCATGGTTAATAAAATTATTATTTTGTGTTTATGTTATTTTTTCCTCTAAACCACTCAAATGTTGCTTTCCTTTCTTATAGTGTTTTATTTCTAGATTATATATATATATATTAGTTTAGATATAGACATGTTCTATTTTTTTTCCTGATCGTGTGTACATAACAGTCAACAGTTGATTTAAGCTACTTAGTCCATACCAGCTGATTTCATATCTTTTTAAGTCCTGATCAAGGGGGGCGATAAATGGTCTCCAAAATTTGTTGGCTGATGCACCCACAATGATACACCCAAAATGTGTCCGAAATAAAACCACATTGTTGGCTTTAACTACTTCCTGCCTGGTCAATAGACAATTGACGTCCGGTAAGTGGTTGTGAAATCCTGACTGGACGTGGGGGCGCGCAGGGCGGCGATCAGTAATGCTGGGTGTCAGTCTGACACCCTGTATCCCCGATCTCGGTAAAGAGCCTCCGACGGAGGCTCTTTACCACATGATCAGCCGTGTCCAATCACGGCTGATCACAATGTAAACAGGAAGAGCCGTTGATGGCTCTTCCTTACTCGTGTCTGACAGACGCGAGTAGAGGAGAGCCGATCGGCGGCTAACCTGGCAGGGGGGTTTCGCGCTGATTGTTTATCAGCGCAGCCCCCCCTCGGATGCCCAGATTGGACCACCAGGGAAGCCCACACTGGACCACCAGGGAAGGGCAGTAATAAAAAAAAAAAGGGCAGTATGTAGGTGTTGTGTGGGTGTATTACAATACTATTTTCCTTGAAAAAGTCATTATAGAGTTAAATCTCGGCCCGGGAAGTAAAACTAAAAACATATGTCTTTGTACTCCCTATTCATAATCAACACCCTCTTTCCTGCCCCCTCCACCGAAGAAGAAAATATGGCGTCTGAGTGAAAGACCTCGTGGCAAGAGGGACATGTAACAAGAGAAGACTATATGTTGATGAACCAAACAGATGTACCAATGTGAATGATGCTTGCTATGTCACTCTGTCTATAAAGCTACGATACCAATAAAGGTTCCGCCTCTCTTGCTGTTGGGATGGTGGAGGATGTAGACTGAATTTCCCTCTTGTCTGCATGCTTTACTATAATGAATTTGAATCAGAGGCAGAATGGGTTATGCCCTGAAGTTGTGCCAGGGGGTATACTTTTTCAACATTTTTCACAAATACTGCATGCGATACTGAAGATGTCAATTCACTATGCTTTTATGCCATATTTACCTAAAAAAGCAAAAATGCTCAGTAAATATTGCATAAAACAGTGTTAAAATTGATCCACTAAAGGAAATAAATGCATAAAGAAAGTATTCAATTTCAGCTAGTTGTTAAGGAGCCGGCCACCCGCTGATCTTGTGGATTTTAACACAAAGCGAAAAAAAAGCAAAGATTTCATTTTTTTGCCATCTTTTAAAAAATAAAAATAAAAACTTTTAACTATATCCCATAGGATGGCAAAAACTAGACTTCTGCTATTGCACCCCTAAGATGAATGACCATACATAGCAGCAGGGCTTTTTTTTCTTAGAGGATAGGTACAGGAACTCCCTTTTTTGGAGTTACCCCTTGTCTCCGCCCCCGAGCACCGTTCCTTGGTTCCACCCTTACCCACCTCCGAGTACCGCTTGTTTAGAGAATACAGAACTAAGTAACATTTGTGGTATTAACTAAGTTGTATGGAATTTGTTAATGATAACAAGAAAAGCAGTAAAATAGATCCCATGCAGCCAACAATTGATAGACGCGCAGCCCCCCCCCCCCCAGCAATCATAGAGCTCCACAGCAACAATGGACTACCCACAACAAAATACACACCCCCAGCAACAAAAGACCCAGGCAGCAACAACGGATTCTTTCCAACAGACAGTATCAATAGACATTCCAGCAACCAGCTACAATAGCTTGCTCCCTCAACAGTAGATCCCTCCCAGCAACTGACCCCCCAGTAACATAAGACCCGCCCCCAGCAAAAATAGATCCCTTCCAGAGACAATAGGTTCCCCAGCAGCAAAAATAGACCTCTCCAGCAACAATAACACCCCCTGGAAAAATAGATACCCTCCAGCAACAATAGATCCCCCAGTAACCAGCATTAATGGACACTGTAGCACAACCCAGTACACCTTGATATTATATACATTCAGTGCTGGAGGTGCCGGAACTGTGTTTGTGCAGGTGCAACACTATGAAGTGCCTTTATGCATCTTTTAGTCCAAACAAGACTATCTGTTACTCTATAATTCCTCTAGCGCCGTTCTATGGAAGCAGTAGGTTTAAAGGGGAGTTCCACCCACAATTTCACTTTTTAAATATAAATACCCCTGTAATACACAAGCTTAATGTATTCTAGTAAAGTTAGTCTGTAAACTAAGGTCCGTTTTGTTAGGTTGTTACAGCATTTAGATTTAGTTTATAATCCAGAAATAGTCCGTGGCCATCTTAAGTGTGGGCATCATGAAGCCAGACTGTATGACTTCCTGGATTTCAGCTTTGCATATGTCGCACATGCTCAGTGCTGCACAAGCAATGTAATAGGTTTCAGTCAGGTTTGCAGGGACTACTGGGAAACATGATGCCTATCCCAGAAACCCTTGCAAATAGCCTTGTGGCTTAATAGCCTAGGCTAATAAGGAGGAGGAAGTAATGAAGGACTACAAAATAAAGGTATTTACAAGCAACAAAATAAATAAAAATTGTCCATTCTGAACACTATGACATTAGGGCATGCAGCACAGACAAACATAAAAAAATGGATGGAACTCCACTTTAAAGAACTCTTGAGATAACTTCTATATTAACTTCAGCTTTTCTTCATATATAACACTGACAATTTCGCAGCAGGCAGTCTATGTACAAACACGCGTTGAATAAAGTAAAACAAATGGCGGTTCAACTGTTCAATCTTGTCATTCTACATAAAATGGTAGTTATATTTCTCTCTTCAGTATCTGTACTCTCACTTTAAGTTATTTAAACACTTTATGATCTCTTTGAGGTTTAAAGGGTTTGTGAAGGATTCTTTTTTATCTTAATAGCTTCCTTTACCTCAATGCAGTGCTGTTTTCATGTCCTCATTGTTCGTTTTTTCTCTCAAGTTGCTGTAATTCTTCTCTGGTCTCCACACTTCCTGGTTGTCTGTTTCCTGATAACCACAGTACTGGGAGCTTTCTCTCTGTGGTCACTAATCAAGGTGGTGCGATTACTGTGTCTAAAACCCCTCAGCACCAATCAGTTTCATTTTACAAACCATCACTGCCCTGTATTGGCTCTGTGGTTCTGTACATCACAGGCAGGAAACAACATCGGAACAAAAAACGAAACTAGAAACTACAGGAATATTATATGATTGATTTTTATCTATTTTTAATAATTTTTAAAAGGAATCAGTTAACTATTATGTCTCTATACCCTGTAAATAGTCATTTCAGCGGAATTTTTTTTTCCTTTACAACTCCTTTAATCAATAGTTTTACTTGCTCTATATTGCAGTTTGCACCTTGATAGTACGTTTGTTTGACCATTTGGTATTGAAATTTGCTGTGATGTTTGGTGGAACTACACGTGAACACTTACAACTTACAACACATACAACTAAGTTAGTATACAGTTCTAATCACACTATTAACAATAGGAACACATATAACTGTATTAAATACCTATTTTGGCCACTTGCTTCCATAAAACTGAACTCTGACTGGTGTGTGTCTGTTCAGTTTCTTTCTCTCTCTGGTGTAATGAATTCTAGCAGTGTGCTGGGAACTTTCCAGACAGAATGGGTGTAAGGCTGGCTGTGATTGGCCAAGACTCTTGCTCAGTGTGAGATTGGCTGTGATTGGCCAAAACTCCTGATGAGTCACAAAAGCTTAACTCTATGCTTTCTGGTTTCAATTCTATTGTGTCATTGAGCTTACATTACAGTCACACAATCAATGTTAAAAGGCATATTCTCTCTTTTTGCTTCTGTGAACACAATATACAACTGTTACATCATATATAAAGTCACAGTAAATAACTCTGCTTTTATCTCTCACATTCTCACATATGAACTGTATTAAAGTTATTAGCAGCTCTAGCTGTATATACATGCAAGCAGTGGCGTATCTAGGGTTTGGCAGCCATGGCAAGTGCCATGGGCGCCATGGGGAGGGGGGCAGCAAAAAGCCACCCCCCTGCATGAAAAAAAAAAACACCTGTCCTCCCGCGGCTGCCTCACAAACTAATGTAGCTCCCAGTTCCGCGCCCGCCCTGCTGAAGCGCAACGCTGGCACATCAATTGCTAATATTTCTAATTCTGCCTGGGGAGGGGAGTGACAGGTGCACCCAAGACGGCCAATGACTGGCCAGACCGGATCCACATAGGGTAGTGGCTGCGTTTGATGGGCACAGTGGCTGCAATTGATGTTTTTGTATTTTTCAGTTTGTTTGCTCCCCCCCCAAAAAAATTCCCCGGTGTCCCTCTCTGTCCCCGCCGTGTCCCTGGCGATCTGAAAGATGGGTTTCAAATGTTTTGACAGGGGCGCAGTTTCAGTGCTTGCCATAGGCGCCATTTTCACTAGATACGCCTCTGCATGCAAGTCACATTAGCAGCCTAGGGCAGGTCTTAGCTGGCCAGCTACAGCGTTACCGCAAAAAAACAAAGCCCTGCGCAGAGACAATTCTAAGGCTTCCTAACAGCTTAGGAAGCCAGGGGTGATGCCAGTCATTCACATTTACACACACAGTGTAGACACATCTTATAAGTAATTGACTTTTATTTTTCTTCTGTGTTTGCAGGCCATGCCTTCATAACCTCGGAGGGGCGAGGGAAGACACAACACGCTTCATATGTAGGAAGATAAATGTAGCTTTTCATGACACACAACCCCCGGTTCTGTAAAGAAACTGGAAACCCCAGTCAGGAAATTTGCATTTGTGATCACTGGCTTGCGATGATGACTCATCAAGTCATTACCGAGTGCCTAACGCAGTTCGAACCCAAGGCGAGTACAAACCAACATAGTCACCAAAGCCTAACATGTTTATAACCTATTTATAGCTACTGCAACGAGGCACAGACCAAGTACAATGAGCAGGCCGGCCTTAGTTCAGGCGCCCTGTGCGAGCTAATCCTGTGGCGCCCCCCCCCCCCCGACTGCTACACACTGACCGCTACACAATACACACTGACCGCTACACAAACTACCCACAGGCCACTACACAAAATGCTGGACCTTGTAGTGCACCAATGCATCTATAGTAAAATGCACCAAAGCTGTAGTGTCTGTGTGTATTGTGTAGTGTTTTATGTGTGGTGGCCAGTGTGTATTGTGTAGCGGTCAGTGTGTGTATTGTGTAGCGGTCAGTGTGTGTATTGTGTAGTGGTCTGTGGGTAGGGGGTAGGGCATAGGAATTGCGCCCCCCCCCCAAATTTTGCCCCCGGGGACTAGGACCTCCTCGCACCCCCCACGCTACGCCACTGCGACTCACTTTCTGCGAGCTGTGGTGGCCGCACGGCCCCCCTGTTGCTCATGGCGCCCTTCCTTTAAAATGTTTGGAGACCCCTACACTATAGGATTCATAGGTGTGCACAACTTATTGCATTAGGGTGTGCACCACAAAGGTCAAACACACGGTACTGATCACTCACTGTGTTCATTTATAAAGGGAAGGGGCTGGTAAATTACATATGGGTGCAGAGCAGTAGGAAGAATCTTCACTGCACAGGGTGATCACACCTAGCACACCCTGTGCGCACGCCTATGATAGGATTGTAACAGACCTGGGACACATTTGGGCACTCCAAAGAGAATAGTAATGTGGCGCACATAGTCCCCCCTCCCCACCCTCCAATGGGGCCCTTTTCTGAACCACATTCCTGTCTGAATATTGTGTTTGGGTTTCAGGTGGACTGAAATCCGAACACATGATTCAAAACCTGAACTGTCCTTGTGAGTCCCGGATAGGTGGCAACCCTACTCTATATGTCCACATCAGTTTGATTTGTCATATGGTTATTTGGTTAACTTCCTGATAGAAAACAATTAAGCTATATTTATTTTGTGGACACATTTTGAAGATTTATAAAGTCTCTGCTATATTTCAATCAAATATTTTAAAGATACATTTCCTATCAGTTATTGAGGCGATTATACATGTGGTAGGTGCTTTGTTCCAATGAGTTGCACCTTTCCAAGTGATAGTTTAGGGCATGGCAGCCCACATAAACATCAGTTGCCCGTAAAGTGGTTTCTACCATCGACAGTCAACTGAAAACGCCAAGTTACCCGGCTCCCTAGTTAGCAGCACCGGTGCTCTTACCAGTCCATCTGATTGCGTTACCCAGCTCTCCTGATTCATTTGGCTCTTTTACAGGGCTTTTTTACAGCGGGAACGCATCTGTGCCAAGTCTTGCCACACAGAGTTAATCCGATTTTTAGCAATCCTCTTATTGTTCAGTGAGATAAAACTTTGCAAACAGAGAAAAACGTTGTCAAATCCTCTCCCTTGCTTTGAGTGACCGGTCATTTACATATCTCATGCACTAGCCTGGAGACAGGCATTATTTTTTAATTCCCACCCCCACTTCTTTTCTGAAGACATGTGGTAACTTTTCTGGATTTTGACTGGATGTTAGTGATCATAGCAGAATTCAGTAGAAGAAATGCAAAGTAAAAAATGCATGTTGACAAGTGGAGTGTAGAGAAGGGCGGGGAGTCTACTGACATCACGACTCCACCCACAGAGCTCCAGACAACAGACCCACCCACAGAATCTGCAGTTTTTCAGTTCTTATAACAGACAGAGGGGAGACATGTGACAGGTAAGGATACATGCAGGAGGCATCTATATCCTTATAGATCAGCACTATGGCAGGAGTTTAGAAAGGATGAGAGTAGCTTTACATCCACTTTAATGGACAAAATTAAGAGTCTCCTCTTTGGCTGTCAACAAAAATTTTATAATTTCTTCGTGAAATCAAATTTGCCAAATTCACTCTAATTATCCCTAATTTTGAAAGGATGAGAGTGGGTTTACATCCACTTTAACCCTGTGAATCCTGTGCAATTTTCCCCTACATTTTCACAGTGGCAGGTAGGGTTGGCAGTGGCACCTTTTCTTCAAGCCAAACCCAAACACTTTGGGTGCCCCAAGGATAGTAGTAATGCGGTGCGCATAGCGTGCTGCAGCAAAATATGGGTGTGACCAAATTGCTTTTGCCGACATCATCACTCCCCTCCCAGTGATGCCGAACCTGCTTCTAGACAGCCGCCCGCAGCAACAGGATGGCAACAGATTTGTGTGCGACTATCTTGGTTACTTGGGGCCACAAGCCCAGTCTGAATAATGTGTCCGGGTTTCAGTCCACCCGAAACCCGGACAGGTGGCAACCCTAGTGGCAGGGCCTTGCCCTCTCACAGCCTAAATCTGTCAGCAGTCAGTGATGCCCCATCATTTCATTCTAGTCACGGTATATAGCACACATTAGGGCAGTAAATGTTCTGCTTGTTTTCTCATCCTGATGCAGTTCTTCTCAAACCCTACAAAACCTCAGCATTCTGCTTTGTCTTTTAGAGGAAATCTATAGCTCGATCATAGCCTCCGAGCGTTCTGACGCAGTCATTGAAGGACAAGGAGGCTTCCATCGCTCACAGGCTGTTACATACTGTGCTGAACGGGTCACCTCTACCTGGGCGCCAGCGCCAATGCCTCGTCAAACTGCCTGCCTGTAGACCCCCCCAGACACGTAGGAAATTATCAGAGAGGCAAGGAACGAGAGGGCCCACACTTTCTTGTCATGTGACCAGACCTGAAGCACGTAGATGGTTACTGACATAATAAATTAGCTGTTTTAGTATTTATTTTTCTCCCCTCTTAAATGTGGCTATGATTACCCCAGCGGGAGGCCTAGTGCGTGCTCGTACCTAACAATGCATCAGCTTCTGCGCTGGCTGTCGGCGTGAGGTGTGCGGCTCAGAATCACATGCCGCGCAGTGGGAGAGCGCGAAAGATGGAACAGCTGCAGGTGAAGTGACTGTCGTGCGAACTGCCTCTGGGATCTTGGAACAATATTTGCCTGCAAAATCATTACAGCGCTGGAGCAGCCTGCTGAAGGCCTATTTTCTACAGCCTCTGACTCTATTCCCCATGGCCGCAAAAGTACGGCCCTCGTTCCGTCGCTGACAGGCGGGATCTGCTGGGAGTCGTGCTCTCGCTGGCTGAAAAAGGCATGCTGGGATACAGACATTTTATGAAAACCAGCTTAACACAAAAAATAAAAACACATGAGACCAATAAGGGCGCCTATTTAAAAAAATAATAAAAGCGGTATTTGATTTTTTTTTTGTGAAAAATATTGACTTCAACAATTATTTCTATTTATAAAGCCACTCGGGCCATTTTGAACCCTTCTTTGACAACAATGAAAACAATCTAGCAAAAATCGAATTAATAGATTTTGTCTATCGACATTCTGCCAGGTTGGATGCAGAAAATTTTGAACTGGATTTTTTACCACCTTAAACCTGAAATATTACATGAAAGCTGAACTCCGGGATAAGAAAGTATTGTCCAAATACAAGAGTCGTGTGTTTTTGCTTGAATCTTGGCATGCTTTGTGTATTTCTTCCAGATCTGAGCAGCAATCCAAAGACCAGTCACTGCTGCCCTCGCTCCTTGTGCACAGTGACTGGTCTCGTCTCCGCCCCCTCCTGTAATTTTTTGCAGGCAGCCTGTTGTGGGTGCAGACTGATGGGCTCCTCCCACAGCATAGAGATGAGGTCACTGCTACTTTTACAGGGCGATATCCAAATTTCCAAAGGAATTTGGTATACACAAAGTAGAAATACAAGCTTTGTGGCTTTTGTAAAAAAAAAAAAAATATGAAAATAAAGACTACTGACATCAATTTCTACCATGCCGACACCAATCTCTGCCCTACTGATTGACACCATTAAATGTTCTGACACCAACCTCTGCCTTACGGACATGTCCACTGCTCTACAGACAACGTCCACTGCACTACTGACACCATCCATGTATATAACTGTACTATATATGTATACACACACATAGGGCCGGACTTACCATTGGGCTTGACTGGGCTCAATAGGGGGGCCCTGGGCCCAATCACGGCAAATCCCGTTCGCTGCAATCGCGGCAACCCCCTCCCGCAATTTTGCAGCAATTTCGGAACCCCCCCAACAACTTTGGCGGATGTATGTAATCCTCGGAAACCACCCAACCCCCCCACTTAACAACTTTGGTGGATGGATGTAATTCTCGGCAGCCCCCCTCAACAACTTTCATGCTCCAGGGGGCCCCTTCACTAATTGCAGCCCTGGAAAGAGGTAAGAATTCCATCCAGCGGTCGGCGGATACTCCCCCGCTCAACAAGTATGATCGGTCGGTGCACTGCCCCCACCTCAACAAACTTCGATAGGTCGGTCGGTGGATCCAGAACCCTCACCCCCCTCAACAACTATGATTGGTTGGCGGTAACAACCCACCCCCTCTTCTCTGCTCTAGGGGGCCCCTTCGATTATTAAACCCAGGGGCCCCCACCACCCTAAGTCCTGCCCTGCACACACATGAGCTTTTGGGAGCACCTCCTAATGCAATAGGCTATGCATAGCCATGTTTGAGGATGTCAGATGCCCACATTCCATCCTCACCATGTGCTTCGGTCCCATTGACTTTATGTCACTACTACGTTTAGTGATGAACATCTGGTGGAAGGAACCAAAGCACACAGCCAAGAAGCAGACATCAGACCCCCTAGAATTGTGTTAGATGTGAAAAGGTTGATTTTCTGTAAGAGAACAAAGATCGGCAGAATAGGGGGGCTGGACAGGTTAGTATAAACTCTCTTTATCTGCAGGTCCATTTTTAACCAATGGACGGTGTTGTTTTAAAGCAAAACATTTTTTGGGGGGGGGGATTTGGATAGAATAGGTACAGGTTACACCCTCTAGCAGGTTTTTATTACTCTGTAAGCCAACAAATAGGTGGAGAGCTGGACCCTTATATGAAGAGTATGATGTGAAGACAGCTCTAGCTTATGGGCCCAAGAATGTTAGCGGGAAGTACAAATGGATCCCAAGAAATACACAGCTTTACTGAAAGTCCATTTGCTACATAAATAGGTCTCAAGAGTAGTCGACACATTTCAGGGGCTCATTCACCCCTCTTCACCAGGGCATGTGGTAATGAAGACTTTCTGATCTACTGAACCAGGGCTGAATTGCTTAGAAGAACTGAAGAGCGTACAAAGAAGCGCTGGTTGACAGTCTAATAGCCTGATTTTTACTGCTATACAGACATCACTCACTGTAAGTGGTGGACATTGTCAGCAAAGGACCCTTGTCGAACGTTTCTTTGGGCCTCCCTATTTAATTAAAGGGAATGATAAGGACATCATGGAGAATGCTCTAGAACAGGGGTCTCCAAACTTTATAAACAAAGGGCCAGATTACCGTCCTTCAGACTTGAGGGGCAGGTCTGTGGCCATTGGGAGTAAAAAAATCCTGAGGTCAATGCAAAAAAAAATAAGGCTCTACATTCGGGGTCAGTGAGAGAAATTGTGCCCCGTCATTGGCGTCATTGGGAGGAACTGTATCCCATCATTGGTGTCATTAGGAGGAATGGTGTCCCCTTGTTGTCATTGGGAGGAATAGTATCCCATCATTGGGAGGAACTGTATCCCATCATTGGCGTCATTGGGAGGAACTGTATCCCATCATTGGCGTCATTGGGAGGAACTGTATCCCATCATTGGTGTCATTGGGAGGAATGGTGTCCCGTCGTTGTCATTGAGGGGAATTGTATCCCATCATTGGTGTCATTAGGAGGAATTATGTCCCATCATTGGTGTCATTAGGAGGAATGGTGTCCCGTCATTGTCATTGGGAGGAATTGTATCCCATCATTGGAGTCATTGGGAGGAATGGTGTCCCGTCGTCGTCATTGGGGGGAATTGTATCCCATCATTGGTGTCATTAGGAGGAATTATGTCCCATCATTGTTGGGAGGAATAGTGACCCTTCATTAGTGTCAGTGGGGGGGGGGGGGTTATGCTCCATTATTGGTATCAGTGAATGAATAAGTGCCCCAAGGGCCATATAAAAGCAAGCAAAAGTCCACATCTGGCCCCCGGGCTTCAGATTGGAGACCACTGCTCTAAAAAACTGGACAGTGTCCAGGTAATGAGAGGCGGCACCAACAGTTGCCCCACCAATATCACGTTAATATTATCCCCCCTGCACCCAAGAAGGCACACATGGTGAATCTGGTCCATGCTTTCTGCCCTGGAAACATGGACAGAAACAATAAAAACACTTTTTAGAAATGTTATGTTCTTCTAATGGCCTTGTGTAGCCTCATGCTACGGGGTGACAATGCAGGAGACAGGGGCAGAGCATTGTCAACCTATCAGAAGAAAAGCCTGAACGGGGCAATTTCAGACAAGATCACCAGGTATTATTTTTGATGAAAGGCGCCAAAGAAATTTTGAAAATGGCGCTATGATGTTGAAGCTCATATCAGATTTTGATGACTGGTTTACATTAAATTATTTATTTTTTGGCTACTTTTTGCCAAGGGTTTGTGACCATTCCGTACACCAAAACCAACCCCTGTGTAGGTTCTTGCAGCGTACAACGTGCCCCATCATGGTGAATTAATAAGCTTCGTTCTGTAGGAACACACAACGGTGCTTCTAAAAACTGAATGCTTCCATTATGTCCATTAGACAGGTCCACTTTACCACTGAAGTGGGTTTGAATTAGCGTTGAATTAACCCTGTCCAGCCCTGGTTTATTACTGAGCCCATTCTCCTATCAACGATGTAATAGAGACTTCATGCTCTGCGTCCAGTGATTGAAAACGCTGCTAAACGGTCATCGCCCAAGGTCATTCTAAAGCAGGAAGCCGAGTCCTGGAGCGAGCCTGGATAATAATCCTTTATTTCAAGTGGCTTGCATGCCGGAGACAACTTCCTGTGAATTTTCACCCTAAATAACAAAAAAAAAAGCCCCCCCTCCCCTCTGGGAGTCCGGTAATGGCTCCTCAAGTGTTAACCGGAGACATCTGGGGCTGACACTGAACCACCACCCCTCTCTTCCATCGCCACTCGCTGCTGTCACCAAAACTGCAGCTGCATCCTGTCACCATGACAACGTGCGACCCCCCCTTCCCCCAGGTTTCTAGGAGACGGCAGCATCCGCCATCGCTCAAAAGCTGCGGGCGGGAGGGGGTATGGGAGTTAACCCCTGAGCTGCTGACAAATGCAAAGTGACAAGAGAAGAGTCGGCTTTACAGCAAGGTTACAGACACAACTGCTGGGGAAGCTGCATGTTAAAACGCTCTCTGGGTGCAGCGTGCATAAAAATAATACTACCTACGATATTCTGTCAAGTAAAAATCAATAGTGGTGCAGGACACCTGCAATCTGTTCGGGAGAATGAAACAGATAAAGTGGATGGGCTGCAATGTTGACAAAAGCTATACTTATCGCGCTGCCAAATGCAATAGGATATAGCCGAGATGAAACATAATCTTCTGTTACGTATGCTTGGTCAAAATCCCAACAGAAATTGATGGCAACACATTTTCTAGAGGGTTTAGACAGTTGATTTTTTAGTCTTAATCTGAAGAGAAGGCCACCACAAAATCCTGAAAGGCCCAGTCGGCCCAAATAGAAATGCCACATTTTGCTGCAAGCCTCCAAGTCAGTGGTATCCAAATTGCGGTCAAGGGGCCAGATGTGGCCCGTTGCTTGCATTCATCCAAACCTTGGGGCACTATTCCTCCCACCAACATTAACAAAGCAGACATAATTCCTCCCACAGACACTAACAATGGGGCACTATTCCTCTAAATGACATCAGTGATGGGACACTATTCCTTCCACTGACACGTATAGTAAGGACACTTTTCCTCCCACTGACACCAATGATAGAGCAGTATTCCTCCCACTTACATCAATGAAGGGGCAATATTTCTCCCACTGACACCAATGATGGGGTATAATTCCTTCCACTGACACGAATAGTGAGGACACTTTTCATACTACTGACACCAACGATAGAGCACTATTCCTTCCACTGACACCAACGATGGGGCAATATTCCTCCCATTGACACCAACAATGGGGCAATATTTCTTTCCATCCACACAAACAATGGGGCAATATTCCTTCCATCCACACAAACAATGGGGCAATATTCCTCGATTGACACCCACAGTGGAGCACTATTCCTTACACCAACACCAACGATGGGGAAATATTCTTCCCACTGACACCAACGATGGAGCACTATTCCTCCCACTGACACAAACAATGGGGAAATATTCCTCCCACTAACACCAAGGATGGAGCAGTATTCCTCCCACTGACACCAACCATGAGGAAACATTCCTCCCACTGACACCAACGACGAGGAAATATTCCTCCCACTGACACCAACGACGAGGAAATATTCCTCCCACTGACACCAAGGATGGAGCACTATTCCTCCCACTGACACCAACCATGAGGAAACATTCCTCCCACTGACACCAACGACGATGAAATATTCCTCCCACTGACACCAAGGATGGAGCACTATTCCTCCCACTGACACCAAGGATGGAGCACTAGTCCTCCCACTGACACCAACCATGAGGAAACATTCCTCCCACTGACACCAACGACGATGAAATATTCCTCCCACTGACACCAACGACGGGGAAATATTCCTCCCACTGACACCAAGGATGGAGCACTATTTCTCCCACTGACACCAACAATGGAGCACTATTCCTCCCACTGACACCAACAATGGAGCACTATTCCTCCCACTGACACCAAGGATGGAGCACTATTCCTCCCACTGACACCAAGGATGGAGCACTATTCCTCCCACTGACACCAACAATGGAGCACTATTCCTCCTACTGACACCAACGATGGGGGAAAATACTCCTCCCACTGACACCAACGATGGGGAAATATTCCTCCCACTGACACCAACGATGAGAAATATTCCTCCCACTGACACCAAGGATGGGGCAATATTCCTCCCATTGACACCAAGGATGGGGCAATGTTGACACAAATGCTTGATCAAAATCCTTATGGCAACACAATATCTAAGAGTATGAGCCAGTTTTTTTTCTTAACCTGAAGAGAAGGCCACCAAATAATCCTGTAAGACCCAGCCAGCCAAAAAGAAATGTCACACTATCTAGGTCAGGGGTGGCCAACCAGTGGCCAGGGGGCCACATGTGGCTCGCGGAGCCCTCTAATGTGGCACGCAACCTCCTGCTCTGGAATGGCGGGTAAGTGCTGCCCAACCCAGCAATGTGCATAACAAAAATTAATAAAATACTACCGATATTCTGTCAAGTAAAATCAAGTTTGGTGCAGGACACCTGTACTATGTTCAGGAAAATTAAACAGAAAAATTTGATGGGCTTCAATATAGACAAAGCTATACTTATCGTACTGCCAAATGTAATAAGATACAGCTAGAATGAACTATAATCTGCTGTTATGTATGTTTAGTCAAAATCCTGAGGGCAACACGTTTTCTTAGGGTCCTGGCCAGTTTTTCCGTAATCTGAAGAGACGGCCACCACAAATCCATAAAGGCCCATTCGGCCCAAAGGGAATTCACATTTTAGTGGTAGCATCAAGGTCAAGTCTCTTATTGGTTTAGGCAGAGCTGCCCAATCTGCTTTAGGTCCCGACATTATCAACTACACCAGTTGTTCTAATGTTGTCGTCCACTGTGCCCGACGGACCTGAGTTCAGAGTTGCCCGGTAGATGGAGGATTCCCTAAATCTCTTCTTACAGTAATATATTCGGCAGAAAATCATATTCACAGCAAGTCCAAAATCAAGCACTATACAATCTATGCAGATGTCTAGCTCCACGTTTCACAGTGGGGAAATAAAAAGTAGCATTTAGTCACACTATGTATTTGTAAAACTGTACTGGACAAAGTGGCGGCCATTTTGTGTAATGAATCAGTACGGTATCAGAGATTAGGGACGGAACCGAGGCATCAGTTGAAGCAGCAATACAGAACGCTGCTTGACAGGCTGGTTAACCATTTCTTGTGTTCTAACAATCTCTATACAGATATGTGCTGTCTCTGCCCTCTTGGCCCTGATGTGGTTTGGGGAGTTCCAAAAGACATGGTCTAAGTCAGCCTTCGGCCCATACACACAATCTAACTTTTTGACAACGGTCCAACGGACGTGTTTGATCGGACAATCCGACCAAGTGTATGCTCTATTGGACAATCGTTTTCGGTATTTCAACAGACAAATGTTTGGTGTGAATGCTCTCAAAGTTTGACAGCAAATGTCCGATGGAGAATAATCCGATCGCGTGTACCCAAGTCCATCGGACTAAAGTCCAAAGTTCAAACACGCACCAATGCTAACATTAGCCAAAAATAGCAGAAGTTGCCCAAAGGGTGGCGGTAAAGAGCTGAAAAAACACGTCATTTGGTGAAAGTTGGCTGAAAATGTTCTGTTGTGTGTATGCAGGACAAGTTCACGGCCAACGCCCATTCGGACCAAAATCCACGGAAAAGTCATATGGAACCCCTGCTAAAAATGACTATATCTGACTATATATGACTATATCTATAACTTATGATTCATTAGTGTGATGCGGTGAATACACGTGGTCATTGAAAAGAATTACCCCTTTACAGATGGATAAAAAACAAATAAACGGTGTCTGTGGCAACTTATCTGAGAGGCAGAAATTGGTTTTTGCTCAAGGAACCTCTACCAACCTCTGATGGAACCATGGTTGAAAAACCCTGGTCTAAGGCCTCGTACACACGATCGGACATATCCGATGAAAACGGTCCGCGGACCATTTCCATCGGATATGTCCGATCTGGAGTTTGATCCGATGGCGTGTACACACCATCGGATCAAATTCCCCGCCGGCGGACGGCGCGGTGACGCGGCGGTGACGTTGACGCCGCCACGTCACTGCCACGTCACCGCACCAGGAAGTAAAACACTTCTGCGCATGCGCCGAATCCATTCGGCGGCGGCGCGGCGGCAGTGCGGGACGACATGTCTGCTGGTAAGTGTACTAACCAGCAGACATGTCGGGCGGACAGATTTCCACCGGATAGATTTCAAAGCATGCTTTGAAATCTGTCGGGTGGACAAATCTGTCCGCTAGCCCATACACACGATCGGAGATGTCTGCTAAAACGGTAAAACGGTGACCCAAGGTGTTTTTTTTACCTGAAGCTTTACAACCCCTTTAAGAGAACCCCTGTTTATGGAAAAACCAATCAAAGCCTCTCAAACAGAATAGAATGTCCTTTAAGTTACAAGTCATTCCATCAATAAAATTAAGGATTATTCCTCATGTAAATTGGAATTTTCTTTGGTTAGCGTGTCTCCATCAGCAAGTCCAATTCACACTACTCACCCAGGACTAATAAGGGAGAAGGAAAGACCATAGTCCAAGTGTATCCTCACCTTCACTGCTGCAACAAGCATAATAGCCAGAAACTCTGTCTTCCAAAATAGAGACAGTACCTGTCAGTCCAGATAAAATAACGATAACGGCACACGGAATGAAGCAACGGCACATAGGTGCCATTGCTTCAATTTGACCCGGTGCGCATGTGCCGAAGACACCGGCACATGCAGGGGACAGGAGATATCTCCTAAACCGGTCAGGTTTAGGAGATATCCTGGGTAGCTACAGGTAAGTCTTATTATAGGCTTACTTGTAGCATAAAGTGGCTGTAAAGGGTTTACAACCAGTATAGATTCTCCAGTAGCCAGCAACAGTATACTCCTCTCTAGACAGTAGATCCCTTCCAGTAACCCCCAGTAACAAAAGTTTCTTTACCAACAACAGATTGCTACGCAAAAATAGATCCCCTCCAGCATAGGCACCTCAGCAGTCAGCATCAGTAGACCCTCCATCACACCCTAGCACCCTTTGGAATCGCATACAATCAGTGCTGGAGGTGCTGGAACTGCGTTCCTGCTAAAAGAAAGCCCTGGGTGTTCTAATCCATCTCCATTCTATCCAAAACTAAAAAAATAAATACGTTTTCCCTTTAGTTATACTTTAGGTAAAATAGAAAAATAGCCGGCAACACCAATCCGTAAGAAATATTTATTGGCACATCTAGGAAAACAAAGGAGCTGACGCGTTTCGGCTGAAGAGCCTTTGTCACTGCAAGTATTACTCGTATTACATAGCTTTCTAAATGAGAGATTGTATGGTGTATGGCCAGTTTAAGCAGAAAAAAAAGCGGCGCTTATATTGTTCTAATCTCAATGTCTGTATCTGTAACAAGTGCATGTATTACGAGCCCCACTAGCAGTAATAATTTCATTGTACACAGAACTTAATTGTCAGGCTCTCAGGGTCTATATGAGGCTTACAGACCTCTGATAAAATGCAGAGTGCAAAGCACAAATCACGCCCGTTCTCAAATTCGCTGCAAGTTAATATCCGCACTTCATGCCAGTATTAATTAATCCTTACAGGCGCTGATAATATTCCATTGCAGGCTAAAAGAATAACTCTCATATAGAATAATGTACTCAGAGGCTCCTTCCACACCAGCCAAATTAATCCACCCCCAGCCTGGGAATCGGATAACCCCTTCCTGAGCTCATCTCTTTAAGCAAACTTTTTTTCTTTTTTTTTTTAGTTTGGTTAAAGTAGGGAAGGTTTGGAACTCTTGCAGGGTCCCATTAGGAGGATTTCCCCTTATCTCCTGTAGGGTCACCGGGACAGAAAGTATAAGAAAAACTCTCCAATGGAGACACAGACAGAAATAATAAATATAGCAAAATGACAACTTCCCGCCCGGGCCTATACCAAAATAACAACACCCTGCCCGGCCAATGGCAAAATTACAACTTCCTGCCCGGCCTATAGCAAAATGACAACTTCCCGCCCAGTCTATAGCAAAATGACAACTTCCCGCCCGGCCTATAGCAAAATGACAACTTCCCGCCCAGCCTATAGCAAAATGACAACTTCCCGCCCAGCCTATAGCAAAATGACAACTTCCCGCCCAGCCTATAGCAAAATGACAACTTCCCGCCCGGCCTATAGAAAAAGGACAATTTCCCGCCCGGCCTATAGCAAAATGACAACTTCCCGCCCAGCCTATAGCAAAATGACAACTTCCCGCCCGGCCTATAGCAAAATGACAATTTCCCGCCCAGCCTATAGCAAAATGACAACTTCCCGCCCGGCCTATAGCAAAATGACGGCCGGGCGGTGGTTTAGTTATCCTGACTGGATGTCATATGAAGTCCAGCATGATAACAGCCGCTGTGCGCCCATGGGGGCGCACAACGCGGTGATCGGTGGTGCGGTGTGTTAGTCTGACACACCGCTACACCAATCTCGGTAAAGAGCCTCAGACAGAGGCTCTTTACATTGTGATCAGCAGTGATTGGCCACGGCTGACTGCATGGTAAACAGAAAGAACCGTTGATCGGCTTTTCCTCACTTGTGTCTGACAGACACGAGTAGAGGAGAGCCGATCGGCTGCTCTCCTGACAGGGGGGGGTCTGTGCTGATTGTTTATCAGTGCAGCTCCTCCTCGTATGCCCTGCCCAGGACCACCAGGATGCCGCCGGGACCACCAGGGATAGCCACCCCACTGGACCACTGGGTATGCCACACTAGACCACCAGGGAAACACCAATCTGTGCCCAAGTAGGGGCAGCTGCTTAATTAAGGGTGTCAAAACTCCAAAACTCACTCCTAGGCAATATTTGTTTCCATTGCGCGGATTTATTTATACCATTTTATTGTGCCCAGGCAGTTGCCAATCAATGCCCAGGCAGTTGCCAATCAGTGCCCATCCACAATGCCTATCAGCACCATCCATCAGTGCTGCATATCAGTGCACACCAGTGCTACGTAACAGTGCCCAGAAGTGCTGCCTATCAGTGCCACCCACAACTACCCATCATTGCAGCATTTCCGTGCCCATCAGTGCCCACCAGTGCCACCCATGCGTGCCCATCAGTGCTGCCTATCAATGCCCATCAGTGCTGCATATCAGTGCCACCCACCAGTGGCACCTCATCGGTGATGCCTTATTAGTGCTGCCTTATCAGTGCCCATTAGTGAAGGAGAAAACTTACTTTTTTAGAGAAACAAAAGAAAAACTTTTTTTCAAAATGTTCGGTAATTTTTTATTTGTTTAGCAAAAAAAAAAAAAACCCCAGAGGTGGTCAAATACCACCAAAAGAAAGCTCCATTCGTAGGAACAAAGTGAAAAAATTCTGTTTGGGTACAGTGTAGGCCTGAGCGCGTAATTGTCATTTAAACAGCGACCGCGCCTAAAGCTGAAAATTGGCCTGGGCAGGAAGGGGGTGTAAGTGCCCGGTATCGAAGTGGTTAAAATTATTTTAATATCTTTGTACCAATAAAACTGTGAATTTAAAATAATGGTGTGGCAACTTTAAAGTCCTGTTAGTTTTCTTTTTGTTAGGGGTTTATTGTCTTCCAGTGTCATACATGAAGGAATGCGGTACCTGTAAAACCATTGGAACAATAGAGACGTATTAGCAGTCTCCTTCCCATCCTTTATTCTAGCGTCAGGTCCATACAAATCTACATGAATACATTTCCATTACAAAATATAACAATTTAAATTACAAAAAATAAATAAAAAATCCCTTTATTAAGCCGATTCTGGTAAATCAATATATGTTCTAACAAGGCAAGCTAGACAAAGAAAGGAGTGAAACAAATCTGAACACACAATGAAGTCAAAATTAAATAAAGAATAAAAGTTTTTTTTTTTTTTTTTCGGTTATAGAAATAGTACTAATTGTACATTGAAACCAATAAAACAAAAAGAACAAACAATGTGACTGTGCGGTAGAGGAAGATTATCTTTTTTGGAGAAGAGCTCTTAATAAAAGCAAGATCCTGCAACCAATTATCGTGTTTTTGTTGTTTGCGAAAGCCGTACAAGGTGCGTTTTTTGGATGAGATCAAAGGTGAAAATATCACAGCAAAGTCGGATGTTCACAGGAATTTATACAGTTGACGCCCCTCCCCCTGAGATTGTATCAAACTCAACAGGTCAGCCATTGGCCTCACAAGTTACTAGAGGTGCACCGGATGGAAATTTTGGTCCCGAAACTGAAAATGCAGGATGCAATAAACCGAAAATGTGTTATTTAAAAAATATATATATTTTATTTAAAGCATTGTATCATATTCTGCTCTTGCTGTAGTTGATAATTGAAAGAGCAATTGCGTATATACTCAAGTATAAGCCGAGTTTTTCAGCACATTTTTTGGTGCTGAAAATGCCCCCCTCAGCTTATTTTCGAGTCACCTTTTTGTGCCTAATCTCCCAGATTTTGGGGACCCGGTACTGGACGGCCGCAGTTCTCCTGGACCCCAAACTTGACACACATGTAGACCCCAAACTTGGCACACACGTAGCCCTCTTCCTCTACAAGTGTGCAAAGTTTGTTGTCCGGGGGACCTATGGCCGGGGAGCATCAACTTTTCAAAGCCGGGCACCCCTTCCATAGACTCCCATGTTAAGCGGTAATTTCTCCCGTGATTTTGGGGACCCAGGACTGGCGGGTCGTAGGTCCCCTGTACCCGTAACTTAGCACACACGTAGCCCCATTTCTCCTCTACAAGTGTGCAACCTTTTTTGTCTGGAGGACCTATGGCTAGGGAGCACCGATTTTTCAAATCCGGGCACCCCTTCCATAGACTCCCAAACGTCAGTCTAGTCATGGACACAGTGAGGCATGGGCACAGTGAGGCATGGGCACAGTGAGGCATGGGCACAGTGAGGCATGGACACAGTGAGGCATGGACACAGTGAGGCATGGACACAGTGAGGCATGCACATGGACACAGTGAGACAAAGTGAGGCACAGTGAGGCATGCAGATGGACACCCTAGGCCAGTGTTTCTCAATTCCAGTCCTCACGCCCCCCCAACAGGTCATGTTTTCAGGATTTCCCTCAGATGAAAAGGCTGTGGGAATTACTAAGGCAGTGAAACTGATCAAATCACCTGTGCAAAATAATGGAAATCCTGAAAACCTGCCCTGTTGGGGGGGCGTGAGGACTGGAATTGAGAAACACTGCCCTAGGCTTATACACGAGTCAATACGCTTTGCCAGTTTTTAGTGATAAAATTAGGTGCCTCAGCTCATATTCAGGTCGGCTTATACTCGAGTACATACAGTAGATAGGATGAAGATTCTTTTTAACGTCTGACAGTCATTCTCAAACAGGGTTTTGTGGAATCCTAAGGTTCCTCCAGAGGATGCTAGGGGTTCCAGCTTATGTGTTTCGAGGGACAAGCCCTCTTCATCAGAGCCCTGGTGAAGAAGGCTTGTCCCTTGAAATGTGTAAGTCAGATTGGATGCTAAAAGGCCTTCTTATGTCACAAATTTAGAGGTGTGGGTCTGGAAGCAGTCCCATCTGTATTTTAGGACATGCCTGTTATGCTTATGCGTTCGAGTATATCAATTGTTTTATCTACTTAATAAAATTGTATGGTAGTAACGTGCTAGGCTGGTGCACCCTCTGTTTTTTTACAGTGTCACTTGAAAGTCCTGAGGGGTCAGCAAGACATGGCTGTAAACCAGAGAAGCCACCATTGCCCCAAGCTCTTATACACCACATTCGCCTGCATAGTGCTGGGGCCAACGTCACTTGACAGAACCAACTGCATGGTACCAGTCCCTCAGAAAAGTTACCACTAACAGTAAGGAATGGATTCTGTGTACCAGACACTAAATGTAATATGAGCATGTGCCCATAGGCCATCTATATAAAAAGGAGCACTATGCTGACCACTGGCATTAAAGAAGAGTACAGTAAAACTTTGGATTGCAAGCATCATTCATTCCAGAAACATGCTTGTAATCCAAAGCACTTATATCAAAGCAAATTTCCCCATAAGAAATGATGGAAACGCAAATGATTCATTCCACAACCAGTTATTTATAGATCATTCAGTTTATAGTCCATATAAAATCATTATAGCAATGTGACCAGGTTGTGTAACCATAACATGTCCATCCACAAATGGAAGCCTCCACAAGGGGATTAGAAGCAAAATCCAGCAGGAGCTACAGAGTATTACAGAAAAGAGAGGTGCTTCTAAGTGTAGTAATAAGTTGCTAAATATTACCTTCATTAAATGTACCCATATTGCTACACTAATGCCTCGTACACACAATCGAAATTTCCGATGAAAAAAGTGAGAGACTTTTTCCATTGGAAATTCCAACCATGTATGCCCATCTGAGATTTTCCATTGGATATTCCGAGGAATTCCGTTAGAGTTTAGATAGATAGAGAACATGTTCTATTTTCCTCTGATGGAATTCCGTCGGAATTTCGATGTGAATTTGGTCAGACAAAGGTCTGATCATGTGTACGGGGAATTAGAGGCGCCTCACTTCGCTTTTATACTCAATGCTCAATAGGATTTAGGTCTGGAGACATGCTTGGCCAGTCCATCACCTTTACCCTCAGCTTCTTTAGCAATGGTCGTCTTGGAGATGGCGGCACTCACACAGTAAAACCTTGGATTGTGAGCAGATTTTGTTCCAGGACCATGCTTGTAATCCAAAAAACTTGTATAGCAAAGCAAATTTCCCCATAAGAAATAATGGAAACGCAAATGATTCGTTCTGCAACCATTTATTCATAGGTTCTTCAGTTTATAGTCCATATAAAAAGATTATAGGAATGTGACCAGGTTGTGTAACCATAAAAGGTCCATCCACAAATGGAAGCCTCCACAAGGGGATTAGAAGAAAAATCCAACAGGACCCACAGAGTATAAAATAGGAGAGAGGCGCCTCCAAGTGTAGCAATATGTTGCTAAATGTTGTACCTTCATTAAATGTAACCATATTGCTACACTAAAGCCTCAAGCACACAATCAGAATTTCCAATTGAATAAGTCAAACTGACTTTTTCCATCGGAAATTCCGACCGCGTGTATGCCCATTGGAGTTTTTCTATCAGATAGTCCAAGGAATTCCATCGGAGTTTACATTGAGAACATTTTCTCTTTTCCTCCGATTGAATTCCGTCAGATGTCCGATGTGAATTTGGTCGGACAAAGGTCCGATCATGTGTACGGGGCATTAGAGACGCCTCTCTTCTCTTTTATACTCAGTTGTGACATGACGCTACTTGTATATCAAGACATTGCTTGTATATCAAGTCAAAATGTATTAAAATGTATTAAAGAATTTTGCTAGTCTTGCAAAACGCTCTCAAACCAAGTTACTCTCAAACCAAAGTTTAACTGTAAGTGCAAAAAAGTTTTTTTGGAAGTACCAAGATCCAGGTCACCAAAGATACCTAAAAGGCACCATTCTAGACTACATATGTTGGGGATGACTAAACTTCTGAGAAATAAACCCATATATGTAATGTAACCAGAAGAGTCTGATTTTGTCACAGGCCCATACCATATAGGAAACAAAAATGTCTTCATCTGCTTTTTGGCATTTATGACAGGTATGTCTCATTTGCCCATTTTTAGTTAAGCTGGGGTGAAGTAGGCTCTATGGAAGTACCTTTATTGAATAAGTACCGTATCTCTTGCGGATATTGCTGCGCTGAAGCCAAAGAATTTCTGCCAGCCCTGTTCAGATATGCCAGGAACATCTCTATTCCACTGGTTCCTAAGACAGATGAGCCTAGATGGCTTACCCTGCACAAGAATACTATACTATCTAGAGATCAACTTGGAATGAATGGGATCATGGAGTAAAACACTTTCCAGCAGGAATGGTTGGAAAAGCACGTTCCCCATTCCCAATTGGGCCCTAGCCATACATCCAAGTTCAAGGCACTTAAAGTGGCAAGTGTCAGGGACTTCTAATTCTTGTTTGAACATGAAAGGGGATTTAAAAAATCCATTAAAGTACAGCTGGTGCACATATTTCAATCCCACTTGAGCCCACCGAGGGCCATTAGGAACTGTCAGGAGAGGTGGAAGCTCCAGGTTCTTCCAAATGGGATTATTGGGGAGAGGCCGAGGGCAAGGGTGGAATAAACGGAAAGTGAGCATAATGCCTTGTACACACGGTCAGACTTGACCTCGCAAAGGTCCGTCGTGAGTCCGACGGAAAGAAAGAGAACAGATTTTCTAAGGTCCGATGGAGGCTACACACGGCTGGACTTTTTTTTTCGAAAAGTCCGGCCATGTGTACAAGAAGCAGGGAGGAAGGAAGGGTGTTTAAGTGACCTTGTTACATTGCTTTGAAAGGGTAGCGTCAACGTTTTTTTTATGGTATTGTGCTCATAGATACTGTGTGTCGATTAATTTTTCGGCACTTGCTTGTTCTACAGAAGACATAAGCCTCTATGGCTGAGGAGCATGAGGTGTGTAGAGCTGGAAACTCGAGCAAGATCTCATCAATGGAGTCTCTAAAGGATATAACTAAGCCTTTGTGTGACGGAACACACCAGCATCTCTTCCATAACCAAACTATCAGTTGGGCTCGAATGACCCTACAATGATGAAATGCTACTTTTTGGGCACTACTAGGTACTTTTTCCAATATGGCCATGAGAAGTATGGCTATGCCTTGTGTGACAACTATCACGGAAGATATGGCCTCAAAGTTATTGTGACCATTAGAAAACAAAAAGGGGTCATGTAGGGTTTAGGTGTAGGTAGGGGCTACCTATATTCCAAACTATCAACTACAACAAGAGCAGAGGTGGCTTTCTGGCATGGATGAAGTATATCCAATACCAGAACTGAAGAGACATCTCCAAATGGGTCACAGAAAAAAAAATGACTAATGAATAGACATCACCCTTCCAACCAGCCAGAGAAGTGTGACAGAGAAGTGTGGAACGGACTCAGCCTATATGTCTCCACCAAGAAACCACACCACTTGCACCTTAATTTAGACTCAGTGATGACGTTACTTGGTCTCTGTACTTTTTTTATACAAGGGAGATCATGGTTGATCGGAAAAGTCAGTATACCTTCCTGAAAACATCACACTACCCTTCCCCAGTACTCTCAAGTGCTCTCATCCCTTAATACAAGCAGTGGCATGGGTCTTTGGAGGAGTTACATGCAAACCATCCAATGTAAATCTCATATGTGAGGCTGACCAGACATTAACAAAAGAACTGAAATCCAATGAATCAAATGAGTAGGCTAGGGAGAGTCAGACTGGGAAGGAAAGACCTAGATCAGGGCTCTCTATCCTTTTGAACCAAAGGGCCAGTTTACTGCCCTTCAAACTTTATGGGGGCCGGATTTTGGCCAGTGGGAGTAAAAAATGTCCTAGTGGGAGTAAACAACGCCATTGGTTTGGTGGTCAGTGGGTGTAAATATTACATAATTGGTACAAGTGGGAGAAAAAGTGCTCTATCCTGGTGTCAATGGAAGGAATAGCGGCCCACCATTGGTGTCTGTGGGAGGAATAGCGCCCCATCAATGGTGTCAGTGGGAGGAATAGTGCCCCGTAATTAGTATAAGTTGGAGGAATAGTGCCATCATTGGTGTCAGTGGGAGGAATAGTGCCCCGTAATTAGTATAAGTGGGAGGAATAGTGCCATCATTGGTGTCAGTGGGAGGAATGGTGTCAGTTGGAAAACTGCTACAACATCTTTGTTGCCAGTGGAGGGGATATTGCCTTGCATTAGTGGGAGGAATGGTGCCCCAAGGGCTGGATAAAGGCAAGAGTGCCTTAATCATTGGGGTCAGTGGGAGGAATAGTGCCCCCTCATTGGTGTCAGTAGAAGGATGAGTGCCCCCTCATTGTTGTCAGTGAGAGGAATAGTGCCCCCATCATTTGTGTCAGTTGGAGGATTAGTGTCATATCTTTGATATCAGTGGAAGGGATATTGCCTTGTTCTAGTGGGAGGAATGGTACCCCGAGGGCCAAATAAAGTCATCAGTGCCTCATCGTTTGTGCCAGTTGGAGGATTAGTGTCATATCTTTGTTGTCAGTGGAAGGGATATTGCCTTCTATCAGTGGGAGGAATGATGCTCCAAGGGCCGGATAAAGACAAGCAAAGGGCCACATCCAGCCCACAGGTTGGAGGCCCCTGATGTAGATAATTCTGGCTGTCCTCCAGCCAGGAAATTTGACTTTATGTGACTTTCTGCAGCTTCCAATGCACATTATGAGAAGCTCACAGTGTGCAGTGAAATCAGAGTAAGTAATGCAAGTACAGGAGAGGCACCTGTACAACTGTGCAAGACTTAGGTTGGGTTCAAACCTCCGAATTCGGCCCCGGAATGGAGCCAAAGACGCACAGCAAGCCACTTCGCAGCCGCAACAGAGATATGCAAACCGACTCCATAGAGAGCCAGTCACAATCTCCTGTAATGCGCATTGGATGCGGAGAAAACCACATCCAATTCGCATCATAGGTGTGTACCCAACCTAAAGGAAAGGCCGGAGGTCAGATTTAAAATCAAGAGAGTAGCATCCGCCTGCTGAATTGTGGGTAAAAACCATTGAGCTGAGCCAACAAAGATCATCATTTATCTATCAGTAGCTGCCAGAACAAAGCCAAGATCTCTGCAGTCCTCCCCCATAGGATACACTTATCATGGTAGAACCTTCCAATAGGACGTCCTGGTGGCAGCCCGCTGACAAACTGCAGGGGTGCGGATGTTTATCACTTCCCGCTGAAAACTTATCTCCTGCCGTATATTAGTCTATAACCAGGTAAACAAATCCTAAGCTGTATGATCTCCGGGAACTAAGCTGCAATAAAAACCCATCAATATCGCGGGTTTAACCCGTTCGCCGGGCAAAGCCTCCAGTGTATTATGGTGGACCTCGCTGGGGCTCAACGCTCGGCGATCAGGCTGTGTTTTCCAGAAGAGAGTTAAATCTCTTCTCTGCGCCTGCAAGGGTCAATGAGCGATGCTCCCTGAAGGATTGGAAGTCCTGGGGAGAGGATGGGAGAGAAACGAGAGGAGGAGGAGGAGGAGGAGGAGGGTGGTTTTTTTGGGGTTGGGGGGGGCAGTTTGCTTAAGGGAAATCAAATCCATGCTGTGATAATAGCGGAGATTAAGGGGAGGCTGCGAGGAGTGGAACCAAATTCAAAGCTTTGACAGGGAGATGTATCCAGGGAGGACTGGGACACTCGTATAGTAATAAAACAATGGCGCGAGATAGACGGAATAGGGATGGGGGCTGGGGAATGAAGGACGAGTGACAGCTCTGCACGCCATCCAGAGAAATTACACAAAGGAGACGATGATGGTGGGAGACGTTCTAAAACAAAAAACTTCCTGTGAAAAAAAAAAACTACATTTTCAGCAAAAAAAAAAAAAAATTCAATCCTGCAACCTATTTATAAAGCATGCAGGAAGCGGATCTTCCCCCGCTTGCTGTAGTTGGATTTAACCCATAGACATCAATTAGAAATGATCAGAGTTTTTATTTGACAAAGCCGACGCGATGCAGTAATCTTGACTGCATATTGCAGAATTTGGAAATTCCTTTTCTTAACCACTTTAACCCCGGAAGGTTTTACCCCCCTTCGTGACTTGCTATTCAGCACATGGGACACAAATTACATTTATATACATTTTTTCAAACAAATAGAGATTTCTTTTGGTGGTATTTGAGCACCATTGTTTTTTTTTATTGTTTACAATATAAACTAAAAAAGGACAAAAAAAAACACACACAATAGTTTTCTACTGTGTGTTATAATAATAATAATAAAAAAAAATATATATATATATATATATATATATATATATATATATATATATATATATATATATGGAAAAAAAAAATATTTTCTGCTACATTTCTTTGATCAAAAAAAAAAAAAGAAGAAAAATCCCAATAAGTGCATATTAACCAGTTAAGGACTGCCACGCGACATCGGCAGAATGGCACGGCTGGGCACATGGACGTACAGGTACGTCCCAGGGGCGGACTGACCATTGGGACTCTCGGCCACTAGGGGGCCCCATCAGGGTTGCCAGGCTCAATAAAACCAGGGACAGTATGTAAAAAAGGGATTTTTAAATACAGCTTACCTGTAAAATCCTTTTCTTGGAGTACATCCCGGGACACAGAGCGGCATATTCATTACTATGTGGGTTATATGGAGTACCTTCAGGTGTGGACACTGGCAATCTTCAAACAGGAAGTCCCCTCCCTATATAACCCCCTCCCCTAGAGGGAGTCCCTCAGTTTTGTAGCAAGCAGTATGCCTCCCAAAATGGTCACCCAAAAGAGGGGTGGGAGCTCTGTGTCCCGTGATGTACTCCAAGAAAAGGATTTTACAGGTAAGCTGTATTTAAAAATCCCTTTTTCTTTCTCGTACATCACGGGACACAGAGCGGCATATTCATTACTATGTGGGATGTCCGAAAGCAATGCTTTAATGAGGGGAGGGAGACATCTTCCAAAGAAGGATTCAATTTTAGAGCTAAACTCAAATCATAATAATATTTCCAAATTAGTCAAGAAAGAAGAACCTTTTTCTTTTTTTTTTTATATAACCAAGGGTGTTTCTGATCCCGAGGATTTCAAACTGCAGCCTGTAGTACTGCCTGACCAAAGGCAGTATCCGCATTTCTTCTCACGTCTAGTTGATAAAACCTTGTAAACGTGTGGACTGATGACCACGTTGCCGCCTTGCATATCTGAGCCATAGAGATCTGATGGTGTGCTGCCCAAGAGGCGCCCATGGCCCTGGTAGAATGGGCCTTTACCGACAACGGAGGGGGCAACCTCTTCAATCCGTAGGCTTGAATGATTAATTGTCTAATCCATCTCGAGATGGTGGATTTTGCAGCTGCCTGCCCCTTCTTGGGGCCATCTGGTAGAACGAATAACACATCTGTTTTCCGGATCTTTTCCGTAGCTTTAAGATAGGCCTTCATGGCCCGGACAATATCCAAGGTATGCAGCAACCCCTCCTTTCTAGATGTAGGTTTTGGAAAGAAGGATGGAAGTACCAAATCCTGGTTTAAGTGAAATTTGGATATAACCTTTGGTAGAAAGGAAGGATGGGGCCGGAGAACTGCCCTGTCCTTATGCAGAACAAGATATGGTTCCTTACACGATAAGGCTGCTAATTCTGACACTCTCCTGGCCGAAACTATGGCGACCAAGAAAACCAGTTTTCTTGTCAGTAAGAGTAAAGGAATCTCAGCCAAAGGCTCAAAAGGCTGTTTCTGTAGAGTGGACAGGACAAGATTTAGGTCCCAAGGACAAATGGTGACTTGACAGGAGGATTAATACGCAAGACCCCCTGTAAGAAGGTCTTTACCAGCGAGTGGGTGGCCAGCGGCCTCTGAAACCACACTGACAGAGCTGAGATCTGTCCTTTGATTGTGCTTAGTGCCAGGCCTTTATCCACTCCTAGCTGGAGAAAACTTAACACCCTATCAATAGTATATTTGCGGCAATTCCATCTTTTGGATTCACACCAGCCTATATAGTTCCTCCACACCCTGTAATAAATTACCCTGGAGACCGGCTTTCTAGCCTTAATCAGGGTAGGGATTACCTGCCTAGACAGACCCCTACCCCTGAGAATCAGGGATTCAGCCTCCAGGCCGTCAAATTTAGACGCTGTAATGTAGGGTGGAGGATCGGGCCCTGTGAGAGTAGGTCTGGTTGTAGAGGAAGAGTCCAAGGGTCTCCCACTGCCATATTCAGGACTAGTGAGTACCAAGCCCTCCGGGGCCAAGCTGGAGCTATTAGAATGACTGGCTTGTGCTCCACTCTGATCTTGCGCAACAGGCGGGGAGTAACTGTAGTGGAGGGAACGCATATAGAAGTTTGAATTGATGCCAAGGGCAAACCAACGCATCGGTTCCGCAGGCCATAGGATCCCTCGCTCGCGACACGAACCTGTCTAGTTTCTTGTTGAACCTGGATGCCATTATATCTACGTCTGGCGTTCCCCACCTCTGGCAGATTGTCTGAAAGACCTGGGGATGCAGAGACCACTCCCCTGGCAACAGACTCTGGCGACTTAAGAAGTCTGCCTGCAGGTTGTCCACTCCGGGAATGAATATCGCTGAAATGCAGGGTACATGAACCTCTGCCCATTGAAAAATCAAGTTCACTTCCCTTTGAGCGGCCTGGCTCCTGGTTCCCCCTTGGTGGTTTATGTATGCCACCGCCGTGGCATTGTCTGACTGGATTCTCACCGGGAACCCCTTTAATCTGGAGGTCCACGCCAACAGGGCTAGGCGAGCAGCTCTGATTTCCAAGATATTGATGGGGAGCTGCCTCTCTGCTTTCACCCAAGTTCCCTGGCGGGAGAACCCCTCGAAGACCGCCCCCCAGCCTGCCAGGCTGGCGTCTGTGGTAACTACCTTCCAGACAACAGGGCTGAAGGATCTTCCCTTTAGAAGGTTCTGAGGGTTCAACCACCAGGCCAGGCTTTGTCGGACCCTTGATGATAGCGTCAAAGGGGACTCTAAGGCATGTGCCCTCTTGCCCCAGGCTGCTAGAATGGCTGCCTGTAGGACGCGAGTGTGGATCTGAGCGTATGGTACTGCCTCGAATGTGGCCACTAGCTTGCCTAGTAATCGCATACACAGGCGAATAGTTGGTCTTTTCTTGTTTACAACCAACTGAACCAACCCCTTGATCGCCTTGATCTTTACAAGGGGCAAGAACACCTTTTGATGTTCTGTGTCTAACCTCATGCCGAGGTATTCCAACTGCTTTGTAGGCTGGAATGCTGACTTTCCCTGGTTTAGGACCCAGCCGAATTCTTCGAGGTACCGAACCGTGAGGTTTACTGCCTTTTGCAGACCCGTCCGTGAGTGATCTATGATTAAAAGGTCGTCCAAGTATGCTAGGACTGTGACTCCTTGGATCCTTAAATTGGCCAGAACTGGGGCTAGAATCTTCGTGAATACCCGGGGGGCCGTGGCCAGCCCGAAAGGGAGCGCCCTGAATTGGAAGTGTCGCTGCCCCACCGCGAAGCGTAAAAACCTTTGATGCGCCTGAAAGATTGGTACATGAAGGTAAGCATCTTTTATGTCTATGGAGGCCAGAAAATCGTCTTTCTGAAGCGCGGCGGCTGCTGACCGGATGGATTCCATCCGGAAGGAACGCACCCTTAGATAACCGTTTAACCTCTTTAGGTCCAAGATTGGCCTGACATCGCCGTTGGGCTTTGGTATGACAAAGAGATTGGAATAGAAACCTAGGCCTTGCTCTTGGGCTGGCACTTCTATAATTACGTCCTGGCAAAGCAGGTGATCCAAAGCTGCCAGCATTGAGGCCTTCCTTGCTGGATCCCTTGGTAGCCTTGATTCTTGAAAATGAGGCGGAGGATATCTTAGAAACTCCAGTCTGTAACCTGTGGTTACAGATGCCCGGACCCAATTGTCGGGGATCTTGGCTTCCCAAACTTCTGAGAAGAGACGAAGCCTTCCCCCCACCCTTGAGAGTGGGGGCGCCCCTTCATAATGCAGACTTAGGGGCTGTCTTTGACGGCTTGCGATACCACGGCTTCTTACCCCCAGGGGTCTGTCCTTGTGATCTACTGGTAACGTTGGATCGTGCAGGCGGCCGTCGATACTGCCTGGAATTAGAGGGCCCCGAGACAGGAAAAAACTGCCTCCTAAATGTAGGAGCCCGGAATGTCTTTTTGACCGGTAAAAGGGTACTCTTGCCATTTGAAATAGTCTGAATATATTTATCCAGATCTTCCCCGAAGAGTCGTCCTCCATGGAAGGGAAATCCTGCCAGAAGCTTTTTGCATGGGGGCTCCGCCGCCCAGTTCTTCAACCATAAGAGCCTTCTCATGTGCACCAAACATAGTGATAAACGAGAAGCCTGCTGGATGGAATCTTTTATAGCATCTACCGCGAAACACAGAGCTCTGGGAATGTCAGCAAACTCCTCTGCTTGTTGGGTAGGCATGTCCTTTAACATCTCTTTTGTCTGGTCTTTTAATGCCTGACAAACTCCAATTGCAGCTACCGCTGGCTGCACCACTGCTCCTGCCGTAGCAAAGGATGCTTTTAAAAGTGTCTCTAATCTTTTATCAACCGGATCTTTAAACATATGTATGTTTTCCACCGGGCAAGTTAGTGATTTATTCACACACGAGATGGCTGCATCCACTATTGGGAGCCTCCACTTCTTGGAGAATTTTTCCTCCATGGGATAAATGACCGCAAATCTTTTCGGTGGCAGAAAAATCCTGTCCGGCCGTACCCAATCCCGAAAGATCAATTCCTCCAAGAGAGGATGGACCGGAAAAACTGCGTTGCTTAACGGGGCTTTCAAAGAGCCCAGAGAGGATACCGGAGGAACCTGAGGTTCTGGCAATGGTAAACTAAATGCCGAGCGGACCATGTCCGTCAAAGACTGTACCCACAGTCTCTCTGTCTGGGAGTCTGAAAAATGGTTCCTCAGAGGTAGACCCCTCCATCCCTGAACCCTCTTGGTTCAGGTCCAGTTGATCCTCCTGTGATTCTAATTCCTCCGGAGAGAGAATCTCAGCATCTGAGGATACACCCCCTGGTGATGGGGATCTAACCCGTTTCTTACCAGGAATAGCTCTAGCGATCAATGCCGCTATTCTCTCTTCTAGCCCCCCTAGGGATACGGCTAGCATCTCCTCTGTGATAAACACAGGGCTGGGCTGATCTGGGCCAGCCTCCGCACCAGATCCCCCTAATGGCTCATCCAAGGCGCTCCTTAAATTAATAAGCTGCGGGGAAAGAATCGGCATATCAGAATCAGAAAGGGAACCCTTTTGTTTTTTGGTCTTTTTTGTACCCTTTGACCCCGAACCCTTGGAAGCCATAATACAAAATCGAGGGACTCCGCCCACACAACAGACTGTAGTGGGCAGGAGTACAAATTTCAGAGTTTAGGGGAGAATAGATCACTTAGTGTCCCCAAAAACTGATGGGCCCGTATGTTGGTTTTTTTCTTTTTTTTTTTTTTTTTTTTTAAATAATTATATATTATATATTATATATTTTCCTTGACAACATACAGTGACCCTACTTTAAGTTTGCCAGCCTCCAACCTGCTGCAAAATAAGGGGGATTTCTTGGCTTAACAATAAAGACATTGGAACAAAGTCCACATGTACTACCCCTCTTCCGCCACCGGGAGTCACTGTTCTGCCGCTCTGCGTCCTCTCCTTGAAAGATCAGCCTCAGACTGAGCACTGACAAAGCCTGCTGTCTATAACAGCACAAAGGCGCGCCCCTGTATGACGCCGCAGGCCCGCCCCCCCCCGCCCTCCTGTCTGGACGGCGCGAAAAACGTCAATAAGACGTGCGCGCGCACGCGCGCGCGCGCGCGTATGCCGGAAACAGGAGGAACATGGAGGAGCCGCGCTGCTGGAGATCCAGGCACGCAGAAACAGGCGGCAGATTCAAACCCCCGGCCAGGTAGGACTCTCTCAAGGCCCCTAGGGATCCTTACTAGCCCTAGGAAGAAACAGCAGGTTAGCTAGCAACACATATTTAAACAGGGGGGCCTAGTGATGGGGGGAGAAAGGGTGTCATCCTGTCTTTTAGACATAGTGATCACGGTTGCCCATGCAGAGCATACTTAGGCTATCCCCCCTTTTAGGTTACCCCGGGGAGCCTGCTGTCGAACCAAGTCCCGCAGGCTCCCCCTTACCTGCTCCATGCTGCAGGATGTTTGACCAGCAAACTGATCCAATCTTCTCCCATCTCCGTGGGTAGCGTAGTAGACCTTCAGGCCCTGGGGTCCTATGAAGGTACCCACTGTCCTGGACCTATATAGCACCCTGGCAAACAGGAACTTTATGGTTAAACTCCAAGTCCTGGGCCCAGGGTCCAGCCCTCCAAAGAGGAGCATTATAGGCAAAACCCCACGGTCTGGGGCCCGGGTACTGTCCACTTTGGCACTGAGGCTCCTTGGACAGATCCGGTTAGCCCGCCCTTAATCCCAAGGATGTGGAGCAAAGCTATTCCGTGACCAACACCTAAGACACTGGCGAAAAAACTGAGGGACTCCCTCTAGGGGAGGGGGTTATATAGGGAGGGGACTTCCTGTTTGAAGATTGCCAGTGTCCACACCTGAAGGTACTCCATATAACCCACATAGTAATGAATATGCCGCTCTGTGTCCCGTGATGTACGAGAAAGAAAATATTCATTTTTTTTTTCAAAATTGTCGCTCTATTTTTAATTATAGCGCAAAAAATGAAAACCGCGGAGGTGATCAAATATCACCAAAAGAAAGCTCTATTTGTGGGGAAAAAAGGACGCCAATTTTGTTTGGGAGCCACGTCGCACGACCGCGCAATTGTCAGTTAAAACGACGCAGTGCCGAATCGCAAAAAGTGTCCCGGTCATTGACCAGCAATATGGTCCGTGGCTGAAGTGGTTAAGCCCTCTGCGGCCTGACCAAGCGATTTGGTCTGGTTGCATTGCCTGTAAACGCTCAAGCCATGCATGGCCTGCCTCAGAGAACAACAAGACAGCTTATAGAAACTGAGGAATTACTTCCCATGCCGGGCTCCGAGCATCTCGCGCGTCTAAAATATCCCTAATCAGAGAGCGCAGAATTAAATATGATGTTTATGTGTCGGAGAATCAACACTGCTGCCGAGAGTACAATACTAACTTCTTCTCTGCCAGCAGAACGAGGGCCGGGACGGGGAGATTGGTGACGACTATCTACATAAAGCTTCTTCATTTCATACACACAGCGCTAAGGACACTTTATCAGACATAACCAAGAGGGAAAAAAATTATCGGCCATACGTTCCCGCCGCTGCCACCGCCTTCCGAAGAGCCCAACAGCTGCTTTGCTAAAATATTTAACAGCTAATAAACAAGGACCCTCAAAGGAGAGGTTTTGCAAGCACAGAAACACCTATACAGGCATCCTGGTAACCATTTAGCTGCCGCAAATGTTGATGCACCACACTGTTCACCGTCACGTCCTTTACTAGCAAACAGGACTGAGCCAGAAAAGCATGTTTAAAAAAAAAATAATTGTAGGTCAGGGGGTGCAGAATGGTGCAGCATTGTCCTGCTATACGCCCATATATGATGTCAAGTCCAGGGCTGATCCTAGGCAGGGTGCACGGGGTGCATTGCACCCAGGCACCTGCAGAGTTGGGGGCGCTGAACATCTAACAGACTCTCTAACAGAAGCCCTCTCTGTGTCCTTTACAGAGGCCCCTCTCCAGGTCCCAATAAAGTACTCTATATTGTTAAGAGATCATGTAAGGATCCCAGGTCAATGAAGACTTTGTGCGGGAGCATCTCTGTGGTTGAGTTATTGCCATAGAAACATTTGTAAAGGGGAGGAGTTAGTGAAATGATGACGCCCATGTGGGGGCGCTAGAAATATTTCTGCACCCAGGCGCATGTGACCCTAGGATCGGCCCTGGTCAAGTCAAATAGCCTGCTGTAGAGGAGGGGTAACTGCAAGCAGGCTTATGAGGGCGTCAGGTACTGGACTCATCAGGAATTATATATATTATATATATATTTTTTTTAGTTTTTATATAAAAAAAAGGGGGGGTTGCCATCTGGGCCCCTAGCGACCTTTAGGCCCCTTACAGGTGTACTGCCTGTATCCCCCTGATGGCGGCCCTGACTGGACTGCTTGCAATTTGCATATTCGCTCAGCTGATAAAACCATAAGTAAATTATACGCCGTCATCTGCTCACTTAGTAAGAAGAGACAGGGTCTCTTTATAAAAGTCATCACCTGACCCATTTAAATCATTTTTACAATGCTGCCCTTTTCCACGATCTCTGCCATAGCAGAGCTTACAGGAAGCAATTGCATTGCCCCCTCCGTCAGGCGACTTGGTGTAGGCCAATCAATGGCCCAAGTACTGCATCATGGAGGGGGAGGGGTGGTTCACATGCTCCCCATTCCTGGGGACACCAGGAATTTTGCAGAGGCTACAGCAGGGAAGGTAGAGGCAGGATTTCAATGGAAGTATAGCTTCTTCTAGGGCTGTCTAATTGCCTGGGCACTGCCCAGGGGACCCTGGTGCACGGGGGCCCCCATTATAGTCTTGCATTACATCATATTTGCCAACTGTCCTATATCTGCTAGGTTAGTCAAGTTTTCCCAGAATAATGGCCTTGTCCTGGGTGGCATCCCAGAACTTGTACTTTGCCCTCCTGATGCCCTTCTGCCTCCCCCTGTGCTCTGTTGATTTAGCCTCTGCCGAGTACTCCTGGATGCAGGTGGGGAGCCTCTGCCCAGTACTCCTGGACGCAGGTGAGGAGCCTCTGCCCAGTACTCCTGGATGCAGGTGGGGAGCCTCTGCCCAGTACTCCTGGATGCAGGTGGGGAGCCTCTGCTGGGCACTCCTGGATGCAGGTGGGGAGCCTCTGCTGGCTACTCCTGGATGCAGGCGGGGAGCCTCGGTTGGCTACTCCTGGATGCAGGTGGGGAGCCTCGGTTGGCTACTCCTGGATGCAGGTGGGGAGCCTCGGTTGGCTACTCCTGGACAGGTGGGGAGCCTGGATGCAGGTGGGGAGCCTCGGTTGGCTACTCCTGGATGCAGGTGGGGAGCCTCGGTTGGCTACTCTGGATGCTGGATGCAGGCGGGGAGCCTCGGTTGGCTACTCCTGGATGCAGGTGGGGAGCCTCGGTTGGCTACTCCTGGATGCAGGTGGGGAGCCTCGGTTGGCTACTCCTGGATGCAGGTGGGGAGCCTCGGTTGGCTACTCCTGGATGCAGGTGGGGAGCCTCGGTTGGCTACTCCTGGATGCAGGTGGGGAGCCTCGGTTGGCTACTCCTGGATGCAGGTGGGGAGCCTCGGTTGGCTACTCCTGGATGCAGGTGGGGAGCCTCGGTTGGCTACTCCTGGATGCAGGTGGGGAGCCTCGGTTGGCTACTCCTGGATGCAGGTGGGGAGCCTCTGTTGGCTACACCTGGATGCAGGTGGGGAGCCTCTGTTGGCTACACCTGGATGCAGGTGGGGAGCCTCTGTTGGCTACACCTGGATGCAGGTGGGGAGCCTCTGTTGGCTACTCCTGGATGCAGGTGGGAAGCCTCCGTGGGGTACTCCTGGATGCAGGTGGGGAGCCTCTGTTGGCTACTCCTGGATGCAGGTGGGGAGCCTCTGTTGGCTACTCCTGGATGCAGGTGGGGAGCCTCTGT
Source organism: Rana kukunoris (assembly GCA_029574335.1). NCBI lineage: Eukaryota > Metazoa > Chordata > Amphibia > Anura > Ranidae > Rana > Rana kukunoris. The sequence continues at coordinate 15,327,364 of CM056058.1, read as the reverse complement.
TGGCTACTCCTGGATGCAGGTGGGGAGCCTCTGTTGGCTACTCCTGGATGCAGGTGGGGAGCCTCTGTTGGCTACTCCTGGATGCAGGTGGGGAGCCTCTGTTGGCTACTCCTGGATGCCGGTGGGGAGCCTCTGTTGGCTACTCCTGGATGCAGGTAAGGAGCCTCTGTTGGCTACTCCTGGCTACTCTGTTGGCTACTCCTGGATGCAGGTGGGGAGCCTCTGTTGGCTACTCCTGGATGCAGGTGGGGAGCCTCTGTTGGCTACTCCTGGATGCAGGTGGGGAGCCTCGGTTGGCTACTCCTGGATGCAGGTGGGGAGCCTCGGTTGGCTACTCCTGGATGCAGGTGGGGAGCCTCTGTTGGCTACTCCTGGATGCAGGTGGGGAGCCTGACTTCTCTATTTGACGTACGTGCTTTTGACTTACAAGTCATCGCCCTTACGCTTTTATCTGTGTATCTGACTGCAGTCACAAGCTGCATTCTTTAAACCGTTTCAATAAAAATGTATAGAAAGTGAAAAGTTTGGGGACCCCTGCCCTAAGGCTTTAGGAAGAGTAAGTGGAATTTGTCTTCAATCTATACAATGTTTCTTTTAAATGCTATAACCGCCTGGGTGTAGAATCTCCTCTGGTATAATTCGAGCAAAGCTCTATTTCTAGATGTGACCATGAATTCCACATTTTACAGAACAGGGTCGGAAATTTGGCTCCTCTTGGCCACGGGGTCGGCGCAGGGGAAGCGCTCCACGGGGCATCTCAGTGAACAGCGGACGTGCTCGACGGCGTAGAACATTCGCTTCTCCCTGAATCTTTAGAGACCATTAACAACCTTTCTGTAATGTTTTCCGGTGACGGTTTGTCAGGCCTCCAAGTTCTGGTGTATGTTGGCAAAGCAATTATGATGCCATCATTAGTCAAACAGATAAACATAATTAACCGATGTTTGGATGAGCGGCTCTTAAAAGAAGTGACATATTTTTACTGCCCCCCCTCCCCCCGAGAGCGTGACACGTGAAGGAGAATGAATATTCCCCGGGAGCCAAACATACACTGACAAGGCCGTCTTTTGCGGGCGGCGGCTGTAATGTTTGGCTGGCAGAGGGAAATGAGATGGGTACTGCCAGGTCATAGCGTGCCATTTGTAAGGGTAAATATTAGACGTACGGTGTACACGATTGGCGATTCTAATATGGCGAGTCTTTGTGTAAAAAAACTGCAGGCCGAGGCGGTATTTATAGATCACGCTCCTCAATATGGCGGCAGGGTGACAGCACAGCATTAAAGGGACTCTGTCGCATTGTCTGTTCCAGACCAAGGCCCCTTTCACACCCAGCATTTGCTAATGCGCATTTTTTGCACAACATGCCCATTAATTCCAATGTGTGGCCCTAGGTGCAGCAAAGTAGCTTAATGTAGCTTTTTGCTGCGTTCATTTTTGCGAGTTTTTACTGCACATTTTACCGCGCTTGTAGGGCATTTGGGGTGCCATGAACAATAAATAGCACCGCAAACTCTTTACCGTTTGTTTCGCAAACGGGTGCAAAAAATCATTTGTGATTGTGTGTATGTTTACAAAATGCACAGGTGTGAATGTAGCCCAGGGGTCTCAAATTGGCGGCACTCCAGCTGTTGCGAAACTACAAGTCCCATCATGCCTCTGGCTGTGAGAGTCATGCTTGCAACTGTCAGCCTTGCAATGCCTCATGGGACTTGTAGTCGTTTTTCAACAGCTGGAGGGTCGACAGTTTGAGACTCCTGATGTAGTCTAAGCAATAGGTTACCTTAAAAATAACAATAACCCCCAACCCCCTCCCCCCAATGATACTCACTTTCATCACTGTCCCCCCTACTATGCTGCTTCATCAGAGCCTATGGGTAATATTTTGGTGCTTTGATGTAGGAAGAAGTACCAAGAACAGAAGTAAAAGGGCCCCATAGGCCCTCACGCACTTGTCTTCTGCCCTTAGTCCCATGGTACCGATAGATGTGCTATGATGGTAGTTATTTCAATGGGGAGCAGGTGTCTTCTCCCCCTTCTTCCCAGGATACAGTGCCCAGTCTTAGTAACCAATCACCAGGTATGAACACAGTCACATGGGGTGGAGGAGGATGTCAATAACCCTGTGGAAGGAATGGTCTCCTATCTCCGACAGAGGGATGGAGAAGTCGGGTCCTACTCCAAACTTTCTATTCAAAGGGCCTGTTACTAAAGTCCTTTAAATTTTAGGGGGGCCATACTGTGGCCCCGACGCCAGTAGGAATAAGCAATGGCTCATCTTTGTTGTCAGTGTGAGAAAAAGCGCCCATTGTCTGTGGGAGGAATTTTGCCCCATTGTTGGTGTCACTGGGAGGAATTGTGCCACATTGTTGGTGTCATTGGGAGGAATTGTGCCCCATTGTTGGTATTAGTGGGAGGAATTGTGCCCCATTGTTGGTATTAGTGGGAGGAATTGTGCCCCATTGTTATTAGTGGGAGGAATTGTGCCCCATTGTTGTTATTAGTGGGAGGAATTGTGCCCCATTGTTGTTATTAGTGGGAGGAATTGTGCCCCATTGTTGTTATTAGTGGGAGGAATTGTGCCCCATTGTTATTAGTGGGAGGAATTGTGCCCCATTGTTATTAGTGGGAGGAATTGTGCCCCATTGTTATTAGTGGGAGGAATTGTGCCTCATTGTTGGCATCATTGGGAGGAATTGTGCCCCATTGTTTGGGTCATTGGGAGGAATTGTGCCCCATTGTTGGAGTTATTGGTGGGAATTGTGTCCCATCATTGGTGCCTTCGAGAGGAATCGTGCCCCATCATGGGTGTCTTTACTTTCAATAGATTTTTATTTTTCATTACAGGAAATAAACAGAACATAATATTGGCACATCATAAAACAAGACATGAAACATCGTTAAGGGGTGGGATGTGTAACAGTATCAGCAACAAGACCCTAACAGGACTTTTTTCGAGGCGCCAATGTGGGCTTAATGAGAGAATCATTACCCCTGGCATGTTGGTATTAAGCCTTCGGCCTATGGGATAAGGGGACAGTATACCTGACCTGGGCACCCCGAATGGGAACATCCTGTGCCCAGGCAATGCCTCCCCCTCGCTAACACCTACCCGCCCCAAAGACTTCTGGCAAACAAATCGGCAGAGCAAAACTTGGCTTCATTGCGCCTCCGACACGTTATTCCATCATTTGTGTCATTGGGAGGAATTGTGTCTTGCTATTGGTGCCATTGGGAGTAATTGTCCCCCATCATTGGTGTCATTGAGAGAATCATGCCCCATTGTTGGTATGAGTGGATGAAATAGTGCCCCATAACCGTGAAACCACTATGCAAGCACTCATTTCTGAAGTTTTGCATTCTTTACTATGTTTGGAATGCTGCTATGTCTTGTATTGCACTTTTAAGAAATAAAAACTGTTATTTGGAAAAAAAAGAAATAGTGCCCCAAGAGCATGGTAAAAGCAAGCAAAGGGCCACATCTGGCCCTGGGGCCACAGTTTGGAGACCATTGCATTATACCCATTAGCAGGATAATTTATTGCGTTTGTGTGTTCTAAAATTGTATGTATTTTACTGAAATTTAAACTGTTGCACTAATTTCATGTAACATAAAAAACTGGAACTACTACAATTGTATTCATTGCAGTCAGAAATTATGCACCGTTTGGGGGTTTTAACTAATCTTCAGGCCTAAAATGATTTTTAACGGCTCTGGCAGTCAAAGGGTTAAGAGCCACCTCGCTCTTAAGCCACATTTTTTTTTTCATCGCCCCACCGCCCCTCCCCCCTCCCCATGCTTGTCAAAATCATCCCCACATCCCTTCCATGCAATGTTCCGTCATTGTTTCTCCGCTGACATCCCTAAAATATTATAGACTTTCTCCTATCTTATGGCTCATCCTCCCCGAGTACATTAATCAACAACATGACTCATACTCCTCAGAATTCATAAAGAGCATTTTCATTATCTGATTATTTTAACTTGTAATGCTTCTTCCTTCTTCTGGACTTCAAAGACTGAACAAAGCTTCTTTTTACAAGCTCGGGGTTACAGTCCATTACTTGAAGCGGGATACTTAAAGGCCCCGCAATCTTAAAATGACACCTCGATTTGCATAAAAGATCAATTAACATCAATTACAAATCTATACGCTGAAATTAAAAAAATGCCCAAAAAACTTCAGCCAAACAGATAATAGCCCATTGAAAAATGTAAAGGTCAACGACTTCACCCAACAGAAGGTTTTGGAATTCTGCTCAGCTAGCTTTGCGGTTTGCATATTTCTGTCGTGCAACATAGGAGTGTGCCAGGTGTGCCTGGGCACACCCTAATCACCCTGTGTGGTGCAGATTGCACCGAAATATACTGCGTTAAATGTGCACTAACGCACATAAATATACAGCGCTAAGCATGAATTAGTGCACATTTAACACAGTATATTTCAGTGCGTTAATTCATTCTTAGCTCTGTATATTTCTGTGCGTTAGTGAACATTTAACGCAGTATATTTCAATGCGTTAACGCACAGAAATATACAGCGCTAAGAATGAATTAACGCACTGAAATATACTGCGTTAAATGTGCACTAATGCAGATAAATATTCTGCATTAAATGTCCACTAATGCACAGAAATATACTGCGCTAAGCATGTATTAACGCACTGAAATATACTGCGTTAAATGTACAGTACTGCACTGGAATATACTGCATCAAACATGCATTAACGCACTGAAATATACTGCGTTAAGCATGTAGTATCACACAGAAATATACTGCTTTAAATGTGCACTAATGCACTGAAATATTCTGCATTAAACATGCAGTAATGCACAGAAATATACTGCTTTAAACTTGCACTAACGCACAGAAACATACAGCGTTAAATGTGCAGTAATGCACTTGGGTATACTGCATTAAACATGCAGTAATGCACAGAAATATACTGCGTTAAATGTACAGTAACACACAGAAATAGACCCCTGTGTTTCGCCAAAGCTACCTAATGGGACTCCTAAAATAAAAAATATAATAAAAATAAAACTACTGACCCTGTCCACCACCCTACTGACACCAATCTCTGCTCTATTGACACCATCAGTATACTGTATATACACATGCACACACATGCAAAAATGTTTGTGCTTTGGGGTGCACACCCTATTGCAATAGGCTGTGCGCACCTATGTCGTGCAACATAGCCAGAAATGTAAGACTGCCATTCGTAAATGCAGCTTCCTACACCACCTCCTCTCTACTTAGACTGATAGAGCATGCATTGGACATGTGCGATTCGTTTCGTACTAATTTCCAAAATGTCATACATTCGGAAGCATCCGAATTGCTAGGCTTTCAAATTTCAATTTCAAAAAAGAACACAGCACAACGCCGAACAAGCTTTTTTTTTTTTTTAACAATACACAACGCCTCAAAAACGCACCCTTAACGCATCTTAACACATTAGGCGATTTACTGGGCGCCCACATTTCTTTGCACGTCTAAATGAGCCCTAAAGTTCCACATTGGTAGAAATAGCTTTTGTCTATACATCTGACTTTTACACCCTGACAGTACAGAATGAGTTACGCTTCGTTTCATCTCCGATGCAAATAAAATGCCAAATTACTCAACTATTGGACAGTTACAGAACTTAAGAAATACATTTATTTTTCACCCAGTGATAGTTATTTAGTTTAAAAAGAAAAAAAAATCCACAAAAATAAATTGAAGAGAAGCGTGTTGGAATGAATCTTACCCGTTTTGATTTTAAACGTGTGCTTCAACATGGAACACAGCAATTACCCCGACATTGTCTTTCTCAATTCCTATTCTTTCCGCCCCCACCTCTTACTGTTTCCCAAGAAATGTCAACTTTCTTACCTAAAAAAAGACAAAAAGAGAGAGAGAGAATGTGAGACAAGGATACAAGCTTTTCCCTTCATGCACATGTAAATACTGTATGTTTCATTGAATGCGGCTAAATCTTCATATTTAACTCTTAAAAGACAAATGAAAAAGGATCCATCCATTGTGAGATTTCCAAACACTCCATCCATTCAGGCCCCATTCACATGTGAGCAATTTGGAATCGAGAGTCTGCCTACATTTCAAAATCACGCAAATAATTGCGACACAATGCACATCATGTGTTTGGGTGGCATTCATTCATAATGGCACCCCTAACGGGGGGTTATGGGGTTTGGCAGCGTTTCTCAATCTTTTTTCAGTTGCGGCACCCTTTAAAAGTATACAAAATCTCAAAAAACACCCCCGCAGTCTAAAGTATATAAAACATAAATGTTACTTATCAATGGAAACCTGTGCCTGGGATGATACACACAACCCCTTTGATGAAATTAACTTCAGAGGCTCCCCTTCACATCAGACCCCCACCCTTAATGTCAGAGGTCACCCATAACATCAAAGTCCTCCCCAATACAACAGATGCCTCCCCATTACCATAGAGTCCCCCCATCACATCATAGGCCCCCCATCATGTCAGAGACCCCTACACATAAAAGTTACCCCCTAATACATCTGAGGCCCTCCCATCACCATAGAGTCCCCCTATCACATCAGTTGTCCCCATCATGTCAGAGGCCCTCCTACACATCAGAGTCCACCCATCACATCAAAGTCCCACATATAAATCAGAGACCTCCCCATCATCATAGAGTCCCCCTATCACATCAGTTGTCCCCATCATGTCAGAGGCCCCCCTACACATCAGAATTCACCCATCACATCAAAGTCCCTCCTATAAATCAGAGGCCTCCACATAACGATAGAGTCCCCCCATTACATCAGAGACCCCTACACATAAAAGTTACCCCCTAATACATCAGAGGCCCTCCCATCATCATAGAGTCCCCTTATCACATCAGTTGTCCCCATCATGTCAGAGGCCCCCCTACACATCAGAGTCCACCCATCACATCAAAGTCCCCCCGATAAATCAGAGGCCTCACCATTACCATAGAATCCCCCTTCACATTATAGGCCCCCCATTACGTCAGAGACCTTCCTACACATCAGAGTCCACTCATCATATCAAAGTCCCCTCCAATACATCAGAGGCATCCCCATAATAATTATAAAATCCTATATACACAATCCTATACCCACAGTTGATCCAGAGGAAGGCAAAAAAAAACAGCAAAGCATGATTCAATTTGCTATAGCAGGGGAAAAAGAAATCCTTCCTGGTCCCCTGAGAGACCGTTAGATATTCACTGGATCAACTTTACCTATAAATTCTAGTACCCAGTCATCACATCAGTTACCACATGAACCCCAACCTGGAGTCCTCATCCATCTCTGATCCAGGGCAAACTGGGTCTTGTGCTCATGGCACCCTGGGGGAACCCAATGGACACCCTGGTTGAGAGGAAGGTCTGGTCTACATGAAGGATAACTTTGTATAAAATCAGATGGCGGTGCGAAGCCTATGGTTGCAAGGCAGAGAATTACAGTACTAACTTTAACATCAGTACATGTACAATTTCAGACGCCTTTATAAATAAGTTCTAATTACATTTAATAAAGCCAGGACTTCTATGTGGTTTATGGAGACTGGAAGTTAATTCTTAACATCCACTCGCTATGTATTATAATCACCTTCCCAATAAAGCATTAAAATTAGGCATTTAATTTTACCTACAAATTATTGTTGGAATATTTTTCCCTCCAACGTTATTACATTAACTCTGCAATCCCAATGTATATTTTAATGGTTCATAAAATGGGGAAAAAAATACTGATTAGGAAAGGAGAAGAAAAACCGCAAGAGAGTGAAATTACAGAAATAAAACCGAATAGTAGAAAAAAAAAAAAAGTTTTAAATAAAAATTAGAGTACTTTAATTATAAGAAAAATGTATATGTGATATTTGCAATATGATATGCGGTTATAAACAATAAAAACATTTTTTTTTACTTTTTTTAATTTAGCAGTAGTGGTTACAATAATCAATGTCAAAATGTATGTCTCAATGCCCTTTCCTGGAGCCCATGCCTCCAAAATATTTGTAACTTCATCAATTCTTGCCAACACTCCTAAACTGCTGGTACAAAAACTCTGGTACCAATTCATCTGTGGCCCTATGACCAGTCCCCAGTGGGTGGAGCAAAATGTGTCACAGGGCAGAGTTACTTGGCGGAGACATGTAGGCTGAAGCGAATCCTCATTCCTATGTCATGGTGGTTTGCCAGAAGAGTGGAGTCCCCTCTATTTACTATGCGTCCTGAATAAAAAAAAATTCTATTGAAAAGCCTATGGCGTGCAAAACACACCCAAAAAACTCCACCCGGTGCAGAAAAAATGTGCACACACAAAGAGTGAAACAAAAAAATGTGCAACGGGTGCTACGTCAAACGGTCCTCCGTTAAGAAAGACCTGACCCCTGATCCCCCAGGGCGTTGGGCTCCAAACGGGGACTGAGGTACTCAAGTGGTCCGAGCAGCCGAAGCCGACATGGACCCCATTCCTTGGAGGGTCTGCCGAAACAGAACCCTCCCAGTACTAGGTTGGGCTCCCCCGAAAGGGAGACCCCATGAGAGCAGGTGAACTAGGCTTAGTACGCGTCCTGAATATTGTCAGCAAATCTCATAACCCCAGCTCATTGCATATTTCTAGCTCTGAGTCAGCAGGGGGTGTGTTGAACCTCTGGAGAGAAACCACTGCTTCCAATCAGAGAGCAAGGGTCCCTCAGCCCTGATGCAACTAGTGTGCTAGTGCTTGGAAGGAATTATGCAACCATCAAAATGCTAGCCAACGCCCACATGTGATGCTGAGCCTCCGTGATTGAAAGATCATCATCCAATGAATGAAAGGGCTTAGCCAGGGACAGTCAAGGCTGGGGAGGAGAGGGGCTGTATTAAGCCAAGTACACTCCATCAAGGAAATTAGTCTGATTCTATCTGACTTGCTGCAGCTTCTAATGCACATTGTGGGTATCTCACAGCGTGCAGTGAAATCAGAGTAAGTAATTTCAGTACAGAAAAGCCTATACAACTGTGCAAGTCTAAAAGGGAGGGCTGGTCATCTTCAAATTCTAAAGGCAAAAAAAAGGGTCTATCTACCCAATATATTGGGTTGAACACCAATTGGCTCTTGAGATTGTATAGGGACTCAAAAGCAACATTTAGGAAAGCGCCTCTGGGCGTAAATCCCTGGGCTCAGGGAACCCTTGTTAATAATTTCTTTATCTAAATTAGTGTGATGGTCTGTGGTAAGAATGCTCCTTACATTTGAGGTCATTGGGAAGAATAGATGGCTAAAGTTTTTACTGGTGTTAATGGTTGCCTATCAGAGACAGAAATGGGTCATTGTTCATGGAACCCTTAACAAACTCTGGAAGAACCCTAGTTGAGAATGGCTGATCTAGGGTTATCCAAGAGCTAGGAAGGTAAAGCAGGAGTTCGGCTTTAACTTTTAAAACGGCAAAATAAGGGATCCATCTACCCAATACATTGGCTTAAATACCAGCTGGCTCTTTAGATCTTATAGGGACTCAAAAGCAACACCTAGGGTTATCCAAGGGGAGGAAGGTAAGGCTTGAGTTTAGCTTTAAATCTTAAAAAGGCAAAGATCCAAACCACCCAATAGCAACATCTAGGGCAGAGTTTCTCAATCAGGGTTCCATGGAACAGTGAGGTTCCTCCAAAGGTTGCTCTTAGGGTTCCTTGAGCAATTTCTGCCTCTCAGATAAGTTCCCACTGACACCATGAATTCTGTTCGCTATCTGTAAGGGGGTAATTGTTCCAAATGATCACAGGTGTAAGGAGCATTCTTTCCACTCATCATCAAACTAGTATCATAATTTGTAAATATAGTAATATTTAGCAGGGGTTGCCCAGGACTGAAGTTATTTCAAGGTTTCCTCTGAGTTGAAAAGTTTGAGAAAAGCAGATCTAGGGTCATCTAAGGGCTAGAACAAGGGTCTCCAAACTTTTTAGACAAAGGGCCAGTTTACAGTCCTTCAGGCTTTATGGGAACTGGACTGTGGCCAACTGAAGTAAAAAATGACCAAGCATCAGTGCCCTATCATTGGTTTCAATGGGAGGAATAATGCCCCATTGTTGATAGCAATAAGAAGAATGGTGCCCCATTGATTGTGTCAGTAGGGGGTGCTCCATCGTTGGTGTCAGTTGGCGCAATGGTGCTCCAAGGGCCAGATAAAGGCATGCAAATGACCATATTCGGACCTCACAGTTTGAGACCACTGGGCGAGTAGGAAGCTTTAAATCATGAAAAGGCAATTAAAGGATCTATCTAACCAATGTATTTAGTTGGATACCAACTGTCTCTTTAAATCATATAAGCACTCAAAAACAGGATTATGTAAAAGCTACAAAGGTAAGGAGTTCAGCTTTAAAAAAAGGTGCCAAACTCATGAGCAATGGGTGATCTCAATGAGTTGTGTGACTAAAGGCTGGAGAAAGAGATTCCTACTAAAGGAGCTTACAGGAACAATTTGTCAAATCAGCAGATGTGCCTGAATTCTGATTTACCCAATTCCCTGGAAAAAGTATTTCATGGTGTTTTTTTAGATTGATAGAAGCTTATTGGGCAGTGGTGATGGTCGGGTGTAATTTCAGTATAGTCTCACGGACGGTTAACAATTTTGACTATGTACTATCTATCTAACCTTGAAGTCAGGTTCATCTGAAAACTGGTACGCCGCCGTTGACAAAACGTTCTCTTCCGAAACAAGAGTACGTCCAGAGAGATATGGATGAGCAGCTACCTTGTTTAAACCCCTTTTGAGATAGAACATAATAACATCTCATTTGCCTTCCAGCTTTGAATCCCGTTCTACCCAGTAGGTACAAGAAGCAGCACCGTCAGCTGTGCAACACGACATTACATCTAGGTGCAATTAAAAAAATTTAAACACATAACAAAAATCTTCTGGAGTTTCAAGAGTGGGAGGGTTAAAAAATAAAATAAATAGCGCACTGAAGACAAAGTGAACAATTTGAGAGAGGTACTTGGCAGAGGCATGCTGAAGGCACAAGATGGCATCTGTTTAGTGCAGAGGCTTGGAACAGCATCTGGTTAGTGAAAGATAAGAAAAACCTGTCTACATGCCATATGGGGGCTGTCAAGGACCCCTCCTCCTCATTTTACAGCATTAATACATAATAGCTCCTGGCTTTGTAATAAAAAACCCAACATGCCAATGTCGATTTATTAAAGCGTGTAAGGTTGGTCAAATGATTGCACCCTGGGAGGTTTATCTGTTGTATAGAAAATAAAACGCTTTCTCTGATGTAGTAAAACATTTAAAGTGAACCTAAACTGTAGCTTTAGGTCTATTTTAATGGGGAAAAAAGGGAAGACAGTTAGTGGATAGGAAATTTATTAAACACTTCAAAGGCTGTATGAAGCACATCTTACAACCTGCCGATTTAGGTCACATGACTGGAATCCAGCTTGTTATAAGACACACCGAGGCTCCAAATTTGGTTGCCGATGTCAGCAGAGTCTTCATTCACTTTAAAGGAGGCAACAGAGGGCCAGATTTTTGCAGAGCACAGGTAAATGCACCATAACTTAGACCTGCCTTCTTCAACCATTGTTCTGTGGAACCTTGGGGTTCCTCCAGAGGTCACTAGGGGTTTCTTGGCTCGATTGACCTCCCTACATGTTAAAGAGTTGAACCGGATGAGCATAGGGTGAGGGCTGCTAGTGCCATCTAACCCATAGATAGTCACCAAGAATAGGGGTGTTGATTTGGACTTTTCTAGGCACTGATAACAAGCAAAATAGAATAAAAAATATTTATTAAACATAAAAACTTATACAGGATTAAAAACATTTCAGCCAAACCCCACAATAGAAAATAGCATTGTTCATAACGGAGGACCGTCACATGTCTGTTGTAGTGGAGAAAGGCCAAAACCTCAATCGGTTTCGCGGTTAACACTGCCTGCTTCTTCAGGAGGGTCTGTATACATACAATACAGTATACATAAACTAGCATGTTTACATTCTTGCTAGTTGATGTATACTGTAATGTATATTATACAGACCCTCCTTAAGAAGCGGTGTTAACCACAAAACCGGTTGAGGTTTTGGCCTTTCTCCACTACAACAGGCACGGGACGGTCCTCCGTTATCGACAATGCTGTTTTCTATTGTAGGGTTCGGCTCAAATGTTATTAATCTTGTATAAGTTTTTATGTTTAATAAATATTTTTTATTCTATTTTGCTTGTTGTGTTATCAGTGCCTAGAAAAGTCCAAATCAACACCCCTATTCTTGGTGACCATTTATGGGTTAGACGGTACTAGAAGCCCTCACCCTATGCTCATCCCGTTCAACTCTTTATCATGTAGGGAGGTCAATCGAGTCAAGAAACCTTTATCATTTATCATGGATGATGGCACTTGCTTAAAGAGGAGGTTCACCCTAAATATAGTCTTTCTCATGTGATCCAGCATACTGGCGTCAGCGCCAGTATGCTGTTTTTTTTTTTTTTTTTAATCCCCCACTTACTGTGTAATCTTTATTTTTGATTTCTTTCCCCCATGGTGGATGGCGCCTGTATAGCGCGTCACGGCTTCCGAAAATACCCGAATTAGGACTCGGGTATTTCCGGCGCAATGCGGCGCCTGCGCACAGACCTAGGAGCTGACTGCGCAGGCGCCGTATTTCTCCGAGTCCTATGGCTATGGCGCGTCACGCCCTCCGAAAAAAGCCGAAATAGGACTCTGAGAAATACGGCGTCTGCGCAGTCAGCTCCTAGGTCTGTTCACATTGCACTGGAAAAACCCAAGTCCAAAATCGGCTATTTTCAGAAGCCGTGATGGGCTATACAGGCGCCATCCACCGCGGGGGAAAGAATTCAAAAATAAAGATTACACAGTAAGTGGGGGATTTAAAAAAAAACAAAAAAACAACAGCATACTGGCGCTGACGCCAGTATGCTGGATCACATGGGAAAGACTATATTTAGGGTGAACCTCCGCTTTAAGTTTGATCAGTTTTAATTGAGGCCAAACTCAAAATGTTGTGACCTCCCTACATAATTTCTTGGCCACTTGGTAAAACCAACTGCAAGACACCAATTTTATCTTTAGCTGTCTGTATAGGTTAGCAATATGACCATCAGTATAAATCCTCATACACATGAGCGTATCGAACGAATGATCATCCTTTTTTTTTGCATGCTAATCTCCATATCGAAAATGAAGAAGTTAATCAACTTGCGAAAAGTCTTGTACGACAGAATAGAACTTCGGAAGTGATGCAAAGTATTGTATTGCATTTGTATCGTATTTTCAGACTAAAGCCATATATGAGGTCAAACCTTTATGCCTTGTACACACGACCGGTTTTCACGACGAGAATACTGCCATTTTTTATATTGGTCGTGAAAACCGGTCGTGGATTGGCCACTAGGACAAGCAGAGAAAGTATATCTCACTACAGGGGAATCAGACAGCAAAAAAAAAAACCTTACTTGTGGATTACATGGATTATCCCACTTTTGGGTACCATCAACTCAAAATGTCTCTATTGCACAAGAAGAAATGGAACCTTGGACTTTATAGGTACAAAAACTGAATCTTTGACAGAATCTTTGACAGAAAGTCAATATAAAATGCTTACATTTTGTTTACAGATCTGTTAATAGAACGTTAAAGTTTTACATTGACTTTTTGAGAAAGACTGAGATCTGAGTACCTAGAAAATCCCAATGTTTATTTTCTTCTTATACAATAACAATAAAACCTCAACGATAAAAATAGTACCTCTCGAATGCCCCCCAAAACCTGTGTAGGTCAGATCAGCGTGTGAAAAGACTGGTGCGAAACAGACAGACTTCTAAAAAATGGTGGTCGCCTGCACACACCACAACTTCCTCTTGCATAAATGTGAATGAAATGCATAAAAGATGGGTCAGCTTGTCAGACTTCAAAATAATGGTGGTGGTCTGCACACAAAAAATGTGAATGAGATGGGGAAAAGAAGGCTTCAGCTCCTGTTCTCACTCTATAGAACTCCTCAGATGCGTTTCACCCTTTTCAGGCCTTAATCATATGCCGCGGACACACAGTTGGAATTTCCAATGGAAAAAGCCCAATGGGAGATTTTCAACGGATATTCCAATCGTATGTATGCCCCATCTGACTGACTTAGATAGAGAACATGTTGTCTATTTTTTCGCCGTCTGTATGCAATTCTGACGCACTAAAAACCATGCATGCTCAGTATCAAGTCAACGCTCGGAAGCATTGAACTTCATTTTACTCGGCTCGTCGTAGTGTTGTACGACACCGCATTCTTAACGGTCGAAATTTGGTGTGGCCGTGTGTATGCAAGACAACTTGAGCGTAACTTCATCAGAAAAAACATCCGAGTTTATTCCAACGGAAAAAACGGTCGTGTGTACGGGGCATTAGAGGATTTAAAAATTAAGACCTGAAAAAAGCAAAATGTGTCTGAAGAGTTCCCTACAGGTGGAGAACAGGAGCTGAAGCCATCTTTTACCCATCTCATTCGCATTTATGCAACAGGAAGTTGGTGTCTGTGTGCAGACTGTCACCATTTTGTTGGAGCAATAAAACAATAATGGGGCTTCCAATCCCTCATCACTCTATCCAAAGTTAACGAAAATAAATAGGCCTTCACCGATACAATATAGTAGGAGGTTTCCAGAAAGATTAAAAAAATACTCCTTAAAGTGGGTGGGAGCACCCAAACATCAGAGGTGTCAAGGAATAAAGCCAGGAATGTAATATGACTGACAGAATTCCCAAGGGGTATAAGCACCCAATGAAGGACTTGGCCCATCAGATCCTACCTATAAACAGGAATGCCCGTTTTGGGTGACTATAAGAGGATATCCTCCTTTTCTGTTGGAATGTTATACACTGCTTAGGAATCCAATTAATTCTAGCACATTTCACGAACTTGCTAAATCAACCGGAACACTCTGCACATTTTCCAACAATTCTCCCTTTAACAAAAATGAAAGAAAAAAAAGAGACTAATCCAGAGGAGATCAAAAAAGGGCAAGGAAATAAAATAAAGATAATTGGAAATGTGAAGAATCGTTGAATCCTATCCAAATGTGGCTTGTTTACTCAAGAAAAACGGCTCTCGGGGTTGCAGGGCGCAGACAAATCTGAGGTCAATGCAAAGATCCTTTCAAGAGACCTTTTCATCCCATTGTAGAAGTGACACTTAACAGCAAATAGAGGAACACAAAGCTATTGGCAAATGATAGACTTTTTCACTCAAAGAGAAGTTCAGCTGAATAATTCAAACTGGTCACACATAACAGAATTATAATCTCAGACCCGTTCCCAGTGGTGTCACACTGGAGTAAAGGGAGGTTGCCGAGCATTTGTTAAACATTAAGAGTCTGTTTTTCATACAAACATTGCCAAAAAACAAAGTACTGCTTTTGTTAACCAATCAGACACTTCAGAGCCTTAAAGAAGATCTTCACACACTTTTACATGTCTTCTTTCATTGTCCTTTTCTTATTCCAGCAAATGCAAAAAAATAACTAAAAAATAGTGGATGGGGGTACCCTTTTTCGTGGATCGTACCTCCCACTTCTTCCTTTCTCGTCTAGGTAAAAATGATCTCCCCCCAAGGCCCCCTTGGAAACCAATATAAGGTGCCGTACACACGGCAGAGAACCTCGACGGGCAGAACACATCGTTCCGCCCGTCGAGGTTCTCTCCCGGCCGTCGGATTCGGCGACCCGCCCGTCGGGAATGGCAACCAGCCATTCTTCCAGGCGGGCCGTCGAGGAAATAGAGAGCGTGCTCTCTATTTCGGCTCGACGGGCTTCCCGACGGGAAGCTCGCTGAGACCGTACACACGGCCGAGGTCCTCGCTGGAATGTGCATTCCAGCGAGGTTCTCGCTGATTTTCAGCGAGAACCTCGGCCGTGTGTACGGCGCCTCAGGCATCCCAAGAGCCATATGCCGCGTACACACGTTTGGTTTATCCGTTGGAAAAAACCTTGGATGTTTTTTCCGACAGAATTCCGCTTAAGCTTGGCCTTCATACACACAGTCACACAAAAGTTCTCAATCAGGAATGCGGTGACGTACAACACTACGACAAGCTGTGAAAAATAAGCTCAATGCTTCCAAACATGCGTCAGAATTTTGCGTGCCCGGAATTGCTACAGACGATAGCAATTTTTTCCGTCGGAAAATTTGAGAACCAGCTCTCAATCTTTTGCTGGCAGAAATTCCAACAGTAAAAGTCCGATGGAGCCTACACGCGGTTGGAATTTCCGACCAAAAGCTCACATCGGACTTTTGCTGGTGGAATTTCCTACCGTGTGTAGCAGCATTAGGGAAGCTCAAATGTAGAGGGTCAGATTATTAAAGATGTCCATTAGTCAGGGCCGATCCTGGGCGGGTGCACGGGGTGCACCGCACCCCAGCGCTGCAGAGCAGGGGGCGCCAAAGTGCTAGGGTATCTTCACACCCACAGCAGTGTGCATATTCCCTATCCCCCCGTCGCACTCAAGGCAGTGTGTATAAAGTAGCATATTCTGCGCCCCGGCAATGTGCACATACCCCGCCCGTGTGTAAGTCTCATATTCCTGCCCTCTGGCAATATGCATATTCCCCCCCCCCCCCCCCCATCACATCCACAGCAGTGTGCATATAGCATATTCCCCACCATTAGTGACCACTTCTCTTAAAAATAATACATTTTTAAATCCCCAACAGGTAATATAAGGAATCTCCGTGGCAACTACTTTTTTCCTTTCCTTTTTATATACCCCCCCCCCCCTTTCTTGCTACACTGTATGGTACACTTTATTGAAGGCCTTGGTTCCGATAGAAAGAGCTTCTTGATGAAATTAATAAATACATAGCTTGTCATATAGGAACTATATTTGGTTAGAGGCAAGGAAAAGAAAATTGTTTCCTTGAGAAAATAGAGCAAGCGTTGCCGTTATCGGAAGTAAAAAAAAAATAATGAATAGGACAGGAAAAACAATGCATTTTTTTTTATTTAAAAAAAGAAAACTATTGATTTAATAAACATCAACTTTATCATTTCAAAATCTATCATCCTTGTTCTAATGCGCAGTCATGAAATTATTCTTTGCATTGTTCGGAGTGCAGAACCATATTGCAGCTATAAAAGTTACGAGAATGCTAAGGAGGTCAAATTTGAAGAACAATAGTTTGACTTGACTTAACTTGTAGTGCCAACTAAGGCTTATTCTATGAATTTACTGTAATGCCGCGGACACGCAATCAGATTTCCGCTCAAGTTAGGCTTTGCATACACACAGTCACAGAAAAGTTCTCTGAACTTTCGACCATCAACAACGCGGTGACGTACAACACTACGACGAGCCGAGAAAATTAAGTTCAATCCTTCCAAACATACGTCAAATTATTTCCAAGCATGCGTTGGAATTTAGCGCGTCAGAATTGCTACAGATGATCGGAATTTCCGATTGGAACTTTTTCTTTTGGAAAATTTGAAAACCAGCTCTCAAATTTGTGTTAGTGGAAATTCCGACAGGAAAAGTCAGATGGAGCCTACACGCGCTCACATTGGACTTTTCTTGTTGGAAATTCCGACCTGTCTCAGTGCTGTCCTTCACGCTCTGAGTCCTCCATGTCTTCTCCCGCTAGGCTAGGCGTCCAATCACAGCGCCTGTTGCTTCAACCAATCAGGTAACAGGGTAACCAGACCCGAGTGCCTGATTGGCCGAGAGGCGGGCCAGTGTTAGGCCGCGTACACACGATCGGTCCAACCCGATGAGAACGATCCGACGTACCGTTTTCATCGGTTCACCGCTGAAGTGGCCTGATGGTCTGATGTCAGTACACACCATCAGTCCAAAATCCAATCGGGTCAGAACGTGTTGACGTAGAACACGACGACGTGATGAAAAAACAAAGTTCAATGCTTCCAAGCATGCGTCGACTTGATTCTGATCATGCGCGGGTTTTTGGTCCGATGCTTTTGCATACTAACCATCGTTTTGGTCCGATGGTCAGTCATCCATCGGACCGGTTTTAAAGCAAGTTTTAAAACTTTGGTCTGATGAACGACGGTCCGATGGGCCATACACATGCTTGGTTTGCACCGATGAAACTGGCCTTAAGGCCAGTTTCATTGGACCAAACCGATCGTGTGTACACGGCCTTAAAGCGGAGCTCCACCCTAAAGTGTAACTCGCGCTGATCGGATCCCTCCCCCCCTCCGGTGTCACATTTGACACCTTTCAGGGGGGAGGGGGGTGCAGATACCTATCTAAAGACAGGTATTTGCACCCACTTCCGGCCCAGCATTCTCGGGCAGAATGCGGGCATTTCGTCCCCCCCCCCCCCCATTGTGTGCTGGGAACACTCGGCTCCCAGCACACAGCGGGAGCCAATCAGCGGGCGCAGCACGACTCGAGCATGCGCCGTAGAGAACCGGGCAGTGAAGCCGGAGCGCTTCACTTCCTGGTTCCCTCGCCGTGGATGGCAGGGGGGGCAGCAGAGTGATGAGCGATCGCTCGTCCTATGCTGTGGACGCCGCTGGACTCCGGGACAGGTAAGTGCTCTAATATTAAAAGTCAGCAGCTGCAGTATTTGTAGCTGCTGGCTTATAATATTTTTTTTTTTGAGCGGACATCCGCTTTAAGGAAACGATTAATTTGCTTCTCTAACACAACACTGTGCTAAGCCTGCTGCTTACCAATTTGGAAGCCTTTTATAGCCCACGGCCCTGATCAGGATGCCTAGTAGAGCCAACTGCTCTAATCAGGTGCTTCCAAAAAACACCTCTGCCACTGTAATTCAGATGCCCGGTGCCCAACAAAGGGCCAGACACCTGAATAGGGGGCGGCAGCGGCAACAATAGATAGATTCATGCAATGCATGAATCTATCTATTGGTGATAAGAGTGGTGCAGGAGAGAGGTGCCGGCGCTCCTGCGCCCTCTATGGACGCACCGCCACTGCGCAGGATCCTGGTTAAGAATGGCTGCTCCAGTAAAGATAAATGTCTCTGAAAAATATGCCATCGTCATGTGCAAGCCATATCCAAATTCTTCAGATAACTGTTACGGTGACATCAGGAAGCAAATACTCATTGAAAGATCAGTTTTGTGCAGCATGTTCTATAGAGGAATAACTCCTATGTTTGTTCAGAGATAAACGCATTGCGTTCAAACTATGGTTTCCACAACGTTTTCCGAATTCTTCTCCTTTTGGTTCTGTGTATGATAGACTCCAACACTTGTCTTTTTGACTACAAAAAAATGTCTGTCTTGGGTTTTGTTTTGTTTTTTTCTTTTGATCACGGAAAGATTTTCTAGCGATGTTTATTTTGTCTCTGTGGTCTGCAGACAATGTGACAACACTTCGCACTCCCCCTGCTCCATGGGGTTTTCAGTTGTGAGTGTGCATGCTTGACAGTTCCTGTAGAACTGCATTGTCACACCTGATGTCACAACAGAACATTTCCAACAAGGAGAAGGCAGCACAGCCTGTGATACACAATATCAAAAAGGTACGAGGATCAGAAAAAAAAAAAGAATCGCTGTCATTTAAAAAGATATACGGGATCCTCAAGCATTCAACGCAATTAAAATGATTACGAACTGTTCTGGTTCCTCGGAATGTCATGCAAGGGTTAAAGCTGAACTCCAGCCTTCCCTTCAGTCTTGCACAGTTGTACATTATGTATTCTGATTTCATTGCACACTGTGAGCTTCTAACAACGTGCATTAGAAGCTGCAGCAAGTCGGAAAGAGCTCTGCCTTATTTCCTGCCTGAAGGATGCCCAGCATCATCTAGGTCAGTGGTCTTCAAACTACGGCCCTTAGCTTGCCATTATATGGCCCTTGGTTATATGCCACCAACGAAGTGGCACAGTTCCTCCCAATAACACCGATCATGAGGCAAAATTCCTACCAGTGACACCAACGAGGCCCAATGTCACCAATGATGGGGCACAATTCTTACCAATGACACCAACGTTGGGGCACAATTCCTCCCAATGACACCAACGATAGAGCCCAATGCCACCAATGATGGGGCGCAATTCCTCCCAATGACACCAATGATGGGGCACAGTTCCTTCAAATGACACCAATGATAGGGCCCAAATGCCACCAATGATGGGGGAAAATTTCTCCCAGTGGCACCACTGATGGGATCCAATGTCCCCAAGGGTGGGTCAATTCCTTCCAATGACACCAACGATAGGGCCCAATGTCACCAATGATGGGGCATAGTTCCCCCCAATGACACCAACGATGTGGCACAGTTCCTTCCAATGACACCAATGATAGGGCTCAAATGCCACCAAAGATGGGGCACAATTCCTCCCAATGACGCCAACGATGGCATCCAATGCCACCAATAATGGAGCATATTTTCTCCCAATGACACCAATGATGGGGCACAGTTCCTTCCAATGACACCGATGATAGGGCCCAAATGCCACCAATGATGGGGGAAAATTCCTCCCAATGACACCAACGATGGGATCCAATGACCCCAAGGGTGGTTCAATTTCTTCCAATGACACCAACAATAGGGCCCAATGCCACCAATGATGGGGCATTCTTTCTCCCAATGACATTAACGATAGGGCTCAAATGCCACCAATGATGGGGCACAATTCCTCCCAATGACACCAGCGATGGGATCCAATGACCCAAACAATAGGTCCCAATGCCACCAATAATGGGGCATTTTTCTCCCAATGACACCAACAATGGGGCACAATTCTTTCCAATGACACCAACAATATGGCTCAAATGCCACCAATGATGAGGCACAATTCCTCCCAATGACACCAACGATGGGATCCAATGACAGGTTATTCCTCCCAATGACACCAACGATGGGGTCCAATGTAATCAATGATGAGGCATTATTTCTACCAAAGACACCAACTATGGGGTGCAATTCTTCTCATTGACGCAAAAGATGGGGCATTGTTTACTCCAACTGATGCTGGAAAATGTTCTACTCCCGATGGCCACAGTCCAGCCCCCCTAAAACCTGAAGGACAGTAAACTGGCCCTTTGCTTAGAAAGTTTGGAGACCCCTGATCTAGGTCATTGGTCTCCTTTGTCTAAGATCAAGTGTATAATCTGTTTCCAGTGGAGGTTTTGTGCGGTCATTCTGATCTGACCAAGGTTAGAGTGATTGCTATGAATTTCTGCTAGAATTATGGGGTCTTGGAAGCTTAGTATCGGCTGGGGCGTCCCTGGAGGGGGGGGGTCTCTCTTTGGGAGAGCCCCTTAATCAAGCTTTGGTGGTCGGCTTCGGCTGACGTAGAAGAATGGGGTCTGCCAGGCCAACCATTGGATAGCTTAGCCCCTGTCTGGAGCCTTGTACCCAGGGGGATCAGGGTTAGAGGTCCAAACTCTTTGGGGGTTGGACTAAAAGCACACCCACACTTTTAGTGTATGTTTGCACATGCACATCCTTGAACTTCAGCAAACCTAACCGGCTCCCTGGGAAGCTTCTCCCTTCCTCTCTCTGAGTTCAGCTGTACAACGTTTACAGGGACTGCAATAAGCGGATACCAAATTAAATTCAAGTACTTGCACTGCTTGCATTAAAAACTAAAAAAATAAAAATGTATCAAAGCAATTGTAAAGTTAGGGTACTTTCACACGTGCGGTCCGTTTTTCGGTCCGCTCCGTGTGTCCGTCAGCTCAGCGGGGGGGTCTCCGCTGAGCTGTCGGGCGGACAGGGCGGTCCCCGCACAATGTGCAGGGACCGCCCTGTCTCTCCTCCGCTCTCCCCTATGGGGAATCGGATGGAAACGCACCATCTGTCTGTTTGCATCCGATCCGTTTGGCCGGACGGAAGAAAAATAGTACATTCTTCCGTCCGAAAAAAAGGATGCGGATCTAGCGGACGTTAGCGGATGCATCATCCGCTAACGGATCCGCTCCCATAGGGAAGCATTGAGGTCCGTTACCGGACATCCAAAAAACGGACGTGTGAAAGGGCCCTTAATGTTTTAAATTAAAAATAACAAACGGTCACACTTACCTGGTCTGTGCAATCTTATTGCAAGCAGTAGCGCCAGACCTACTATTCTTGAGTCCCTTGCTGGCTCTCTAGGCTCCTTCTGTTTCTTGGAGTGCCCCATAGCAAGGCGCTTGCTATGGGGGCACTCATGCAGGCTGGGTCTGGAGGCAGGCGTCTATTGACACGCATAGCATGGCTTGGCCCCACCCCAAGGTTTTGCATAGAATGCATTAAGGCAGGGGTGCCAAACTAAATTTAATTTCAGGCCACATCAGAAAAATGGCTGGCCTTAAAGGGCTGGTTGCATCTGTAAGGCTCTATAAACATACTCCTTTTGCTGCTGCTGGGAAGCAGGGGCGGATTTGGGAAACAAAGTGAAGGGTCTGAAGGAGGACCAGAGGAGAGCTGGAGTCAGATGAATGTTGAGGCAAGGAGAGGCGGAGACAAGAGGGTGCTTCAGCTACACAGGATCTGTAGGTAAAGTTCTGTCCACCTCTCTGCTACCAACTGCCGATACAGGAGTGGGCAGAGACTAATCCCTCTCCACAGCCGCACAGAGAAGCGCAAGATCTGGAGGAGACGTTTTTGCCTCTTCTCTGCTGCCAACTGCTGAGACAAGGGAGGGGCAGAGATTAGGAGCACTGCAAGAGTCACATGACATGGCCTAGAGGTCCAGATTCGGCCCATGGGCCATGTGTTTGAGGTATAAAACCTTCTGCCTTTAGGACCACTTCAAGAATACAGAGCTGCATGTTTTCGGGTCTTTTCGGTCTACCTGGAGTTCATCTTGTTTCGAGAAGAAAGTTGACGAAGATCTAAAGCTCTTGTAGGCTTGCCATCCCTTGCCGGCGCACAGCTGCTGAGCCTGCGGTACAATGCGAAGCCAAGGACAGTGCCGCTGTAAGGATGACAAGGTCTTGTATTTATGCCATGACCACCTCCATCATGGAATACAAATGGGAGGTCGGAGTTATAGGGCGCTGCCTTCTTGTACACGTTAGAAGAGATGAATGCAAAAGTTAATGGGATCATTATCGGTTAAAATCAGTAATGTTCCCAATTTCTGAAAATTATAGAACATAAAAAGTTGTGTCCAACACTTTGCTATGGAAATATATCTGCCCACGCATTCTGCCTTTCCGCGGTTTATAGTTAAAGGCCAAGTCCTCTTTTTGGAGAAAGTTCCATGTTACACCCCTATTTAGTGTATAACATTTGGCATGGTTGCTTACAACATTCCCAAAGCTAAAATGCCCCGACAAGAATCGTGTAGGGTGACCACATCTCCAAACTACCATTTAGGGACACCTCCCTTCCCAAAAATCAGCTTGTGCTGTAACGAATCACAGCACAGTGATTGGACACAAGATGCGGGATTTATAATTTCTCCAATCACAAGCAGGGGGCGGGGATTGTGCTCCTCCAGGCATTCCTGGCCAGGACAAGTACTGTCAGTGAGTAAAGTGGTGATGTGGCGGCCTTTTTTGGGGCATCAGATTTGCCCGGGGGGTGGCTGTGTCAGTTTCATTCCGGGACACTGTATTGTCCTGGAATGAAGGTGCCCGGGACAGACCTGCAAAATGCGGGACTGTCCCGGGCAATCCGGGACACGTGGTCACCCTAGAATCGTGGGGTGCTCCTGCCCGCAGCATTTTCAATTTTTTTGATTTTGGCGCCACTGTGCGAGACTCCACCCCCGCAGCCACGTTATCAAAGTCCAGGCCCACTCACTGCAAATTAATACAAGTCTTATCTGCCATCACGGCACGAGGGTCTATGCAGAGCGCACCAGGAATCCCTTCTCCCTATTCAACTGTACTTCCTCCAGTCTCATAACTGCAGTTTTATACCTCCATATAAACCCAAGGCTGGGGAAATACATTCAAAGAGCTGATGTACCTGCGGGTGCAATGCTCTGCAGGCTCTACAAAAACATAGCAAAGGGCACATTGACCATGAGATCAGTGTTCCTCCATTTACTTTTTTTTTGCAAAATCGACTTAACCCTAGATTTACCCTTCTGCGCGTGGCTGCGGGAATCACAGCAATTGTGTCACCCGCAACGAAAACAAACTGCTTTTCGGAGATTATTCTGAATGGCACCCCCACGCATGTAAAATTGCAGCACTTGTACCGAAACCAAACGGAAAACATGCAATTTCCCTGCGGCCGTGTTTTTTTTTTGCGGAAATCTGTCTGCATTTCCGCAAAGAAAAAAAAAAGCGTCAGCAGGGAAATTGCATGTTTTTTTTTTAGAATGCGATTTCCGTGTGGTTCCTGCACACGCACTGCAATTTTAAATGCGTGGGGTGCCATTTAAAAAATATTTCGCAGAGCAGTTAATTTTCACTGCAAACGCGGCCCCAAACATGCAGAGATGTAAACCTAGGGTTAGGCAACAATAAAAATACTATTTAACCACGTGCTGACCACCCTTTAGCAGATTTACTGCTACATGGCGGCAGCTGTGCATATACACACACACACACATATATACACGTGATCCCGCACTTGCACCTGCAGGGGGTGCCCTATTTACAGCAGAATCTGATCAGTGGGTGCCGGGCACTCAATGTCCTCTGACACCTGCCGATCGCCAGGCAGAGATTCAAAACAGAGCTCTGCCTACGTAAACAAGAGTTCTGTTCTGACGGGGGGGAGGGGGTGAATTCTGTGTCCCGCCTGAGGGCTTTCACACTGGATCGGTGCGCTGGCAGGGGGGGGTCAGAAAAAGTCCTGCCAGCAGCTTCTTTGGAGCGCATTAGCAGTGGTGAGCTCACCGCTCCTAATGCGCTCCTGCCCATTGAAATCAATGGGCAGCGCTGCCGTACCGCCGGCAATATGCCGCAGGGCGGTATTAACCCATTTCTCGCCCACTAGTGGGGGTTAAAAGGGACCCCGCTAGCGGCCGAAATGCGCTGCAAATCCGACTGTAAGCTAGCAGCGTTTTACTGCCGATGCTATGGGAAAAGGGGTCTAAAGGTGGCATCTTGACCCCCAATGAACTTGTTTTAGCAAGGGTTTCCCTGAAGTAGGAAGTTTGGGAAAGGCTGCTCTAGCAGATCATCAAGGCAAAACTTCTGCAAGAAATCTACACTTTGCAGGCCTCTCATAATCTAAAATAAAAATCTACCAGTTGAGCAAGCAGATAGATGGAGCCGGAAATGTAAGAAGCCATTGCGGTCCGACCTCAAGCGTTTTCTTTGCCATCCAAGGAGAACTAAACTATCCATTATCCAAGGACTTGCCAATGCCAACCACCTGAGTGTTGCCCATTTTTTTTTTTTTTAGAATACAACAAACCCAAAATCCCAACATTTCAATCCTATGAAGAACCAGAACGCGGTGCAGCTTCTTCCCATGCTTCTGTAGACAACGCCGATGGAAGAACGTTGATAAACTTGTCTCGCACTTCAGCTCAGAGATGGCAGAAGCCTATTTCTCACGGCAGTGTATTACCGCTCATATAATCACACAGACATATATGTTGTGTTTGTCAGGTCGGGCATTTATAAAGATAGCTTGTCCTCAGTTGTCAATGATAAATTGCAGAGTATCCTTGTAGCGGAGGCTGCTTGCCGTGATGTACAGCAGAGGGATGATATACACGGACGGGCCAGGGAACACAGTTCTGGTTAAATCCGTGAGATTCTATAATGAAAATCCACTGACAGGGCATATAAAGAGCCGGGGGGGAAATAATGTCAGACAAAATCAGGAGCGACTGGAAAAAAAGAATACTTCTCGTTTACGGCACGAAAAACCGCAGTGACGCATTTAGCTTAGACGTTGGATGCAACCCTTTCGAGGCCGGAGACCATTGATACATAGATGTCTTGATATAGCAGTGACGGTATGCATGCATTTACTTCAATGTGATGTGATTTGCTAAAGAACATGTTAACGTTCAAAATAGATATTCACTTATCTTATCGAAGAAAGTGAAACTTGAATGAACTTGAATTGACTTTGCAAGGGATACCACGATGGCCGCAGAAGGACGCCGGACTGGACAAGGCCGCCGATGGACGCCGGGCAAGACACCGGCGAGGGGCATCCAAACTAAGTATTTTTTTTTTCCAGGAATTTTCCTTCTAGGTTGGGGGTGCGCGCTATACGCCGGGGCGCGTTATATGAAGATAAATACAGTATTTTGTTAAATTACAGCTTTTAGTTCAATGTTTTTGTAATCTGAATTATATGTGATGGATCAGAACACAATAGTCTAAGTTGGTGAAGTAAAATTAGAAAAATATATACATAAAACTATTTTTCAGAAATCAAAAACTGATAATTGGCACGTGTGTATGTATTCACCCCCTTTGTTATGAAGCCCATAAAAAGCTCTTCTTAGGTTACTTCAGAAGTCACCTAATTGGTGGCGATCAACAAAGGAACGATCAACTTGCAAAAATCAGGCTCACTTCTGTATAGAAGCCAATCAGCTTCTAAGTTCAGCTTGTTCAATTAAGCTAGAAAACCTGGAAACCGATTGGTTTTCATTTAGAAGTGAACCCGATTTCTCTCCAGCATTAGTAAGGCTCAACTTGTGCAACTTGTCCTGCGATTTGGGACTGCAAAGTCACATGACAAGTCGTACACCCATTGATTTCCAATGAGTACCGTTCATATCTGTGAGACTTCAAGTCAGAGACTTCAAAATGGTCCCTGCACTACTTTGGTCCGACTTTGAACCATAGACCTCAAGAATACACAAGCATTGCTTCAAGTCACATCAAAATCACAGCAAAATCGTGGCAAAAATCGCGGCAAAAAAAGCACACGACTTTCAGGTTGCAATAGTAGAAACCTAGGCTAAATAAACCTTACTGTAAAAAAATAAAAATAAAAGAGCAAAGATAGTAAATCTTGCCGGTGGGGCAAATAAGACAGGTTAGCGTTCATCAACTTGCTTGATATAGTGAGCCTTAGACCAGGGGTCTTCAAAGTTGAGGCCGATTTACCATCCTTTAGATTTTAGGGGCGGACTGTGGCCAGTGGGAGTAGAAAATGCCCAAGAGTCAGTGGAAGTAAACAATGTCCCATCATTGGTTTTAGTGGAAGATATTGTACCCTATTGTTAATATCAGTGGGCGGAATAGCGGCCCATCCTTGGTGTCAGTGGGAGGAATAGCACCCCATCCTTGGTGTCAGTGGGAGGAATAGCGCCCCATCCTTGGTGTCAGTGGGAGGAATAGCGCCCCATCCTTGGTGTCAGTGGGAGGAATAGCGCCCCATCCTTGGTGTCAGTGGGAGGAATAGCGCCCCATCCTTGGTGTCAGTGGGAGGAATAGCGCCCCATCCTTGGTGTCAGTGGGAGGAATAGCGCCCCATCCTTGATGTCAGTGGGAGGAATAGCGCCCCATCCTTGGTGTCAGTGGGAGGAATAGCGCCCCATCCTTGGTGTCAGTGGGAGGAATAGCGCCCCATCCTTGGTGTCAGTGGGAGGAATAGCGCCCCATCCTTGGTGTCTGTGGGAGGAATAGTGCCCCATCCTTGGTATCAGTGGGAGGAATAGCACCTCACCCTTGGTGTAAGTAGGAGGAATAGCGCCCTATCCTTGGTGTCAGTGGGAGGAATAGCGCCCCAACCTTGGTGTAAGTAGGAGGAATAGCGCCCTATCCTTGGTGTCAGTGGGAGGAATAGCGCCCCAACCTTGGTGTAAGTAGGAGGAATAGCGCCCCATCCTTGGTGTCAGTGGGAGGAATAACTTTAGTAAATACACCCCTATGGGTTTTAGCAATAAATGGCCAACTGAAAGTTCTAATCCACACACTTTTCCAAGCTAAAGGAAAAAAAACTGAAATTGCCTATTTACCCATCAGTAGAGACCAGCAGTAGTTCAAAGAGAAATAAAAAAAAATGAAAAAAATTCACAAGCTTTTGAATACTGGAATTTACCAAATTTAGAAGTCCTAATAAAAGGTAATTAAAGCCGTGATCCAAAAAGTGCGCCTGAAGCCATTTAGAAAACCAAATCACCAAAAGTCACCAACCATGACATTCGAGTTTGGCTCGTCACATACCAATCTATGAACACAACTACAATTCAAATTTGGGTTCATATAATCCGGTCCAAATCTACCGGCATCCAAATTTACAATGAACTCTTTTCCCGATATGAGCGCGAGTCCATCAATTGGATTTGTAATGGATGAAGAAGTTGCCCAGAGCTTGGAAATCTGGAGGGGATTCCGGAACCTAAGACCTATAACAAGCCAGAGTAGGGAACACCATAATACCAGAGCCAATGGCTGTTTGTACTTGTACATAGCAGACCGGTCCACTTTTGAGGCATTGAGTATTTAAACCTCTGCTCTCGGACTTGGCGGGCAATGTGTTAATCCCATTTGCGCCAGGCTTCCCTGCTGTCTCCTTGGTCTATCGGCTTAGAGAAGCAAGGTACCCTAATGAGAATATCACCATTCCAGATTATTAAGCAATGTCCCCATCCCTCGGATAGAGCACTCAATTCGCTGGCACAGAACGCTGCCTTCCGCCAAGAGCCCACAATACGGGCCAACGCCGGCTCTAATGGATCATTAAACTGACTATGCAAATTGTATGCTAATCCCGTCTCCTCTCACACTGCATTTACTCTGGGAAAGGGGGCGGAACCGTTTTCCATGTCAGAAAAAAAAGCACAAAGAGAAGGCGAAGGAAGGTCTACAATTTCCTTTTACAGTTTTTTTTTTTTACTTTTTTGTTACATTTTATAGTGTCTAACATTTCAGTCTTCCAATTTCTATTTAACTTTTTCTTTCCTTGTTATCATGATTTTTTTGTGTCGCTGTGTCCTATTGGTCCCACCCCCTTCTACAAATTTTCCTGGTTGTCATGACCGATTTATATATTAAAATAAGATGTTTAACAAAAAAAGTGACTTAGCTGAACTAAAAATAGCTTTAAGTGGTTGTAAAAGCACAAGGTTTTTCACCTTCATGCATTCTGCATTAATGTAAAAAACCTGTGTGCAGTTGCCCCCCTCCCCCAGCTACCCCTAATACTTACCTGAGCCCCCTCTTGATCCAGCTAGGTCTACGAGAACCTTGGCTCCAGGGTCTCGCTCTCCCAATTGGCTTTTGGCAGCAGCGGGAGTCACTGAGCCAATCAGGAGATGGAGGGGGCAGGACTGAGCCACAGGCATAGATGGGACTGAGGGACAAATGTATGTAGGCATAGGACATGCCAATGCCACACCCCCTTAAAGGAGAATTAACCCCCCAAAAAAAGGTTAATTAAATCCACAAGTGGGTGGATCAGTGGGAGGCAGATGTGGGACCCATTGCAGGGGAACTCTGGGAGGAGGGGCTACAGGCAGTTAATACATGTTCGTTTAATGTGTCCCAAAAAGTCTCTGAATTGTTTATTTTACTGAGAGTGCATTTTACCCCGGTGAAACTCTTCAGGATGGGCAGAGCACCCGACCCACTGTGTGGGCTGTGCAGGGTGGTGCTTGGGGACTTAATTTACCTGCTCTGGCATTGCCCCAAACTCCACAGATTCTGGGCGGAGGTTCTGGATACACTTAACTCAGTGTTCCGGACCAACGTCCCACTGGACCCACTGTGCTGCCAGCTTGGAGTTCTAAAGGGGGCGATACCGGAGGAGGTGACCAGAGTGGCTTTCGCCAGGGCTTTGTTCCAGGCAAGAAAAAACATTCTTCTTAACTGGAAATCAGCCATACCGCCCAAGGTTAAAACATGGATACAGCACATGGGTAGGACGCTCACAATGGAGAAGTACCGTATTTATCGGGGTATAGCACGCTCCCGCGTATAGCGCGCACCCCTAAAGTTGCCCCATTCCTGTGGGAAAAAGTTTTTTGTACTTACAGTTTTGGCGTCTTGCGCGGCATCCATCGGCGGCTTCAGGTGTCCTCCTCGTCGGGTCCGGCGTCCGTCTGCGTCTTCGGGTGTCCTCTTCGTCCTTCTGCGGCGTCCTCCTCGTCCTTCTGCGGCGTCCTCCTCGCTTTCCCGCGCCGATTTTGAATACTGCGCCGGCATATACCGAGCGCAGTACACTCGGGTATAGTCGGGCAGACTCGGCTCCGCTCGCGCTGACGTCCTGGACGTACAGGACATGAGCGCGAAAGGAGCCGAGCCTGCCCGACTATACGCGAGTGTACTGCGCTCGGTATATGCAGGCGCAGTACACTCGTGAATAGTCGAGCAGGCTCGGCTCCATAGGCGTGCGCACAGGGTGTGCCAGGTGTGCCCAGGCACACCCTAATCACCAGGTGCAGAACAGATTCCCCCTACTGACCTGGCTCCCCCTCCTTCCACCCACAGCACTGTTGGCTTCCCTTCTCTCCCACCAGTTGTTGCTGCAGATGTTTTATTATGAGTGGAATAGGGGGCCAGTAAATATGCCATTTACCGGCCCCTTCCTTTTCTGAATGAACATTGTGAGTGATCAGTAGAGTGTGTTTGAGCTTTGAGGTGCACACCCTAATGCCAAAGGCTGCGCACACCTATGCTCGGCTCCTTTCGCGCTCATGTCCTGTACGTCCAGGACGTCAGCGCGAGAGGAGCCGAGTCTGCCCGACTATACCCGAGTGTACTGCGCTCGGTATATGCCGGCGCAGTATTCGAAATAGACGCGGGAAAGCGGCTATCGACGTATACCGCGCACCCACGATTTTGCCCTGCAGGGCAAAAAAGTGCGCGGTATACGCCGATAAATACGGTATATATTTCAACATAGGGGTAACGCCGGGAAGTTTTTTAAACTTTGGGATCCATGGCTTGCTGTACCAGGTCTTAGCCCACTGGAACTGGTTCAGATGAGATTGCTAGGGGGTGGATATGAAATGGGACACCGGCCAGGTACTTGGTTCATTTTTTGACTGGAGGGGTGACCCATGGGAGGGGGTGGGCTGAGGACGGGGTGGCGGGGGTTTGAGCAGCATAAGATACGTTTTGGGGAATTATGGCAGAATGTTTGCTTTATTGGTTGCAAGTCGCATTCGATGTCGTGTGACGTGTTACTTCAATGCTTGATTATTCTGTGCACCGTTTTCATGTTTTCATGCTTTGTATGTTTTAGTGAGCATTATATTGGCTTTTAGAAATTGGATGAAAGGCTTGGCACTGGGAATCTTTTGAAGGCACCCGGTAGGAGGGAGGGGCCAGGAGTGCCGACATGGGACCCGAGAAGAGGAGGATCTAGACTGCTCTGTGCAAAACCATTACACAGAGCAGGCAAGTATGACATGTTTTTTTTTGTTTTTTTTAAACATAAAAAATAACAAAGCAAGGGTTTAGTAATACAGAGATATAATACATATGGAAGATGTGTTATTGGCCACCAATTTTTTTTTTGTCTATTCAGTCCTAAGATTTACACAGCTTTACAACACAGCACAGCCCTGGTTGGTAGGTACAATCTTTCCAGGTCTTGGTCCTCTCCAGCCTGTGATTAGAAAGTGAAAGGAGACGCAGCAGATAACCACCTCTCTCTGCTTTCTCCTCCCATCAACATGCACTGCAACACAACTGATTGGCTCCTTATGCGGCTTCTTTCTCCCTAAGTAAGAACTCTGCTGTACAGAGACTGCAAGTTAAATTTTGGTACTTTCACTGGAATACATTTAACAAATACAGAGCTTTATTAATATCTGCCTGGAGTTCAGCTTTAAAGGACGACTATCATCCGCACAGTCATTTTTCCTAAGCCAGCTGTCAAGGACGCGGGATACTCCTGTGCCAGCTTCACCAATGACTCTTATGTCTGGGGTCATCCTATGTCCAATAGGGGCATAGGATGACTGAGAAATGATATCATAAATTACATGAGATGGCACAGTAATGATAATTCATGTATTGCAGGATATCTTGAAATATTACAGGTGGTTTATTCTGAACCCAACAGGTCAATAGGACAGTATTCATTCATGTGAGGACACATACTGTTGAGGTGTAAATGGAGTTTGGCTCCTAAGATATTTCATTGTGTGAAAGTCTATTGATGATAGATGTGTTGGGGGTTGGCAGTCTAAAAGGTCAGATGTCTGACTTCAGCTGTAGTGGATTAGCATATCAATTACGACTACAAAGGAATGTGTATTGTGTAGCAGGTGAGAAGAGCTTATCGCAGAGTCAGAATGTCTGGGTAAATGCTAAGTAATTAGCTCATGTAGATGATCTGAATGTCATTATCTAAAGGAATGTGTATTGAGCACACATTGTGTCATGTTGTGGGTGGAGTTTATTCATTGTTCACTCTTGGTTTCTACTGTATAAAGCCTGAGTTTTACCATTAAAAAATCTATCTGTTTGGAACCAGAGAACAGAGCTGTTTCTCCACATTCTGGGGGAAATCCAATGGGTCCTGTCTGCTGGATTGTAGAGTGTTGGATAAGCTGTCTTGGGTTGGTGGAATGAAATATCGTAAACGGCGTTAACCCCTGACCGTTACAATATATTTATTTATACATACACACTATATTGCCAAAAGTATTGGGACACTTGCCTTTACACGCACATGTGCTTTAACGTCATCCCAGCCCCCCCTTTGTAGCTATAACAGCTTCAACACCTCTGGGAAAGCTATCCACTAGATTTAGGAGAGTGTCTATGGGAACCAAATGATACTTTGTTTATAGTTATCTTCCATCGCTGACAATGTTGGTAAACATTTTCCTGTTTTGTTTTTTCTTTGACAGCTGTGAGTGAGCAGAGAGTCAGCACTGTATGAATCAAGGAAATGCTGGATTAAGATCGTGAGGGAAGTTGAATCAAGATCGCAATTTTTTAATGATTAATCATGCAGCTCTACAACACAGAAAAAAACTAATGTTATCTGAGAGTTCATTTGCGTCTTATACATTTTCCCAAGCAATAAAAAGTTGAAGAAGTCCCCTATTTTTTTTTTTTTTTAAGTTTTGGTTGGGGTCTTACTATGAACCAGAGATCTTTAGGGTCCTTTCACACCTATGTGCCTGCGTTGTTGCATGTGTTATCATGCTTCTTAACATAATGCGCAATGCACAAGTGTTGCATTGCCAAGTACCCCAAAGCACATGCACATACCCAATGGAGGACTTGAGCTCTGATGAAGAGGGGACCCTCCCTCGAAACCCGTCAGCTGCATAGGTTTAGGAAGCAGGGGCAGACTGACAATTCAGGGTGGCCCGGGGCAATTGGAGATTATGGGGCCCCCGGGCAATAGATTATGGGGCCACACAGTATACACACAGATACAGTATACATACACAATATACACACACACACACAATATACATACACATAGAAAACACATACACACACTGAAAAAGGCACTGGAGAGGTGGGGCAGCTATAATCTTATCTATAATCTGGTTTTACTAAGGCTGGCAACCCTTATGGGGCCCCTAGTGGCATGGGGCCCTCGGACAGTGCCCAAGTTCCTGAATGGTCAGTCCGCCCCTGTCAGGAAGTGTTCTCCCTGAATTGGAATATGTGCAGTGGATCAGGAAATTCGGATCACTGTTGAGGTCGATGAGTGTCATTCTCACCAAAAAAAATAAAAAATCAAGTAGGTATGTTTCACTGTCTGTGGATGCACCAAAAGCATGCGCCAATGTCCTCAAGGAGAATAGACAGAGGACTCCATCACTTAAAGACAGTTTAAGAAGTGGGCTTGTTGAGAAACTCGCACACACAAATTAACAACCCTATAAAACGCGTGAGGTTTGACCTTTGCGACGCTGGCGCGCAGAAATGCTGTAATTCATATCGATGCTTACAGTAAATAAATAACATGACAGAACAATTGACTCAAACCCTCCCAAGAGGTTTCTGGCTTATTAACTATGCAGGATCAATTAATATATACCAATACAATTTAAGAGCACAGCTGGGACTTCTGAAAATGCAAGTCAGCTTGTTCATTATCATGGGAATACTCCTCAAGTGTTCTCGGCTTTTAAAGGGGAATTCTGACCCGGGTTCTCATACACCACTAAAGGGACAGAATCCCCCAGGGCATGCTGTAGATGTTCAGAAATGAAATTAATTACAGATAAGACACTCATTTATATTAATATCTGTAGCCTTCTACTAACTCATTTATATTAATATCTGTGACTCCAGTACAGATTTGCTTCACACCCCAGAAAACCTAGATCTACAAAACTCACTCCCCTTCACAGATTACTGGTCTGTGATGGTTGCACAGATCAGTAACTAGATGTTAATGTGTTGGGGTTGTTCCAGTCAATAGATATAAAAAAAAATTGGAACTAAAGAGAATGCTTAGGATATGTGTTAGTAGGGCCCTGGACCAAAAAGGTAGGTATAATCTAGCTACACCTCCAGCAGGGGCAGACTGACCATTCGGGCACTCGGGTACTGCCCGTGGGCTCAATGCCACTAGGGGGCCCAATCAGGGTTGCCAGTCTCAGTAAAACCAGGGACAGTATGTCAAAACCTTTGTTTTATTACATCTGTCCCTGAAATGTAGCTTACCGACATCCTTTTGGTCTAAAAATCCCAAGATTATAGCTGACCCGCCTCTCCAGTACCTTCTCAGTGTGTGTAGGTGTACTGTGTATGTATATTGTATGTGTGTGTGTGTGTGTATACTGTGTGTGTGTGCGTACTGTGTGTCTGTATGTGTATGAATACTGTGTGTGTGTGTGTGTGTGTACTGTGTGTCTGTATGTATGTGTGTGTGTGTATACTGTGTGTGTGTGCGTACTGTGTGTCTGTATGTGTATGAATACTGTGTGTGTGTGTACTGTGTGTCTGTATGTATGTGTATGTGTGTACTGTGTGTCTGTATGTGTATGTATACTGTGTGTCTGTATGTGTATACTGTATATGTGTGTACAGTACTGTGTGGACCCATAATCTATTGCCTGGGGGCCCCATAATATCCTATTGCCCAGGGGCCCCATGAGTTGTCAGTCCACCCCTGACATCCAGCTTTTTGAAGCCATTGTGAACTGTTTTCTTAAAAGCGGAGGTCCACACAAAAATGGAACCTCCGCTTTTCGGAAACCCCCACCCCCCCCCCTCCAGTGTCACATTTAGCACCTTTCAGGAGGAGGGGGTGCAGATACAGGTATTTGCACCCACTTCCGGTCATAGACCCCCCCCCCCCGCTGTCTTATGGGAGACACAGGGGTCCCAGAAGACGGCAGGGACTATTCGATTGCGCAGCGCGACTCGCGCATGCGCAGTAGGGAATCAGTAAGTGAAGCCGCAAGGCTTCACTTCCTAATGCCCTTATCGAAGATGGCGGCAGCAGCATCCGAGGACCAAGGGATGGGCCGGCTTCGGGTGCAGACATCGCGGGTGCACTGGACAGGTAAGTGTCCATATTTTAAAAGTCAGCAACGGCAGTATTTGTAGCTTCTGACTTTAAAAAAATAAATAAAAAAAATAAACATCGGACCTCCGCTTTAACCACTTAAGCCCTGGACCAATATGCAGCTAAAGGACCAGGCCCCTTTTTGCGATTCGGCACTTTTTTCCCCACAAATAGAGCTTTCTTTTGGTGGTATTTGATCACCTCTGCGGTTTTATTTTTTGCACTATATACAAAAATACAGTGACAATTAAAAAAAAAAAAAATGCAATATTTTTTACTTTTTGGTATAATATGGAAGGGTAAATGATATCAGGACTCGGGGTCATGAAATATCTGATGGCCAAGTGGTCCATTTCTCTCCTATCAACCCATGCGTATATATCCATTCTACTGCATGTTTTGCTCAGCAAAAACAAAAAGGAAGTATGCGATTACTAGAAGTATACACACAAAGTTCTTTAGCCAGACGCGGCATACGTATAGGCTGCTTTGACTGACGGTCAGATTTCTTCCATGCTGTCCATGGTACTGAAACTAAATCTATTGCCTTTGTACCAAATTCAGAAAAAGCCACTTTCTTGATCATACATCACGGGACACAGAGCCTTAATTACTTAATGGGTTGTGTAGTCACCGCAGGTGATTGGACACTGGCAAACCTAATTAGAATTGAGTTCCTCCCCTATATAACCCCTCCCAAATAAAGTACCTCCGTTTTTTTGCCAGTGTTAAGGTGGTTGTTCATGTTCAACATGTGCTAAGAAGAAAAATGCTCTTTTGATGGTCTGGCTGCGGAGACCTAGGAGCTATAACCGGATCCATTCCTCGGGCTGATATCAAAGGCCTAGGATGGTTGGTACCCGGGCCTCATGTAAGAACAAGGTTTGCTTGTAATGTCTCTCTGCGGAGGTCTGGGCTCTGGGATCCAGACTTTGGTGTACCAATACATCTGCGGCACTAAAAGTTCGTTTTAGAGTCTTCTACAGGTCCAGGTATGAGGTTTTCTCTAATTAAACCCTTGATAAACCTGAAGGTTGGCACAACTTGCCCGCCGTGATGGGTAAAAGATGGAACTACTTTTAGTAGCTTTCCTGCGGAGTGGAGAAGGTAAGAAGAGGATCATTTTATTTTTGTATTATCTTCTTTTGAGAAAGATGTCTTTTGCAGAGCTATGCAAAAAAAAATAGCAACAGCAGGAGTGAGACTGCATAATAGTAAGAGTTAATAACAGAGTGGAATTTTTTCATAGCAGGGCAGGATGTTCTGGTCTACCCAACGTTTGGATGCAACCAACAACTGCACATTTTGAGGGATGAAAAATAAGTGACGAGCCAAAAATATCTGAAAAACTTTTGTGCCCACCACTCACCATGATCAATTAATCTCTACAACGGACGATTGTTGGGTGATGGGCTTACAAGAGAAAATATTTGCAAGTAATGCAACCAGTTGTTGCATTGCTTGCATACCTTGTAGACTGTAAGGTTATCCTAATAGTAAGAGAACTGTTGAAACGACAAATCACAACCAGAAGAGAGACAGAAATGGCAAAACAAATATTACTTTTAATTTTTTTATTTAGATCAGGGGTCTCCAAACTATGGCCTAGGGGCAACATCCAGCTGGTTTCAAGATTGTTTCTGGCCCACAGCTAGAGTCATTGGTGTATTCTCAATAGTGCACTGTGGATTAAGGTCAGAAGAGGCTGCCATGGTTCTTCAGTTCTGAAGTAAGGGGCACCCAGATGTAAGGGGACACTCTGATGGGGAACCTTATGTAAGTGGGGCTCTGATGGGGAACCTGATGTACGGGAGGGTCTGATGAGGAATCTGATGTACGGGGGGCTCCGATGAGGAACCTGATGTACAGGGCGCTCCGATGAGGAACCTGATGTACGGGGGGCTCCGATGAGGAACCTGATGTACGGGGGGCTCCGATGAGGAACCTGATGTACGGGGGGCTCCGATGAGGAACCTGATGTACGGGGGGCTCCGATGAGGAACCTGATGTACGGGGGGCTCCGATGAGGAACCTGATGTACGGGGGGCTCCGATGAGGAACCTGATGTACGGGGGGCTCCGATGAGGAACCTGATGTACGGGGGGCTCCGATGAGGAACCTGATGTACGGGGGGCTCCGATGAGGAACCTGATGTACGGGGGGCTCCGATGAGGAACCTGATGTACGGGGGGCTCCGATAAGGAACCTAATGTACAGGGGGACCTTGATGTAAGGGTGCACTCTAATGGGGACCCTGAGGTTTTTTTCAAAATGTATGATGTGGACCTCATACTAAAAAATTTGGAGACCCCTGATTCAGAATTCTGATTCTTGGTATGCAAAATACATGAACATATAGTCTGCAGGCCATAGACACAGAGGATGATATGATATAGCATGTAACAGCTGATAAATAAGCTGTCCAGACCTCAAGAGGTAGCCATTAAATCAATTCATCATGAGCATAGTCATAAAGTATTGAGTTAGGTATAACGTGTGTATAAGAGGTGCCAGCTTGGGTTATTTACAGTATATGGAGTCACTATACTGGGGTGTCATATGTCTTAATTTTTTGGTTATGGGAAATGGATATATTAGGATGGTTAGTGAGGTTACTACTATTGTCCCCGAAGAAGCCGATGTTTGGTGAAACATGTAGGGACTCATCGCCTGTAACCTCAGTAGGCCGCCAATACCTTGGCCAGTGTGGTTTGTAGTTTTTGCTCTGTGACTTAACGCACCTGTGTATGTATTGTATGCTCAAAACTTTATTTGTAATTTACATTCTTCCTGGCACCATAATAATGCCTTTTCTCTATCCTTTATTTTACCCTGCTATATAGCAGGGGACAGGATGGAGATTCCAAAAGAATTTACAATCACTTTACCAATCTTTGAGCAAATAGAATAATAATGTCTAATAGGGTATAACAATAATGTCTCCTATATAGGCGTTTCAAATTAAATTGAGCTGCTTTAATCGCAGTTACACTTCATTGTTCCGTTATTCTCATGCGGCGTTTGTCGTGAATGTTTATAAATGGGCTATTTTGTGTCGATCTGCAGCGTAAACTGAAATCCCACTGTTGTCCTTCAAAATAGAACATTGACGCAGTGACCGCTTTCTACTTCCCCAGCCAAGCTGCCACTGCCAAAGGTACAAGTGACATTCAGGAAAGACGGCACTGGCAGTGCCACGCTCCCTGGAAACGTACTTCTCTGCCAAAACCGTCTATACATAGAACGGTGCTGGCTTGTGGTACTGGCAGCGCTCTACCAATCCCACTGTGTCCGCAGAAAACAACATGGGTAGTGCCAGGTGTATTGTAGACACATTAAGTGATTATTAGAGTTGTACTACTCGGAATAACATAACCTCCTATTGTCATTCAGCTTTCTCTGCCACATGCCAGGCTGGACGTACCCGGACGCAGAGATGTGAGACGGAGAGGGAAGATGGAGGGAGGTTCTGGATGTATAGGAAGAACAAACACAGCTCTGTAGGAGAATCTCCTCCTCTGTGAGCTGTATAAAGGGAGCTTTAATGTGACGGCAAAGGAGAGCGTGTGGGGGAAACGCAGAGCACAAGCTGTCCCCTCTATTCTGCACCATCATTCTGCATGCCTTGTTATCATAATCCTTTGTGCCGTCCTATCATCATCCTCTGCTCTGCCTGTTCCTATCATTACCATCATCATCAATATCATCAACTTCATGTTCCTATCATCATCCTTTGTTCTTTCCCTTTGAATTATCATCATCCTCTGTGCTTTGCTCTTATCCTCATCATTCTCTGTGTCTTATAATCATCATCCTCTTCACATTCCTGTTATCACCCTCTGCCTCGCACCTTCCCATCATAATCATCTACTTCTCGCCTTCCTATCATCATCATCCACTCTTCATCATTCTCATGATATTTTCTACTCCTAATGTCATCCTCTCCTTTGCTCCTTCCTTGTGTCATCATCTCCTTTGCTCCTTCCTTGTGTCATCCTTTCCTTTGCTTTTTCTCCCTGTCATGCTCTCCTTTGTTCTCACTGTCATTCTCTCCTCTGCATCCTCCTCGTGTCATACTTTTCTCTGCTCTTTCCCCAAGTTATCCCTTCCTCTGCTTCTTCGTGATATTTCCTCCTCTGATCCTTTCCCCAGTTATCCTCTCTTTCGCTCCTACCCCATTTTTTCAGTTCTTCTGCTCCTACCCCATTTTTTCAGTTCTTCTGCTACTCCCAAGTATCATCTTCTCCTCTGCATCTTACTCGTGTCATCCTCTCTCCTGCTTTTGCCTTGTGTTATACCCGTCTCTGCTCCTTCCTAATGTCATCATCTTCTCTGCTCCTTCCCCAGGCCATCCTCTCTGCTCCTTCCCCAGGCCATCCTCTCTGCTCCTTCCCCAGGCCATCCTCTCTGCTCCTTCCCCAGGCCATCCTCTCTGCTCCTTCCCCAGGCCATCCTCTCTGCTCCTTCCCCAGGCCATCCTCTCTGCTCCTTCCCCAGGCCATCCTCTCTGCTCCTTCCCCAGGCCATCCTCTCTGCTCCTTCCCCAGGCCATCCTCTCTGCTCCTTCCCCAGGCCATCCTCTCTGCTCCTTCCCCAGGTCATCCTCTCTGCTCCTTCCCCAGGTCATCCTCTCTGCTCCTTCCCCAGGTCATCCTCTCTGCTCCTTCCCCAGGTCATCCTCTCTGCTCCTTCCCCAGGCCAACCTCTCTGCTCCTTCCCCAGGCCAACCTCTCTGCTCCTTCCCCAGGCCATCCTCTCTGCTTCTTCCTCAGGTCATCCTCTCTGCTCTTTTCCTAGGTCGTCCTGGGCAAGGAGTAGGTCATCTTTTCCTCTGCTCTTTCCCCGGATCATCCTCTCCTCCACTCCTTCCCCAGGTCATCCTCTCTGCTCTTTACCCAGGCCATCCTCTCTGCTCCTTCCCTAGGCCATCCTCTCTGGTTCTTCCCCAGGCCATCCTCTCTGCTCCATCCCCACATCCCCAGGTCATCCTCTCTGCTCCTTCCCCAGGTCATCCTCTCTGCTCCTTCCCCAGGCCATCCTCTCTGCTCCTTCCCCAGGTCATCCTCTCTGCTCCTTCCCCAGGTCATCCTCTCTGCTTCTTCCCCAGGCCATCCTCTCTGCTCCTTCCCCAGGCCAACCTCTCTGCTCCTTCCCCAGGCCATCCTCTCTGCTTCTTCCTCAGGTCATCCTCTCTGCTTCTTCCTCAGGTCATCCTCTCTGCTCTTTTCCTAGGTCGTCCTGGGCAAGGAGTAGGTCATCTTTTCCTCTGCTCTTTCCCCGGATCATCCTCTCCTCCACTCCTTCCCCAGGTCATCCTCTCTGCTCTTTACCCAGGCCATCCTCTCTGCTCCTTCCCTAGGCCATCCTCTCTGGTTCTTCTCCAGGCCATCCTCTCTGCTCCATCCCCACATCCCCAGGTCATCCTCTCTGCTCCTTCCCCAGGTCATCCTCTCTGCTCCTTCCCCAGGTCATCCTCTCTGCTCCTTCCCCAGGTCATCCTCTCTGCTCTTTTCCCAGGTCATCCTCTATGCTCTTTTCCCAGGTCATCCTGGGCAAGGAGCAGGTCGTCTTTTCCTCTGCTCCTTCCCCGGATCATCCTCTCCTTCCCTAGGTCATCCTCTCTGCTCTTTTCCCAGGTCATCCTGGGCAAGGAGCAGGTCATCTTTTCCCCTGCTTCTTCCTCAGGTCATCCTCTCCTCCGCTCCTTCCCCAAGTCATCCTCTCCTCCGCTCCTTACCCAGGTCATCCTCTCCTCCGCTCCTTCCCCAGGTCATCCTCTCCTCCGCTCCTTCCCCAGGTCATCTTCTCCTCTGCTCCTTCCCCAGGTCATCCTCTCCTTTCCCCAGGTCATCCTCTCCTCTGCTCCTTCCCCAGGTCATCCCCTCCTCTGCTCCTCCCCCAGGTCATCATGACCTCAACTCCATCCTCATACCACACTCTCATCTGCCCTTTCCTCATGTCATCATGTTCTCTGATCCTTCCTCATGCCATCCTCCCCTCTTTCTCTTCCTTATGCCATCATCTTCTCTTTCTTCATGACTTCATCTATACTCCATGTCATCTTCTCTGGTCATCCTCGTGCCATTATTTTCTCTGCTCCTTCCCGATGTCATCCACTTAGCTGCTGCTGCTTCTATTTTCTGCATTTCTTTTAATCATTCTAGCCTCTGCTATTTATTGAAACCCATATATATTAATTGCATCTCCCAGTATTCTAACTTGATTTCCCTGTCTCTCAAAGAATTTAAATTGTAGAAAACATTGGAAGACATGAAAAAAATGTGCACCACTGACATTTCTTTTACATATATATAGTATGTTATTTGGCAATTTTAAATACACATAGTATTAAGAGTACTGATGGACATTCCCTGGCTTTTTTTTTTTCATTGCAGTCCCAACCATGAACCCCCATTACCTTGTCATTCTACTATCCACTAAAGGGGGCCAGGGCCTGAGAACAGAGATGAGGAGGACATTATCACTCAGAACAGCAGGTCTGCCCTTCTTGTGTAACAGCATTGGGTGAAAGTGCTCAAAACCTGCCCCTACAGTTGTATAAGTGGCAGAATTTCATCCTTTAAATGATGCAAAGGTGTTTTTTTTCTGCCTTGTGCTTCCGTTTCTTGCACCTGTGCTTTAAGTAATGGCCTTCCAATTCTTTAGCAGCACTTTTCCTCTATTCACAGCCACCCCTAGGTCCAGGTCTCTGTCTATAAATGGGATCAAAACATCCCGGTGGGACAGACAATGCTGTTCCTCATTAGGCTTAGCATTCCGTTCCATACCGGAGACAGATGCGTCTCATTAACCGGTAACATGGCAAAAAAAAATGACCTTCTCCTGGCCTTGCTTCAGGCATTCTGACCACAGGCTCCACCACCAGAGTCCATGGGCATCCTATCTCCTAATAAGCGTTTGCTTTCCTATAGATCGTGACAACATGCTGTATAGCATTTCCCCGACATGCCTGTGCTTATGGATTCAATTAGATTAATGGCTCCCCGTAAAAAATGGAGTTATCACAGCCGAAGCCCCCGTCTGTAGTATTGATTAGTAATTCTGTGATCCTCAGAATGGGTCTAATCTCTACAGTTAGGAGAGCTTTCAGTCACTCTCACACTATCTGCTCTCCTTTAAAGTGTACCTGTAGCGTTGGAAAGAAAAATACAGTGCAAAGAGAATCGGTGGGGAACATACACATTCCCATTGCAATTTTATGGTAATTTATCTCTAAAACCAATTAAAACATACTTGTTTTACCACTCTAGCACTCAAACTCAACTCTTCCACCATTTTAAACATGGCCCTCGTGAGGAAATTAAAGTAACCCTGTTGGGTGTAAAATAAAGCCAGACTAAAGCTTGCTATAAAATAAAATAGTATTTATGCTCATCTCTCAACCTCTACCTGCCTAATGTTCCAGCTGTAAGCTTCTTTGGCATTCAACACTTCTAAAGCCTCGCACACACGGTTGAATTTCCATTGGACAAAGCGCAGGACTTTTGCCCGAAGGGCATTGGCCGTGAACTTGTTCTGCATACAAACGACAAAAACTTGTCCGCTAACAAACAGAAATACAGTGTTTTTCTGCTCGTTAGCGCCACCCTTTGGGCCACTTCTGCTAATGTTGTCTTATGGTGAGCATTGCTTATGAGCATGCTTGTTTGTACTTTGGATTTTTTTTTCCAACGGACTTGTACACACAATCGAAAA
Source organism: Rana kukunoris (assembly GCA_029574335.1). Taxonomy (NCBI): domain Eukaryota; kingdom Metazoa; phylum Chordata; class Amphibia; order Anura; family Ranidae; genus Rana; species Rana kukunoris. The sequence goes on along the minus strand of CM056058.1, from coordinate 15,284,360 downwards.
ATCCGACAAGACACATTCGTTGTTGGAAAATTTTAAAAGCATGCTATCCAACATTTGTTGATGGAAATCCCGACAACAATTGTCCGATGGAGCGTACAAATGGTCAGATTATCCGACAATATCCTGCCATCACACAATTCCCATCCGATCGTGTGTACGGGCCTTTAGCGCGTTGGATACATTTATCTGCGTCATGGCTCCATCCATACTGTGCTTGTAAGTTACATAGGGGTCAGAGGACAGAATCATGGTGGGGGACACAGGTCACAAAAACAGACAGAAAAAATATAAGTCCTAACCATTCCCTACTCCATCCAAAACCTAAAGCAAACACTTTGGCTTTGCATATCCTTTCATTTGAGAAGGCAGCCATACTGGGCGTTGTATATCCAACTGATAAAACAGACCTGCATAGCTCTATAAAAATGGTAGACTGACAGCTTACACGTATCTGAACTATCAAAAATGTATTTGGTTGAGTAGCAATATGGTTCAGGCTGCCATTTGTAGTGTTGGGTTAAAAAAGTTAGAGCACCTATTTAGGAAACACTTTTTTGTTAAGATATTAAAACCTCTGTCCCGTTCCTACTGTCTCAGAGATCTCTCCTCGCCAACTGTCCCAATGACCTGGAGATCTTTCTTTACCAACTATTACTATCCCAATGACCTGGAGATCTTTTCTTCACCAAATGTCCCAATGACCTGGAGATCTTTTCTTCACCAAATGTCCCAATGACCTGGAGATCTTTTCTTCATCAACAGTCCTAATGACTGGAGATCTTTTCTTCATCAACAGTCCCAATGACCTGGAGATCTTTTCTTCACCAAATGTCCCGATGACCTGGAGATCTTTTCTTCACCAAATGTCCTGATGGCCTGGAGATCTTTTCTTCACCAACTGTTCCAATGACCTGGAGATCTTTTCTTCACCAAATGTCCCAATGACCTGGAGATCTTTTCTTCACCAACTGTCCCAATGACCTGGAGATCTTTTCTTCACCAACTGTTCCAATGACCTGGAGATCTTTTCTTCACCAACTGTCCCAATTACCTGGAGATCTTTTCTTCACCAACTGTCCCAATGACCTGGAGATCTTTTCTTCAACTGTCCCAATGACCTGGGGATCTTTTCTTCACCAAATGTCCCAATGACCTGGAGATCTTTTCTTCACCAAATGTCCCAATGACGTGGAGATCCTTTCTTCACAAACTTTCCCAATGACAATTGTTTCACCAGGTGGGGAGTAGAGGGAAATCATAATTGGCAAAATGGCTCCTGACTGCTCCCAACCCACCTGGACTTCATCTCAGGCTTGGGACTTCCTCTGTCCCAACCGGACCTTGATGCATGGCTCCACCTCAGAAACTCTGACCTTTCTCAGGAGGGTGGGGCCTTGAGCTCTATATCTGGCTCTATTATGAAGCCAACACACAACTGAGCCATCAGCGTGTATGCTTCTCCCAAAATCTGGCATAAACCATCCATCTACCGAGTAGCACAAGGTCACCCTGCTACAATGGATATTCAAAATAATATTCAAATCATGGAAACAAACCCATAACATGTCAGGTCCCTCTAGCTGATGCATGTATTGACTGACCCATATGTGAAATCAAACTTGCCTCTTTCCTTGTACCTCCAGCAACCATCATGTGCACGCCCAAGAGCGCATTCCTACATCCCTGCTCAGCTGTGCCACTTGTCAAATAGAAATGAGTGGGCCACACATGGATGCAGTCACCTTGCATATACTTTGTATGGAAAATACTGCCTAGTTAGCCCTTTGTCATACATTAGAAATCTCATATAAATTGTATAATTGGATCTCTCTACTGTGAGTTCACGTACGACTCATTTGTGAAGTAGAAATGAACGGGCCACACATTGATGACTTCACCAATGTAACACTAGCTTTAATATAATAGAGGATTCATAACATATGTTCTGTCCACCTCTCCCTCCAACATATTTCACCCCACAAGGAGCTTAACCATGGAGACCACAATTCTTCATGACTAAACCCCTTGTGGGTGAAATATATTGGAGGTGGGAGGTGGACAGGCAAGACTACATGTAGTGAATCCTCTATTATAATAAAACTAGTTTTACACTGGTGACGGCATCAGTGTGTGGCCCGTTCATGCCTACTTCACAAGTGAATTATATGTGAACTCACAGTAGAAGAATCAAATTATAACACCATTTATATGAGATTTCTAATGTATGACAAAGAGCCAAACGTTCAGTCTTATCCATATTCTGCATATTCATATACAGTGTAATGTCTTTCTAGGTGTTCCAGAATAGATGAATGAAAGCTCTATGAATGCCTGGAACAAAAAAAGTCCCACTTTGCAATAATCTTGTTGCATGGTATTGAGTATTCCACTTAGACTCTCATCAATTCCATCAGTCCACCATGATGGTAAATTCTATAGCTCAGGCAGCAGAATCATACATTGACTTTAAAGAACACTTGAATGGTGCCATTATGATAAGGTAATGTTGTATATATGTTCAAAGTTGATGCCATCTTTTAAAGGCAATAGGGATTCTGAATGGAAGATGGACTTTGTTTGAACGTTTTATATTTGCATTCTCATATAAATGGTGATGTATTTTATTATTAGGGATCACATGTGGTTCAGCTAATGCAGGCACCAGCTAGGGGGAACTGGTATTTTATGGGGTTTGTTACCATGAATTTTAATAGAATTGTGGAGAATTTAATGGGGTTGATTTACAAAAACTGGAGGGGTCAAACTCTGGTGCAGCTTTGCATTCTATACATGGAAATAAAAAACCTTCTGCATGCAAGCCCCCCCACCAGCCCGGAATCCTTACCCGAGCGTCATCTGAGTCAGTGATGTTCATGATAGCCTAGGCTGTGCCTGGGACTGTCCCTCCACATTGGCCGAGACAGCAGCAGAAGCCCATTGGCTCCCATTGCTGTCACTCACAGCCAGTGAGCCAATGAGTACAGAGGCAGCTTGGCCCCACCCCCTCTCTTTCCTCATTGGCTCAATGACTTTAATTGACAACAGAAGGAGCCAATGGCAGCCACTGAGGGAGGGTCCACGGACAGCCGAGGCTCTTGTTTAGCAACATCATTGATCGAGATGGGGCTCAGGTAAGTATTGGGGGGCTGCTGCACACAGAAGGTTTTTATCTTAAACTTTCACCTTAACCACTTGCTTAACCAGCGCACGATGACATACATCGGCACAATGGCACGCTGCACAAATGAGCGTACAGGTATGTCCCCTTTAAATCGTGGCTTGGGGGGTGCGTGCCCGCCGCGTATTCCGTGACCATGCCCGCGGGTCCCGCGGACTGGATGTCCGCTGGTGTCATGCGATCATGTCACGGAGCTGCAGAACGGGGAGATGCCTGTGTAAACAATGCATTTCCCTGTTTTACCTGGCAACATGACAGCGATCTACTGCTCCCTGTCATCGGGAGCAGTGATCTCTCATGTTCTAGTGAGACCACCCCCCACAGTTAGAATAACTCCCTAGGACACGCTTTACCCCATGATTTTTTATATATTTTTGGGGGGATATATATTATAGCAAAAAGGTAAAAAAAGATTGCTTTATTTTTTAAATTGTCGCTCTTTTTCTGTTTATAGCGCAATGAATTAAGACCGCAGAGGTGATCAAATACCACCAAAAGAAAGCTCTATTTGTGGAAAAAAGGACGCCAATTTTGTTTGGGTGCCACGTCACACGACCGCGCAATTGTCAGTTAAAGCAATGCAGTGCCGAATCGCAAAAAGTGCTCTGGTCAAGTAGGGGGTAAATTCTTCTGGGGCTGAAGTGGTTGAGAACCTCTTTGATACCACTTTAAAGGGGATGATTTACTAAAACGGGAGCGTGCAAAATCTGGTGAAGTGGTGTATGGTAGCCAGTATGTTCAATTCAGCTTTGACAAAAAAAATAAAAACTTGAAGCGGATTGGTTTCTCTGCACAGCTGCAAAGATTTAGCTCCAGTTTTAGTAAAACCCCAGGAATAAAAATAAATCGTAGCGTACACAGCTCCTGAAGTTATTTTTGTAGAAGTCTTTCCCAGTATACCATGGGCCAGATTCAGGTAGATGGACGCATCTTTATTCTGGCGTAACGTTTCTCATTTACGTTACTCCGCCGAAACTTTAGGAGAAAGTACTGTATTCACAAAGCACTTGCTCCTAAAGTTGCAGCGGTGTAGCGAAAATGGGACGGCGGAATTCAAATTGAGCGGGTAGGGGGTGTGTAGTATTTAAACTAGGCGCGACGGCCATACTTAACATAGGATATGCATGCTTTTTGTTGCTTTATCTTTACGCCGGGAAACCCCTTACGGAAACGTCGTAAAGTGACTGCGTCGGGCCCGTGTACGTTCGTGAATTGGCGTATCTCGCTGATTTACATATTCTCGGTGTAAATCGGCGGGAACGCCCTAGCGGCCATTTTAAAATTGCAGTTCCGATACGACGGCGGAATACAATTATGCCGCTCGTATCTGGACTCGATCCCGGCGTATCTTGTTTTCTGAATAATAGGTTAGAAGTTACGTGGCTTATCTAGAGATAAGCCGCGTAAATTCTATCTGAATCTGGCCCTTTGCCTTCAGTGTTACCCCAAGAGTAAAAGTATATGCAGTACGTTGTATCAAGTCCCTACGTACTTTGTAAGCCATTCAACGACATAGTTAACAAGGAGATGTCTGCTAGATAACCAGCGCTTTAATCAACCATGACAAGTGGTGGCAAGAGGAATGCAGAGGAAGGGTGTGGACTTGTCAGCCTTCCATCCCTCTGCATTCCTCTTGCCACTGCTCATCTTGGACAAGTGAGTGGAACAACAGCAAGTGCCAATTATCTCATTGCTTTCTTCATTGTTGGATGACCCATAACTCAAAGTACTACTGGTATTCGGGGGATTTTCAACGGATTGTTGATTATGCGATGAAGCGCGAAAAAACAGTAGCACTTTACAATAATTTTTCTACTGTGGACTTCAGGAACTATTGTTTTAAAGGTGGCATAGAGGTCTTATTTTGATTTTTTGCTGAGTCGTTGGAGAGCCACAGGAGGCCTAATTTCTTACCTCATAGCTAGGTTTTCAAAGCGGGTAGAAACATGACACAAAGTACTACACGTACTTTGCTCCTTGGGGACAGAACACAGAAAACAAATATAGTTCTATAAAAGGAAAACCACAGGCAAAACTTTATTTTTTATTTTGGATAGAGTAAATGAGGGTTATGACTCCTGCCAGTTTTATTTTTGCCATCTGTGTCACTCTTCACTTCCTGTCCCGCAGACAAAACAGGAAGTGAAAGGAAATCCCTGCAAATTAATATACCCCCCTACTTTTTGAGATGGGAATGAGGGATACCTATCAGCAAAAGTATGCAGGCATAGGACACACCCCTTGATACACCAACTTAAAGGAGAATTGTAAAAAAAACAAAAAACAAGATTGCTTAAACCCACAAGTGCTTTTTTACCACTACTATTCATTTATATTGGCTTTTGGAATTTACAAATGCAGCAATTTAGAAATCAGATGAAAGGTTTAGCAATGGAAAACAATTTTTGATCGATAAAAAGTGCATTGTATATACAACTATAGAGATCAGACAAAAATGAGGGACAAATGAGGAGGAATGAAGGACAGGGGACATTGCTCCAAATCAGGTACAGTCCCTCAAAATCAGGGACAGTTGGAAGCTGTGAAATTAAGGGAATACCTTGGGGTCCACCCAGTTCACCAGAACTAGTGTCCACATTGGAAGATGTCCCCTCTATTATTTTTCTGGGGACAACCCATAATTTGGGATTTCCCTTTACGTTAAAGGATAAATGGTAAACAGGACATCTCCCTAACGGGGGGCAGAGGTAGCAAAAACAGGGGTTCTGCTCCCTCTCTATTCTATCCAGAACAACAACAAAAAAGCGAGAAGGGGGAATGGGGGGCAAGGGGACTTTATATGAAACACAGCAATAAGGTCTTTATACTAAAGTAAAGGCCTTTAGGGTTCTTTAAATCCGCTTAAGCCCCTTTCACACTTGTACGACTTCAAAGTCGCTTTTTGCTGCGATTTTGGATCAGTACTACTTTGCCACAACTTTGGCATTAACCAACGAAAACATACATGGTGTGAGGTAATTCCTTTTCCTGCCATAGTTGTTTCCAGTTCCTGTTTGCTTCCTGGTTGTTGTGGTGTGTTGTGACAGAAAATGTTTGCTACTCAATATATTGCCACAGCAGTTGTCATTGCTGCTGCAGCAGTAGCTGTGCATGAGGAAGAAGAGGAGGAGAAGCGGAGGACAACGACAAGGACATCTTTTTTTGGGCTGTTTGGAGCACATTGTTCCTGAGGGAATAACCAGGAAGTGAATGTGTGGTGGAAAAATGTGCTTGGGAGGGGCTACTATGGTGAAAGGATTGGGTGGGACAAGGGTCAAAAAGCTGCTTGTGCTTACAACCTGTACTTACAAAGTCATACTGAAATCATACTAAAATCGTGTCTATTGTGACAGGAAGTCAGGTAAATCTGTGTGCGTTGTCACAGACGGAAGATATGTTTCTGCCTTGTCAATACACCAATTACTATTGGGCGTCGGCTGTAGAAATGGCCAGAGAGGTTTGGGGAGTTAGAAGCCTTCAGCTGTTCAAAATGAAGCAATTAAAGCCCCTATAAATATAGCATAAGGATGACAACTGATTGCTGGATCCTGAGGCTTTGGGAGTGAAGGAGCAGTCACAAGCACTTCTGAAGAGGTGAGGTGCTGATGGATATTTCTGTTTGAGAAATATCAGAGACTTTTTTGTTGTTTTCTGCTGTAGGACCAGCAGTGTCTGCCCAGCAGTAGGCTGTGCCAGACTCTATAGGTAGGTTCCTGTGTTGGGAAGGTAGATGCCCCAAGTGGCAAGGGTTTATTTTATGTTTTGTTTTGTTTATACTGTTTTCATGCTGGCAATATGGAAAAATAAACCATATCATTTGTTTTCAATCATCCTGTACTGCCTTTTTGTACAGTTCAGCGTGTAGTGAACCCATACAGGGGGTCACACACACCCGCTACCACGAGTTAATCCCTCACACTATATATTATTCAGATACGATTTGCATGCTACTTGAGGGTTTAACATTGAGGTCTATGAACATTAACTTGCATGGAAGTTGGACCAAAGTAGTGCAGGGACTACTTTTAAGTCGGCACGACATGGAGAATGACTTGTCATGCGATTTTGCAGTCCAAAATCGTGGGACAAGTCGTATAAGTGTGAAAAAGGACTTAAACAGATGTCTGCCAGGGTTCAAGTGCAAAGTGCACTTGAAATTGCACTGAAAGGGCACTTGGAAGTGCAGCTGCTATAGATCCAAGGGGGACATGCAAGGAAAATAAACACCATTTTAGCTTGCACGATCGGATGATAAAACCAACAGAGCTTCCCCTCATTTCAGATCTACCCCTCAGATTTACAGCGACTGCACTTCCAAGTGCACTTTGCACTTGTAGTTTGAACATCTAGTGCAAAGTGGATTTGCCTTTAGTAAATAACTCCCAGAAGCGTCTTGTCGATTTCCTAGTACACCGGTGAGCAAGGTGCTAGTAAATATGCATTCAGCCCACAAACACCTGTACACAGCCTCAGTCCAATAACACCGGTGCAAATGACTAGAGAACATTATCTCAGCTGGGAAGTACCCAGAGTCCTGTTCACCTCTGGCAAGGAGACACGGCACTATATTTTACAATGAGACTCAATCTGAAGCTGGGATAATGAAAATGTATCGTGCTTGCTCCATAAATACTTGTAAAACGCTCACACTGCTATTATGTTATTGAATTATAATAATTTACAAATCTATGCTTAAAAATTACATTACCCCTCATCCCTTACTGCAGCACTGGAAAACAAGCCACATTTCATAGTCCTTGTTAGGAACTAAATAAAGGACCAGTTAACCAAAAAAAAAAGTTGCTTATATAAAATATCCTTGGATATCTCATAACCATTCTAATAATCAAAGTCCTCCGAATGCTGCTGCTGAACTGCTGTGACAAGCGGATTAGCTGGAGTCTTGCTATCCATACACTTCTGGTATGTGATGACATTTGACCAATCTGTTTCTTTTTAGCTGGATCTGGTGACCATCTAATGTCTTAAGCACCACCAGTGGCCAACAGACCTTGAAAAGGCTGGGGGAGCGACCTGGCAGTATTGACTACTTGGCGCTTATCCCTACTCCATAGGTATAAACCTGTACACTCTGCTGAACCAAGCGTACACGTTTATGGCACAACCAGCTTGGAAACAGTACTCAGGGTAGTTGTATCATGCCTATGGCTACCCTTGTACATCTATAGCCAACATGAATCCTGTCCTATAGGTCAGTGATGGTGAACCTTGGCACCCCAGCTAGTTTTGGAACTACATTTCCCATGAAGCTCTTGCCCTCTGCAGTAAAGTTGAGCATCATGGGAAATGTAGTTCCAAAACATCTGGGCTGCCAAGGTTCGCCATCACTGCTATAGGTAATAGAGGAAACAATGTGGTTTCCTATATAGACACTTTTTTCCAGATTACAAACCTCTTGGTTCTCCGTTAAAATCCCAGTATTACCCATAGTTCTCAAACTTTGTGGGATTGGATAGATTAAGCACAAAGTATTTAGACCAGCCTTTCTCAACCTTTTATTTCAGCGGAACCCTTGAAATAATGAGCATCAGGAACTCCCTACTAGAATCAATTCATTTAGGCTCAATGAGAAAAATGCCACTATCAGGCCTCATTTAGACTTGTCAGCCACACTCCAAAAAGTGCTATGACTAAGCACTGTTTGTTACTGTGAAACGCGTCAGCTCTTCTGTCCGTTCTGATCTGCTGTGGCAGATAAAAGCCCTGTACACATGGGCCAGAGTCTTGTCAGGAAAAAACCTTTAATGCCGTCGCCGCCATCTTGCTGCACCCTACCAATGCCTAGGCAGCTACCGCGCATGTGTCAAAGTCATTTCGAGCATGTGCAGGTTTCCACGGCGACAGGCGAGTATACACACTCTCAGGTTTCTCGGCAGGAAAACTGATGAGAATCTCACGACGAGAAAAATAGAGAACATATTCTCTATTTTTCTCGTCTAGATTCTGGGCAGTTTTCTTGTCGGGAAACCTGAAAGCCTCGTACACACGCTCAGTATACTCGGCAAGAAAGCTCTGCCAGCAGTTTTCTTGCTGGTTTTTGCCGAATATACCGAGCGCGTGTATGAGGCTTAAAAGGCAACAACTTTTTTTTTGGAGTGCGGCTGTCCAGAATTTCTTCCCATTTGCATTGTTACATGCATTGCCATCACCTGGGGCTTCTAATCTGGAAAATCTTTTTACCTTCATTTGACCTGCCTGGAGCGGTGATATCCCTTTCTCATTTAGGCTTGTGGTTGGAGGGCAGCAAAAATGCCCAGTTGAGGCACGTTTTTGCTGCTTGCCAACTGCCCCCACTTAAGTTGCAATAGGCAGTGGACGAGGGAGTTGCCACATCGCAGGCATGATGCTTCGCTTTGAGTCGGTGGCAAAGTTGACCCAAAAATGCAGCGATCTGTGGGCAGATCTACACATTCAAGTCAGCGGGGAAGCGCATGTGGTTGCAGCTTGTTTGTCAGTAAAAATGTGGTTAAAACAGGGGGTAAGGAGGCATCCGTAGCCCCCAGAGCACCATCTAAGCACAGATCGGGCTTTAAAGGCAACAAAAATGTAGACGCATGTCTAAATCTACCCTTATAGTGGTGGTCAGAATTCACCAAGACAATTAAAAAGACCACTGGTGTCCTGCCATTAGCTTTGTCAAGTGGCATTGGTGCTAAAAGTATGCAGGCACCATTAAATGGGAGGTCAATCAGCTACAACTCAAGGAATTCCTAGAAACCTCTAGGAACCCTAGGGTTGAGAATGGTTGATCCAGGCAAAGAATAAACCCGTGCCTCACCACCAACAAAAAAAACAAACAGACAAACCAAACTGTCCGAAAACCATTATAACTTAACTTGTTGTTTTTGGGTAGTGCAAATAAATGGTTACGCTCACTGCTGTAATAAAGACACACTGGCAACTTGCCCGGACAAGGGCCCTCTTTCACTCCAATATGTACCTGATCAGCGCTTCCTCACCGCTTTCTATTCCTCCACAGCCAATGCTAAAATGACTAGTGTTGGCAACCTAACTCCCTTTTTCATGTGAAAGTGCTTGGGCTTAGCGAAAGGCTGCTAGAATCCAGCACCATCACAATGGAAAAGGTCAATTTGAAAGGTATTGTTGTCTACAATATAGAAGGAATTAATGGCATGGGCAGGTAAAGTACATATGGTGGTCATCTTTTGCACTTTGCAAAGACTGTTTCAATTTGCCCATGCAGGGCAAACACTCCCATTCCTCAAGAGAAGCCCAGAGTAAGACGCAGGCTAGGCCTAGGGCTGGCATGACTAGGCAGCAGGGCAAAGCGGCAGTGAGAGGGGTTAAAATTAAGGAAGTGTAGCTGGGCAGGGTAGGGGGTGGCCTAGGAAGTTTATTCCTGGGGGTAGGAGGGGTCAGGGTCCAGTGGTCAGTCTCTGGTCACCAAATGAAGGAGCTCCCACCCTCCCACCCTTTTTTTTTGTGTTGTAATGTATACATGTTCGTTGGGGGGTAAGGGGTAGCGGTTGGGGATCTTTGGAGGCATTAAGACCAATATGGCATAAGTGGGGAACCATCATGGTATAGGATTCTCGGTTGATGCCAGTTAACTAGGCATGTGCATTTCGTTTCGTTCCGAATCGAAATTCGGACGAATTTTCCATTATTCGGACATTCGGATGCATACGAATTTCCGAATTGCTATAATAACGAAAAATTTCGACCGTTTTCCGAATTCGTTCATTTTCGACCGAATTTCGAAAAAAAAAAAAAAAAGTCGAAATCGAATTTTTTTTTTCGAATTCCGAATCGAATACCCGCGGACTAAATTCGATCGGAATTCGAAAAAAAAAAAAAAAAAAAATTCGAATTTAATTCGAAAAAAATTCTATTAGAAAAGAGACTATTTGTTTTCTAATCTGGTTGAAATATTTTCGATTTCGACCGATTTTTTTCGAAATTCGGTCGAAAACGAACGAATTCGAAAAACGGTCGAAATATTTTCGATTTCGACTGTATTTTTCGAAATTCGGTCGAAAACGAACGAATTCCGAAAACGAATTCAACACATGTAACGAACCTAACTTAACGAAATTTATTAAATGACGAATTGAAACGAAACGAAACGAAACGAATTTTTCACTTTTGCACATGCCTACAGTTAACCAAGGTTTAACTGGCATTAGATGGGTATGAGCGTTGGAAGGTGCAGAGTGGTATTGTCCTCGATTTGGAGTGCTGCGACTGGGGACCTTGTGCGGCCACGCTGATACGAAGGGGAAATTTGGTCGGTGCCTTCAATGATCCTCAACATTGGTTATGATGATATATGGGGGAGTATTGTTTGTAAATAAATGTTATGGTTAAAATGTTAATAAAACGGCCGGCGTGGCCAATTTACTTCAAAATGGGTGTTGTCTGGTTATTTAAGAGGGGATGTAGGGTGTATGGCATTGTAGGGGATGCCCATTCCCTGGCTCCCTCCCTGTACTGCAATTTCTAAATTTTCAGAAGACATTTTTCCAGAATAAAGGAGCAGATATTCTATAATACAACTTTATCTAAACCAGTTTTCAAATAAAGTCTTTAGGCCCTTTAAAGCAAGCAGCTAACATAGACTTCAGTTATTGCAACACCCCCTATCTGGAACTCCGGTTACCCGTTCCAACTTGCCCCCTGCTATAAATATTATGAGATTTAAATCCCTTTAATCTTATCACAGCCTAAGCATGTCCAATCAATTAAATCCTATTATAAATTCTAATTACACCCCATAGAAGCGTGGATAGCGGAGAGGAATTAGCTTGCACACAATCATATGCCACGAAGACTTATTTCTTCCATTCATTGTCGTAAAAAGCCAGCACTATATGCAATGCCACTGACACACAGGGGCTCCCTGACCTCTCCGCCGCTCTATAATCTGTATTCATTTAATTGGGGGATAAAAGGCCTTCGTTCTGTCTTGTAAAACTATTGTTCTTAAGCCAGGAAATTGCATGTCCAACAACCCTGCCTGAAATTACTACAGCTCATACACATGCTGGTCTTTCCGTAGGAGGGTTTAGTTGAAGGAACTTCTTTAAAATTAAACTGTCAGTGGTTTAACAACATGGATGAGGAGTAGAGGCCGCTGTCCTGGGTACCGTGACCAAATAGTGTAGACAGTGGCCTTCCAGAAATGAAAGAAGAACGTCACCCGAGAGGGAAAGTGCCGCTCTTCCTCCTCCTAAACATTCAGGACATCATTTTTTTTTGGGGGGGGGGGGGGGGGGGGAGTGGGTACCTGGTTTTGACAGGTAGTCGCTCTCAACGTCCGTTTGGATCGATGTGGCAAAGTTTGTCCTCCGCTTCATCCCCTGCAGACTTCTGGGCCCTAAAAGCTACGAGAGTGTCGGGACCAATCAAAATAGCTCAACGTAGCTTAGTGAGCAGCCGGCTGTGAAGCAACGAGCAGTCAGGGGCGGCTGCCCACAGTAAGTATGCCGACGCTGGGGACCGGTGAAGAAACCGGACAGGTGAGGCCAGCGCTGGATCTGTGAATCTGTTTCTCTATTGCCCCATTATAATAGCTTGTAATATGTCTCCAGTCTATGACTACGGAAGCATTTCCCCAGTCTCCAACAACTTCTAAGGCTCCATTCACACCTAGGCGTTTTAACGCCTGAAGCGCGACGCCATTGCAGCTTAAAATACGCTGGAGGGGTGATTTAACATTGTTCTCTATGGAGATGGTTCACATCTCCACGCCGAACGCCGAAAACGCTGTACGCCTGAAGCTCAAAACAAGTCCCGGCCCCTTTTTTTCAGACGGCTTCGGCGTTCGGCATAGCTGACAATGAACTGTAAAATAAAAAAAAAGGTTAAAACGACGCGTTTTGTCGCAGCAAATCACGGTACAAAACGCTGCGCTAAGGTGGGAATGCAGCCTAAAGCTGTTTTCTGCAGCATCTAAACAGTCTCTGACCATCTCTAGTATGCTGTCTGCAATCTATGACCAATCTTTTGTATCATGTCTGCAATCTCTAAACATCTCTTGTATTACACAGTCTCTGACCGTCCCCTGTATCACGTCCACAGTCTCTGACCGTCCCCTGTATCACGTCCACAGTCTCTGACCGTCCCCTGTATCACGTCCACAGTCTCTGACCGTCCCCTGTATCACGTCCACAGTCTCTGACCGTCCCCTGTATCACGTCCACAGTCTCTGACCGTCCCCTGTATCACGTCCACAGTCTCTGACCGTCCCCTGTATCACGTCCACAGTCTCTGACCGTCCCCTGTATCACGTCCACAGTCTCTGACCGTCCCCTGTATCACGTCCACAGTCTCTGACCGTCCCCTGTATCACGTCCACAGTCTCTGACCGTCCCCTGTATCACGTCCACAGTCTCTGACCGTCCCCTGTATCACGTCCACAGTCTCTGACCGTCCCCTGTATCACGTCCACAGTCTCTGACAATCCCCTGTATCATGCCAATTTATCCAACATGGAAAAGTCAACAGAAGAAGTGGGAACACCTAGGAAGACTGAACACCCAAATCTTGAAGGTGAGCAAGAACATCCAGAATCTATGATTGGGTAATTTTTTCACGGCCCCTAAGAGATACAAGAAGGCAGTTGACTTCACCTACAGCTAGAATATAATGTTAGTGGTCCAAATCTTTGGTTCAACTCAGAGCTCCATGCGTTGCAGTTGTGCATTCCTTTTAATATAATGAAATATATTTTTACACACAGCCAGCATAGGTATCTGAATATGTGTTCATATCAGCCTGTCATCCATTGCACGGCAGAACTTGTGTCTTGGACTGGGAGAGGGTGGGGCAATATAATAGAAGCCAATCAACCTCTATTTTAAGCACATGTGCTATTGGGGGGGGAACATGCTGATTGGAGATGTGAACAGAGACCTTAGTATGTTTCTTTATTGTCCAATCAATAGTGGGTTAGGCAGTGTCACCTCTGTATACCTGAACTCTGAGAACATCGAGTCGCCCTCCAGCAGTGTTGCCAACCTACCAGATTAAAATTTACTGGCACGATACCCAAAATTTACTTGCGTTGCCAAGTTTTTACTGGCATTTCACAAAAGTTACTAAATTAAATTTTTAGGTGCACATTTCAGTATTTAGGCTACAAACAAATACACTAGGCAAATGTGATTTAAGGTAGATATTAAGGTAAAACAAAACATAGTTTTGTTATTTTCGATATAATGAGGGCAAATTATTTAGTCACCCCCTGCCTCCATCCCTCTCTGCCACCAACACCCCCTGCCTTCACCCCCTTCTGCGGTACCACAATCTCCCCCTGCCTCCATTAACCCCCTCTGTGGTGCCACCATCACCCTCTGCTCCATCCCTCTCTGCCACCAACACCTCCTGCCTTCACCCCCCTCTGCGGTGCCACAATCTCCCCCTGCCTCCATTAACCCCCTCTGCGGTGCCACCATCACCCTCTGCCGTCCATTGGATCCCACTCTTTCACCATCACCAAATGTCACTGCCGGCTGGGCTTTCTGTCCGTCCCCAACTCCCCTGTGAACTTTGTATTGCCTGGATGCAGTAGGCTCCTCCATTCCGCCGCCGCCGCGTGCTGCTTAGCCTCCGAGTCCTGACTCCTGCTCTAGTGCTGTGCTCCTCCTACCTCCTGGTTAGTTACAGATTTAAAATTATGGCTCGTGTGCGCCTGGCGGGATGTCCTAATACATCACTCGCCGGCGCCACTCGGCACAGCCTCTGTGAAATCCGCCCCCCGCCGGCCGATGCTTGGCAAGCTTTCGCAGTTCCAAGCCGAACCGATCTCGGCTATTTTTACTGGCACATTCCCGCAACTACGGACATTTACGGACGGGGAAAAAAAGTGCCAGTTTTTTACGGACTGTCCGTAAAAATACGGACGCTTGGCAACACTGCCCTCCAAGTTGCCCTGTATAGCGAAGGAAAATGAATCATACAAGTGGGTGGAGAGATTTACAAACTCTTTGGTATATAATACAGCTCGCAAGTATTTCAACTAATTTTTCCCTGGTGTTCAGCTCTAATGTTTACCCCAGCCCTCCTTTAATAAGGCAGCATGATAAAACAAATGCTTGTAGCAATGCATAACTATCCAATCGCGTTTCTTTCATCATGTCCAAGAAATTTAGTGTCCAACCATATTTCACCTTTCAACATCTCATAGAAATCTAGAACATTGTCAACCTGTTGCCATCGGTGATTGCGCTTTCCTACTTTGAAAAAGCCCACTCAGTTGGATTAAAGCCAGTTACCTGCAGCAGAGAAGATTCGTAGCTGGAGGCAAAATCTTTTAAGTATTCTTTTTTATATTTAAATATAAGAAGATGCCTCTCTCACAGGAGACGGGATCTGCAGCCATAATTATTAGAATTCATTAGAGGAGGATCTTATCCAGGGAATTAATCCGATTGCCATTATGGAATCACTAAGGAATTTCTCCCCCCCCCCCTCCCCCACCTACTGTGAGAATAAATTGGCAGCTGCAGAGAACATATAAGAAGAGATTTAGCTTTATCGACTACAGTTTTTTTCAGCCCCCGTAGAGTTGATATATAAGGAAGACAAGGGGGGGGGGGGTCTATCACAGCAGCCAATCGGAATACATTTTTTCATTTTTCTAAAAGCAAGGGTGGACAAATTATTATGGAATTCAGGTCTGTCCAATCTAGGAGCCAGCAGGAGGTATTTTTTTTATGTTTTTAGGAGCCAGCTCCATTGACAATACCCACGGGAACCCTCAAAAGTTGGGCGCCAACTGTAATGTTTAAGGAGCATTGACTACCTGGTTACCGGGATTTGTCCAGCCCTAGGTTAAATGCAATACCAATACCCCAGGGTTTGACAAATCTGCTTGGAATCTAGAAGCCAGCTAAAAAAAGTTAAAAGCCAGAAATGCGCCCCGTCCCGCCGAGCTCGCGCGCAGAAGCGAATGCATAAACGAGTAGCGCCCGCATATGAAAGGTGGGTTTAAACCACACAAGTGAGGTATCATCGCGATTGGTAGAGCGAGAGCAAAAATTCTAGGCCTAGACCTCCTCTGCAACTCAAAACATACAACCTGTAGAATTTTTTAAACGTCGCTTATGGAGATTTTAAAGGGTAAAAGTTTGTCGCCATTCCACGACGCAATTTTGAAGCGCGACATGTTTGGCATCAATTTACTCGGCGCAACATTATCTTTCACAATATAAAAAAAAATTGGGCTAACTTAACTGTTGTCTTATTTACGGTAATTAAAAAAGTGTATTTTTTTCCAAAAAAGTGCGCTTGTAAGACCGCTGAGCAACATGGTGTGACAAAGTATTGCAACGACCGCCATTTTATTCTTTAGGGTGTTAGAATAAAAAAAAATATATAATGTTTGGGGGTTCTAATTAGAGGGAAGGAGATGGCAGTGAAAAACACAGGGGAAGCGCTATTAGCATTGCTGGTTGTATGTCATACCAACGGCCACCACAAGATGGCGCCAGATCACAGAAGGAAGCATAGGCCTGCAGAAGGCCGCAAAGCCGCGGCTTCAATTACAAGCTGGCCCGACGCGAACGCGTAGCAGGGGGTACACGGAGACACATGATGGGGTATCCTGTGTCTCAGTGCGCCCCCACCTTCCCCGCCGCGTTATCGCGTCGGGCTGCGCCGGCTGGAAATCTCCTTCAATGCCATCTCCTTCCCTCTAATTAGAACCCCCAAACATTATATATTTTTTTATTCTGACACCCTAGAGAATAAAATGGCGGTCGTTGCAATACTTTCTGTCACACCATGTTGTGCAACGGTCTTACAAGCGCACTTTTTTGGGAAAAAATACACTTTTTTTAATTAAATAAGACAACAGTAAAGTTAGCCCAATTTTTTTTTTATCGTGAAAGGTAATGTTACGCTGAGTAAATTGATGTCCAACATGTCACGCTTCAAAATTGCGTCGTGGAATGGCGACAAACTTTTACCCTTTAAAATCTCCATAAAAAATTCTACAGGTTGCATGTTTTGAGTTGCGGAGGAGGCCTAGGCCTAGAATTATTGCTCTCGTTCTACCAATCACGGCGATACCTCACATGTGTGGTTTAAACACCGCTTTCATATGCGGGCGCTACTCATGTACGTATTCGCTTCTGCGCTCGAGCTCGGCGGGACGGGACGCATTTCTGGCTTTTAACTTTTTTAGCTGGCTCCTAGATTCCAAGCAAATTTTCCCCAGGCGCCAGTTTTCTAATTCTATTCCCAATTGCGACCTGGTGCCTGGATTTTGTCGAACCCTCCAATACCCTATTGGGTATTGGCCCAATTACCCATGTTTCCCTATATACTAGTCTTAAAGGCTTCGGGAAAAAACACTCATGAGCCAATGGTCGTTCAAGGGAAAGATGGATTGCGCTCAATTTATGAACCTTATCTCTCAAATAGACCAGCATAATCTCAAAATTATGCTTAACAAGGTTTTGAGACACAACATGAATGCAAACTAATACACCAAGCCGATCATTTTTCAGTTTACTGAAGTTAAACTGATGAAACGCCATCTCTGGTTGGTGGTCACAATAGAATATACGAAGCGCATTGCTTTTTTGCTATTAAGTATGACAGCTATACAAGACCCTATAAAGGGATAATTTATGGCACTGCAAGGTTACTGGAGGCCTTGCCTTAGATTAAACATCATTCATTTTTTCCATTCGAGATAAAACTTTAATAACTCCTTCATTAATCTTCGAGGCCTCTTTGTTTAGACATTCCTTTTGACAAAGGATAAATAACTGATATTTGCAAGCTTTGGACTGTATTAACATGGAAGGCGGGTAGTGGCTTAGCTTCTGATGACTTGGCCGTGACAGGGCTACCAAGTGGATTAGCAAAGTACAAATACTACTAGAAAACTCTTCTGCAAGGCAAACAAAAAATGTACTTGCAAACTTCTGCAAAAGATTTTTATGAGTTTGAGTAAGGGCTCCCAAGAAAGGCTTAAAGGGGTTGTAATGGTAATCCCCCCCCCCCTAAACAGCTTCCTTTACCTTGTCCTTATTTCTTCTGAGAAATCCTCACTTCCTGTTCTTCTGTCCAACTCCACACAGTAATGCGAGGCTTTCTCCCTGGTGTGGAGAAAGCCTCTTGAGGGAGGAGGGGGCGAACGCCCACTAACACACTGCTTCTTTTCTCTATCTGCAATGTAGAGAGCGTCCTGAATCTCCTGTGGTCCAAGAGAGGAGGCGAGCACGACACTCCACACCAGGGAGAAAGCCTCACATTACTGTGTGGAGTTACATACAGAAGAACAGGAAGTGAGGATTTCTCAGAAGAAATAAGGACATTTAAAAGCAAAATGGAAGGATGGGGTAAGTGAAGGAGTACTGCACTAAGGTAAAGGAAGCTATTTAGGGGGAAAAAAATTACCTTTACAACCCCTTTAAGAAATGAAGGCTCCAAAAAATGGCTTAAAGGGGTTGTAAAGGTTAATTTTTTATTTTCTAAATAGGTTCCTTTAAGCTAGGGCATTGTTGATTCACTTACCTGTTCCTTCCATTTACCTTCTAAATGTTTTTCTTTGTCTGAATTTCTCACTTCCTGTTCCACTTCAGTAAGCTTGCCCCCATGTTCTGGTTGGGGGTTAGTCAGCCAGAACAGCATACTGAGGAGGAACAGGAAGTGAGAAATTCAGACAAAAAAACATTTAGAAGGGAAATCGAAAGAAAAGATAAGTGAAGCAACAATGCCCTAGCTCAGGGATCTCCAAACTACGGCCCTCCAGATGCTGTGGAACTACACTTCCCATGAGGCATTGTAAAACTCTGACATTCGTAGACATGACTAGGCATGATGGGAAATGTAGTTCCTGAACACCTGGAGGGCCGTAGTTTGGAGACTCCTGCCCCTAGCTTAAAGGAACCTATTTAGAAAATAAAAAATTAACCTTTACAACCCCTTTAAAGCGGGGGTTCCAATCACAATTAGCATTTTTTAAATGTATGTCCTTTCATCATGCCTTTTTTAGAATATAAATCTGGTCACTTACTATTTTAAAATCTGCCGCTGCTCAGCATAGTTATTCAAAAAAAATAGTTTATAAAACTATGTCCACACCGTTGTCATTTTGCTTGTGGGCATTGTGAAGCCCACAAGCACTTACTTCCTGGAAGTCTTGGATGGGGAGTGATAATTGGACAGCGCACTGCATCCTGGGAAATTATGACACACATTTCCCAGGAGCATTCGAGGGAGATGATGTCAGAATCCTAGGTGATTCCAAAGGCAGATTTTGTGGGACCGCATAGCAGCAGGCATTTCCAAGTGAGTACTGCACGCCGATGTACATCAACAACATGGCACGGGCAGGCATATTGGTACAGGCACGTCCCTTTAAATTTGCCCACGATTGAAGTCAGCAAAGGCAGAACAGGGAAATGCCTTTGTAAACAAGACATTCCCCTATTCTGCCTAGTGACACTGTCACCGATGACCGTTCCCCATGATCAAGAACGGTCATCAGTGACATATCATGTGTAGCTATGCCCCCCAACAGTAAGAATCACTCCCTAGTACTGACTTAACCCCTGCAGCGCCACTTAGTGGTTAACCCCCTTTACTGCCAGTGTCATTTTTACAGTAATCGGTGCATTTTTATAGCACTGATCGATGTAAAAATGATAATGTTCCCAAACTGGTGTCAAAAGAGTTCGATGTGTCCGCCATAATGTTGCAGTCACGATAAAAAACGCTGATCGGCGCTATAACTAGTAAAAACATAAAAAAATATAATAATGCCATAAAACAGTCCCCTATTTTGTAGAATCTATGACTTTTACGCAAACCAATTAAACGCTTATTGCGATTTTTTTCAAAAATATGTAGAAGAATACGTATCAGAGTAAACTGTGGAAAATAAATATTTATTATAGCAAAATTGTCGCTCTTTTTTGTTTATAGCGCAAAAAATAAAAACGTAGAGGTGATCAAATACCACCAAAATAAAGTTCTATTTGTGGGGAAAAAAAAGACGTAAATTTTGTTTAGGAGCCACGCCGCACGACCGCGCAATTGTCAGTTAAAGCGCGCAGTGCCAAATCGCAAAAAGGGGCCTGGTCTTTGACCACTGTTAAGACCTGCAGTGGTTATGGTACTGCGGCCTTCTTTCCATCCCTCAATCGCCGAGTATACGTGACTATCGCTACCATAGGAGGTAGAGTAGTGAAGATGAATGCAGTTTCCAGGATGATTCTTCCCAATGGTTAGAATATTCCCCCAAACATGAGCCAAGACTTCATGAAGGGTGTACCAGGCATAGAACATCTTTATCGAGAAGGCAGGCTCTTGTATACACCAAAAAGAATACTTGCAGTAATTAAATGGACAATGCCACACTCCACCCACACCAGCATACAATGGTTTACCAACGAGCCCCCATCAATACACATCTTTTAGTCGATAGTCATTCTGTCTCCAAGATAATCTACATGAGCTAAAAGTCAGACATCTGACCTTTAGACTGTGCTACCCCACAATCCACATTTATCATCAATAGAAATTCACACAATACAGTGTCCATTAGCATAACCCAATGAAAGGTCTCTAGGATCCATCTTAAGGTTCATTTACATCCCCGTAGCAGACGACATTACCACAGCAAGCTTTTATAGTACACCCGCCCTCTCTCAGCCGGGGAGATATTGAGATCAGTTAAGGAATGAACCAATTATCTCTAGGCAGAGACCACACCATTTTCCCAAAAGTTGGAACACCCCTTTCCACACAAGGTATCCCTACAATTACATATCTCCGATCTGGGGGACCAACAAATCTAAGTTTCACCCAGATCAGTCCAGGGGTTCTTAAAAAAAAGATGAGAAAATAACGAATAAAATCTATTTTCTTCACAACCACCAAAATGGTCCAGGCCTGAAGTGGTTAAGGAGTAAGCGCCCCCAAAAATGGCTTAAGGAGTAACAGCTCCCTAAAAAAAAGGCTAAAAAGAAAGGGGAGGGCTCCCAAAAAAGGCTTAAACAGTAAAGGCTTCTGTAAAGGTTTATATTTTGGTAAATTCCCACTGTATCAGACGAAAATTCAAGCCATGACTGGCCCTGCAAACACCACCTACCTACTCAATAGACTCTGCCGCAGCATTTATCCCTCTTGCTTAAACATGCACCCTCAAGCTTTTAGTAATTTGACCTGTGAGTGGCCCTGCAAACACCACCTACAGTGAATGTACCATTAATCTCTCTGCTGAGGAGCATCTTGTGCTCTCCTTGCTTAAACTTGCCTCCTCCAGCTCCCGGTACCTGCATGTTCCTTCTGAATCAGCAGACATTTGAGCTGCAGGTAGCTCTCAAAGTACCAGTGGGTGCTACAAAAGTCAATTACAAAATTGACAGAGTGGGTGGAAAAATATCAGCTAAACAGTGACTATACCCTATGTGACGTGCGCAGTGGGGAGACGCTGGCATCCGACACACCTGAAGATTTTACAGACATTTCCAGTTCTGCAAAGTAGTCAAAGATTGGCTGCAAAGGATGGGGTACTAATGAGAATTATAAATGGGCACTGTGCAGTTTGTTTGCTTTTTATTTTTTTTGTAAGTCGCACCCGCGGACACCAACGGTGAGGCACAATTCCTCCCAAAAACACCAATGGTAGGGCACAATTCCTCCCAAGGACACCAAAGGTGGGGCACAATTCCTCCCACGGATACCAATGGTGGGGCACAATTCCTCTCATGGACACCAATGGTGGGGCACAATACCTCCCACAAACACCAATGGTGGGGCACAATTCCTCCCATGGACACCAATGGTAAGGCACAATTCTTCCCATGGACACCAATGGCTGGGCACAATTCCTCCCAAAAACACCAATGGTGGGGCACAATTCCTCCCATGGACACCAATGGTGAGGCATAATTCCTCCCATGGACACCAATGCTGAGGCACAATACCTCCCACGGACACCAATGGTGGTGCACAATTCCTCCCACGGACACCAATAGTGAGGCATAATACCTCCCACGAACACCAATGGTGAGGCACAATTCCTGCCACGGAAACCAATGGTAAGGCACAATTCCTCCCAAGCACACCAATGGTGGGGTAAAATTCCTCCCATGGACACCAATGGTGGGGCACAATTGCTCCCACGTACACCATTGGTGGGGCACAATGCCTCCCTCCCATGGACACCATTGGTGGGACACATTTCCGACACTGATGTCGGGACCTTTTTTACTCCCAATGGCCACAGTCCGGCCCCCGTAAAGTCTGAAGGACAGTAAACTGGCCCTTTGTTTAGAAAGTTTGGAGACCCCTGCTGTAGTTCAATAGACTTGAGAATGCAAAACCCATCTGATCCAAAGAAAAGCTCACTGACACGGGTCATTTAAGGTGTTTTTTTCCCTATTCAAAAAAGTTAAGAGATATGCGAGAGCCTTCATAGGACCACAGAATGCCAACGAACAAGGGTTGTCCTCTTTGTTTCCAGCCTGACCCTTAACAGAGCAGTCATAAATTTGTGTTTTTTTTTTATTTCTAATCCATGTCTTTACACATCTAGAGACCGGCTGTCAGCATCTTAGTTATGCTCATTATTTTTTTGCCAACTCGCCTGGTGTCAATTTTAGGTTGGGTGAAGGTGTTGTTGATGCCGTTGAGGTTTATTCTGACACCATTGTCAAAACATTTTATTTGGAGAGAATAAGTCTTACAGCACTGACGGAGGAAGTGTGCAAAGCTTCAAGGTGGCCATGTATGGAAAACTCTCTCTACTGTAACTTTCCAGGACTATCCTTTTATAGAAGGGTAGATGATTTATCATACAACCCAGTGGCGGCTGGTGCTCAAAAAAGGGGTGTAAACAAACGAAAATAAAATAAAACATTAATTGCAGCCTCACTGTGCCCATCAAAACGCAGCTACTGTGCCCATCAATTGCCATCATTGTGCCCATCATTGCCACCACAGTGCCCATTAAATACAGCCACTGTGCCCAAGCGCAGCCACTGTGCCCATCAATTGTCGCCACTGCGCTTATCAATTGCTTCCACTGTGCCCCCTCAAAAACCGCCAGATTGCTCCCCCCCCCCCTCCCGTCGCTTACCTTTCTCGGGTCAGCCTTCCTCCCTCCACGCTCCCTCGATGTCTTCTCCCGAGTCCCGCCCCCTCGATGTCGCTTAGCAGTAACCAGACCTCGGTGAACCTGATTGGCTGAGACGCATGTCGGTGTAAACCAGGGAATGCACCGCATGCGAGTCCCCTGGTTAACTATTTGGAAGCCAATTTGGGCCAACAGGCTGTAATCGGGACGCCTATCAGAGCCTATCAGACACTTCCAAAAACCAACAAACTGTTGTTATTCAGATGGCCATCTGGATAGTGGGCGGCAGCAGCACCGGTAACAATACATAGATTCATGCAATGCATGAATCTATGTATTGTAGACCTAAATGACGGTGCAGGGGAGAGAGGGGGCATCGCTCCTGCGCCCACTATGGACACACCGCCGCTGATACAACCCCAATAAGTAGGGACAAATAATAGAAACACACTCCCAATACCTGGATAACCTTTTGGTCCATTGCCATTTTACCACTTTCCTCAACTATTATCTTCAAGCTTTCTAAACAAAGGGCCAGTTTACTGCCCTTCAGACTTCAGGGGAGCCGGACTGTGGCCAGTGGGAGTTGAAAATGCCCCAGTGTCAGTGAGAGTAGATAATGCCTCAGGCTTGCTGGTCAGTGAGACTTAAAATATTACATTACAAAATGATGTGTCAATAGGAGGAAGAATAATGCCCCTTCACTGGTATGGTGGGAGGAATAGTGCCCCTTTGTTGTCATCAGTGGGATGCCACATTGTTGGTATCAGTGGGAAGAATAGTGCCCCACTGTTGGCATCAATAAGAGGCCTTGTGACCTATAGTTAGAATCAGTTGGAGCAATAGCGTCACCATTGTTGGTGTCACTGAGTGGAAAAATGCCTCACACTGTTGGTGTCAGCAAATGGAATGGTGTCTAATTTTTGGTATCAGTGGGAGGAATGGTGCACCAAGGGCTAGATAAAAGGCAAGCAAAGGACCACATCTGGCCCACAGGTCACAATTTGGAGTCCACTTCACTATATAAAGCAAGTTGACAGCACAGCTTATGCAGAAGCAGAGTAAAAAATGTCACGTTTCGTCAGAAGAGCCATGTTTTTTTCTCCCTGGTTCAGAATTGTTCAGCCACACCTAAAGCCACGCGGCCAATAGTCGGATGACTGGGGCCAAAATTCCGGTGACGCAGGCCAAAAGTTAGGTCACATGGGCAAAAGTCGGGTCACACGGGCAAATTCATTAAAAACCAGCTGACATTCAGCCCATGTGTTTATGTTGGGACCTGGGCTTGAACCTGGGACCTCTGGTGTGTCTGGTGGCAACTCTGCTTCCTTTGCTCCTCCCATGAACTTCCCGATTTAAGCCATGCCCCTGCACTTCCTGGTTGCCAGAATATTGTGCCTTCACCAGCCAATATCTTTCTCCCGTCTCTCTTGCTGCCGACTGTATTTTTGCTACCATTCGCTACCGACATTTGGCTCGTTCCCCGACTACACTTCTGCTTGATCTTGCTCACCTCCTGGTGGGGTTATCCTGAGGACCGCGACCTGGCACTAACACGCAGCAAAGCCCATGTCCACCAGCAGGAGCTCTGGTGAATACCGGTAAGTGCTTAGACCCCGCGCCTCAGGTGAACCCGTGTCATCAGCCAGGGCGACCTGTGTGACTTATCTGATCTGCTGCTATAGCTACTGGCCTCTGAGCCTGACTCCAGACCGTGACAGTATGGCAGCCGGTCCAACATAAGCTGGTCGAACTGAAGAGCATGCTTGAAAACCAGCAGCCTGCTGGCTCCCCATCAGTACTCTTAGCCAATGGCTGAGAGCGCTGACCAGAGTGTTCTGGCAAGGGGGCTGTACCCGTCAGAACATAGTAGCTCAGCCTGGAAGATCGATGTACTAACTTCAGATTGCTAGTACAGCTCCCCTTCTGAGCTATTGTGTTCTGATAGGAGGACAGCCCCCCACCACAACACTCTGGTCAGCGCTCTCGGCCATTGGATTGTTAGTACAGCAGCTCCGATCTGAGTAGTGGTGTGTACTAGGCTTAAGGAATGGGAGTAGCCCCACTCATAAGTTGAAGTTTGAATTTCTGCACCTGGCAGAAGCAATAAGCTGTAAAAAGCAGTAGATATCTCGTTAAAATTGCACTGGCCTATTATAGATCCGAACGACGCATCACAGAGTTCCACTTTAAAGCTAATTTATGCAGCTACCAATAAGACAAGCAATTTTACAAGTCTTTTTTTTTCCCCTCCGTCTTTCGTACATCATTAGTTTAACCCAGGATGACAATCCTAATGATATAATCAAAGCACATTCCCGAGCACTGATTAAAGTAGTACGTAACTGAAAACATGAAAGAGCTCCCTTTAAAACTCCATACGCCAGGCAGCGCCTCCGGCGCCTTGAAAGTGCTAAACGGGTAAAAATACGGCAGCTTATATTGGTTATACCATGTCAAATTTACAGGTTGAGCGATACCGGGATGCGCGGCCGACTATAGCTGACGGTAAACTTTAAAAAGGTTCTGCCTTTTTTTTTTTATTTGTAGTAAACTTTATCGATTGCTATTTTACCCGTACAGGAACAAACAGCAAATAAAAGATAATGCAGTTAAGATAAACATTAGCAACAATGGCCATTAGCAAATAACTGCCAACAGAAGTTGTAATTTTCCAGATTCAATAAAAATAAACTTTACTGATCATTGAATTCACAAAGAGCGCCACTTAGCAGTCTTACTGAAAACAAGTGCAGCTAGCTTTCTGTACTTAGAGCGTCACTGAACCGCAGTATGCAGGTCAGGAGTTCTGATTCACAGGTGACACGCTTGTTCCAGGCCAATGACTCTCCATGTAGCGCAGCGAGTATAGAGAAGAAAACCCTCTGAAGTCGCTCATTCCTTCAGGTATTCTTCTAAATGCTCCACAAGCAGCAAAATACAAACAAACTCCATTGTACACAACCGACCATAGATTGAGAAATTCTCTTTCCTGCAATCACGGGGTGCAGGAAAGAAAATATCACTCAATTCCTCGATCAACACAGACTGTATCAATCCTTCCCATAGAGCCATTATGTTCTTCCGGCGAGGAGGGGGGCACGGCGAGCTGTCACCCCTGGGAGAACAGCGATTACATGCCGAGTCCCTCAAAGATTTCACCCGTCGCTCCTAGCTCCTACCCCATAGCCTCCAAGTCCCAAGCATTCAAGCTGCATGGGGCGGGGTCAGAGCATCACTGGTGCTCCGGCCCTGGCCCTCCCCGCTGGCTGTAAAATAATAGGTATCGTTCTGCACAGCGCACCGCTGCCAGCCTGCCACCCCTGTGTATCCATCACTCTCAGTGCCATCGTGGGGCCCCCAATTTTGGGACAGCTTGGGCTCAAGGACCAGCTGCTTTGGGGAAAGTGCAAGGCCCAGGTGTGCCCACTCATTAAGACCGCCCTGCCAAGAGCCACCAGTGGCTTACTATGAATCTTCAATCCACAATGGGGTATGGAGCTTCAATCCACGATGGCACATTCGGGGTTAAACTCTGGGGATCAGTGTGCGGTTTTTGGGTGTGGAGAATGCGATGGACTCAAATGGCTTGGCAATAAATTGTCAATTAAGCGGGTTGTTTGCCTTGTGCTGCTCATTCCATCTCTGTACACTGCTGCTTGCACCGCTAATAAAACTTTATACCCGCACAAATCCTACTAAAAATATTTATCCTCCAGCTTTTAATCTTATAGCCTTATTGGATAAACCCCTAATGGCCTTGGTGTGTCACATCCGCAATTAATTATTGTTAATAGCGGAGAATTAATCTCCAGTTGACATCTTATTGCCGGGTAACATGTCATTTCCAAATGGAAATATTATTATGCCGTCTTATCACTCCGCAAAATCCGAATCCAGCTCACCAGAAATCAAAAGAGCCGGTTTAAAAGCACCTAAAACTTTAAAGAGAAAAAGTTTTATGAGTTTAGGGTCAAAATCTGTGACACTCAGAAATTTTCAAATGGGGGTTTAACACCAATTTGGGAGAAAACCCAACTTTGACTCAAAGAAAAATTGCAGCTAAATGGCTTTACGGACTTAAAATACATGAATTGTACAAGAACAGTGGTCTCCAAACTGTGACCCAGAGACCAGATGTGGCCCTTTGCTTGCCTTTATCTGGCCCTTGGAAAACTTTTTCTCCAAATGACACCAATTATGGGGCGCCGTTCCTCCCACTCATGCCAACTATAGGGCACTATTCCTCCCAATAAAACCAACGAAGGGGCATTGTTTATTCCTAGTGCCCCCAGGACATTTTCTACTCACATTGACCACAGAAAGTTTGGAGACCACTGTACATGAACAATTCCAAAATTATTGACTCCAGGTGTTTCCAGTGAAAGGGTACTGCTAAAGCTACAGCATACAAAAGATATTTTAGATATTTGTACACTTCCAACCTTGTGGCAACAGTTTGCAGAAATCTCTTATTGGTTCCACCATGACTGTAGACCTCTGTACACAATGTCAGCTGCATAAAGACACGGTTTAAGGAGTTTGGTATGGAGGAACTGAAGTAACCTGCAGAGAGCCCTGACCTTAACCCTACTACAGGGGTCAGCAGAGGACACTAGAGGGTGGGGGGGATGTGAAGGGGCAGAGGAAACTGCATTGTGGGGGTTACAGAACACTACAGTGATGGGGGCAGAGGACAGTACAATGGGAGGGGGGTGTTGTGAAGGGGGCAGAGGACACTGAGTTGGGGGGACACTACGGCTGGGGGAGGGGGCAGAGGACACTACAGTGGGGCAGGGGGATCATGTGAAGGGGGCAGAGGACACCACAGTTGGGGGGGGGGGATGATGGGAAAGGGGCAGGGGACACGGTGTTGGAAGGAAACAGAACATTACTGTGGGGGGACGGGAGCAGGGGACACTGCTATGGGGGGCAGAGGACACTACAGTGGAAGGCTGATGTGAAGGGGACAGAGGACAATACGGTGATGCTATCTTTTTATTGGGAACTTGAATTTGTACTTTAAAGGCTGCCAAGTAATAGACCCGCCACAAACCCCGGGTTTGATCTTAGCCTCTGAAAGGTTGCCTACCCCTGCTCTACTGGACACCCCTGGGATGAATCAGAATGCCAAATGGAAGCCAAAACATCTCCTCCAACATTAGTATCTGACCTCACAAATGCTCGTTTGGCTTCAATTCCCACAGACACACTCCAAATCACGTGGTTCCTTACAGGAAGAGTGGAAGCTGTTATGGTTGCAAAGTTGGGGCCAACTCCATATTTGTTGCAAGAATGCAACCCTTACAGGGGTGGCCAGAATGCCACCCTTACAGAACGCTATATAGATCATTGGTGTTATGTTAAGGACTTTTCCAATGAGCATAGGCCCTTGAATTATGCCGGCACCTTCAAATTGAAAGACAATCAACCATAACTCAAGGAACCCTTAGCAACCTTTGGAGAGGGGCCTTCAACAATTTTACATAAATGAGACGGTCAGGTGGCCATGAACTTTTGGCCATATTGTTATTGGGGAGCTGTTAAGTTAAGCAACAAAGCTTGGCCACCTTCCCCACCCCTGCCTATGACAGACAACGCTCATTAGCCTGGCTTGCTGTCAAGCTCATTATCAAGAGGTCTACAGTAAATGGTTAAACACCTTTCAGCCTGTGTCTTAGTATGCACCTTGCTGTACTCAACCCGTCCATAAAGTCTCTATTGCATATATCCAGGGCTGCTGTTGGAAATCACAGGGCCCTGTACAGCCTACCTGGTAGCCCCCCCCCCCCCCGCCCCCCCCAATATATTAAGACCATTTTTTTTTTAAATACACTAAAATCATGATTAGTGGACACAAACATAACAGAGAGCCTGTGTGAATTAGCCCTTTTTTATTATTTTTTTACATAAAAAAAAAATTATATTCACAGTGACAAGGTACACACAGGGTGGGGGACCAAAAGCAGGCAGAACAGTGAGGAGGGATCGGTGTCGGGGAAGCAATTATAGGAATGATGCCCTGTTTCTGTGTCTCTCCCTGCAGCATCCTTCTGTAACTGCCCCTCTGCCAAACCACACTAATTCCCCTTGCTGTTTGGGCCCCCCTGCATGCCCGGGCCCCCTACAGGAGGACTGGTGGTCGCCCCTATCAGCGGCCCTACATATATCCAACACAGTGCAGTCTTTTTGCAGGAAGCACCGGACATGACTGCATTACCACACACATGTGCACCACTTGAGAAATAAAGCAATTTTCTGGATCAACAAATCGCAATTTAAAAAGTAAAAAAAAAAAGTTGGTAAACTTGTTTTCTCCTCATTCCAGTCAACAGAATTGCTTCAGAGAAAGATTTACAAAGCAGCAATATGTGGTATAAAAATAGAAATCGCTTTCCGCTCTCTTTCTTATTTTGAGGTTTAACAATGTACAATAAAAAGTTTCATTTTAGTAGAGGAAAGCCACTGAATGCCATAGCAGTTTGAGATATTATTCTGGATATAAAAGGCAGCTGCGAGGCCTTGTATAGTCGAGTGATATTTTATTACCGTTCTATTACCTGCCTATGTGCCTCACCTGAGCTCCCATCTGTTCTTGTTCCCAACGGACACACTAGCCAGCTGCCCGCGTTTCAGGGTCCTGGTTTTACATACAGGCATTGACCTATTGGTAAAATAATGGATAGTGGAAGGACATTGGAGAACAACAAGAGAAACCCACACTAGGAAGAGAGAAAAAACACACCATGCAGTGTCAATGGTGGCAATTAAGCCCAGGACACCAGCACTGCAATTCCTTGCTGCTCTCCTGTGTAAGCCTTTGTGATAGCCTTGCGTTCTCTGCTATCAAAAAGCTGCTGTGCTACTTTAATACAGATGTGTATTTATAAAGGGTCGAATGTCTGATTTGATTTAAATTGGGGCAAATGATTTACCAAACATACTGATAGCACTTTGGCTATCATTATATAGTATACAGACATTTTGCCTATATACAAGGCTTTTTTTCATCACCATTATATAGTATACAGACATTTCGCCTATATACAAGCCTTTTTTTATCAGGAATGCGGGGGAACATAGTTCTGGCACCTCCAGCTCTGAATATATGTAATGGCAAGGAGTGCTGGGGTGTATTGGAGGGTCTATTGATGCTGGGGGATCTATTGTTGCCCGAGGGGATCTCTTTTTACAGGGGGGATCTATTGTTGCTGGGGAGCTCGTATGCTACTGGGAGACAATTGCTGCTGGGAGATAACCGTTGAGGGAGGGGGTCTATTGTTGCTAGCTGTTCAGGGTCTATTGTTTTACGTCCTATCATTAACAAATTACTTAGAACCATGAATTGATAATTGGTTCTGTATCCATTGCTGGGAGGTGGGCAAGGGGCGGAACTAAGTAACGGTGCTCAGAGATGGGTAGGGGTTGGAACCAAGGAATGGTGCTTGAAGCAGATTAGGGGGTGAAACCAAGGAATGGTGCTCAGAGGTGGGTAGGGGGTGGAACCAAGGAATGGTGCTGAGAGGTGGGTAGGGGGTGGAACTAAGGAATGGTGCTCAGAGGTTGGGTAGGGGGTGGAACCAAGGAATGGTGCTGAGAGGTGGGTAGGGGGTGGAACTAAGGAATGGTGCTCAGAGGTTGGGTAGGGGGTGGAACCAAGGAATGGTGCTCAGAGGTGGGTAGGGGGTGGAACTAAGGAATGGTGCTCAGAGGTTGGGTAGGGGGTGGAACCAAGGAATGGTGCTCAGAGGTGGGTAGGGGGTGGAACTAAGGAACGGTGCTCAGAGGTGGGTAGGTGTTGGAACCAAGGAATGGTGCTTGAAGCAGATTAGGGGGTGAAACCAAGGAATGGTGCTCAGAGGTGGGTAGGGGCTGGAACCAAGGAATGGTGCTCAGAGGTGGGTAGGGGGTGGAACTAAGGAATGGTGCTCAGAGGTTGGGTAGGGGGTGGAACCAAGGAATGGTGCTCAGAGGTGGGTAGGGGGTGGAACTAAGGAACGGTGCTCAGAGGTGGGTAGGTGTTGGAACCAAGGAATGGTGCTTGAAGGAGATTAGGGGGTGAAACCAAGGAATAGTGCTCAGAGGTGGGTAATGAGTGGAACCAAGGAATGGTGCTCAGAAGTGGATAGGGGGTGGAACCAAGGAATGGTGCTCAGAGGTGGGAAAGGGGTGGAACCAAGGAATGGTGCTGAGCGGTGGGTAGGGGGTAGAACTAAGGAATGGTGCTCAGAGATGGGTAGGGGTTGGAACCAAGGAATGGTGCTTGAAGGAGATTAGGGGGTGAAACCAAGGAATGGTGCTTGAAGGAGATTAGGGGGTGAAACCAAGGAATGGTGCTCAGAGGTAGGTAATGAGTGGAACTAAAGAATGGTGATCAGAGGTGGGTAGGGGTGGACACAAGAGGTGACTCGGAAGAAGGGAGTTCCAGCACCTATTTTTGGAGAAAAAAAGCCCTGCCTATACATGTTCGATGCCGGTGTTGTCATATTGAGAAAGCTGCAAATGTTAAAATTTGCTGAAAAGGAATAATGGACGCTCTGAACTTGTGAATCCAATGATTTCCTATGGCAACCTACATTAATGTTTTGCCAAAATTTATATTTCCTGCAGATTCACCCACGTCTGGATGATACAACCCATGGGCCATTGGCACTTCTTCCCACTTGGTCCACCTCTGAGTACTCCCCATTGCGGTTCGTTCTACGCTTTCTTCTGCAACAATGTAATTCCTATAGAACCACAATAGAGCCATACTATAGATTAAAGTTGACTAATGCTTTGTTTCCACTGAGCGGATCGGTACGGTACGCTATTTTGGGCGGACGGCGCTGGACTCCAGGACAGGTAAGTGTCCTAATATTAAAAGTCAGCAGCTGCAGTATTTGTAGCTGCTGGCTTTTAATATTTTTTTTTTAACGGACATCCACTTTAAAAGTTGAAAAAACAGAAACTCTGAGTAACCCCAAAAGATGTCTGTTATTACAAACGTATAGACTGGTCTATGCCTCGACTAGTTTCGCGGTAGAACCACTTCTTCAAGAGAACCAATCTATAAAGCAAACAGTAAAATTAATTTAAACAACCATAATAATACAATAGCCAATATTACAACATAAAAAAGGAGAGTAATAACGCAAATTTATGGGGCCGCATATGGCCACCCCAAACATAGAGTAGCCAATTTCCTGCATTATTACTCTCCTTTTTATGTTGTAATATTGGCTATTGTTGTATTATTATGGTTGTTTAAATTAATTGTACCATTTGCTTTATAGATTGTTTCTCTTGAAGAAGCGGTTCTACCGCGAAACTAGTCGAGGCATAGACCAGTATATAGGTTTGTAATAACAGACATCTTTTGGGGTTACCCCGTGTTTCTGTTTTTTCAACTTTTAACCATGTATTTTTTGTAAAAAAAAAGTTATATGTAATAAATTCTCCCTTTTTATATACAGTACATGTATGTTGTTTATTACCAAGTACCGAGATAGTCCATCAATTTCAGGGGGAGGGAATGTTATAGGGTCAGGAAAAGAAAGGCGTTGAGAGCTACGGCAGGGACCACTCAGTGTTTGACTATCCAATACTTACCCTGTTCCCCCAAAATAAGACCTACCCTGAAAATAAGACCTAGCGTTATTTTCAAGGAGGGCTGCAATATAAGCCCTACCCCGAAAATAAGCCCTAGTTAAAAAGGAGTTCCACCCTAAAAAAAACTTTTGTTTAATCCCCTCCCCCTTACATGCCACATTTGGCATGTAATTTTTTTGGGGGGGGAGTGGGGGCTTCAGTAGGAGTGGGACTTCCTGTCCAACTTCCTGCTTCCGCCGAGGGGCTGGTTAGGCGATTAAGCTTAATCGCCTACACCAGCCCCTCCCTGTAGGCGATCACATGGGACACATGACAGGTCCCATGTGATCGCCTCTCCGATCAGCGGCGAGCCGCGCCGCGCGCATGCACAGTGCGGCTCACGCATGCGCAGTGGGTGCCCGGCGGGTGCCCACAGTCGGGATGGAGAAGCCGGCTGGGGAGGGGGGGGAGAGGAGCGGAGCCCTGGTCGGCGCGTCGCTGGAACGCAGGAGCAGGTAAGTGAGTGTTTATTAAAAGCCAGCAGCTACACTTTTTGTAGCTGCTGACTTTTAATAAACACAATTTTTGGCTGGAACACCCCTTTAACAATGCTTGTAAAATCCTATAATCCACTCTATTACAGTAGTATATAATGTACAATGTTTGTGTTTCTGTAATATAAATGTGGGGAAGAGAGCTCCAGCGGGTAACAGAAGAGCAGAGCGGCACTATAACAAATGTATTTGGCACAATTATATTACAAAAAACACACACATTGTACATTATATAACACTGTAATAGAGTGGATTATAGGATTTTACAAGCATTTTTAACTCAGTTCAGGGAGAGGGGGAGAGAAGACCTGCACATTACATGGTAAGACCTACCCCAAAAATAAGCCCTATTGTGTCTTTTGTTGCCAAAATTAATATAAGACCCGGGCTTATTTTCGGGGAAACGCGGTAATAGAAGCCATGCACTAACTCCGCTCCACTTACAACAAAATTTTGCTAGATGGACTTGCTTTTTACGCGATAACAGTTTTTACGCGATAACAGTTTTTATAAAGTGTTAAAGCATTAGGACGAACTTCAAACGAACACAACGGGGACAGATAACTTTATAAACCTTGATGAATCCCAGAATATTCAGGAATTTACTCTTTCAAACCCTTTAAAAAAGACTGATTTGTAAAAAACGGAAATCGCTATATCTGTCGCCAATTTTCACATTGTATGCTCCGTATTTTTTTTTATCACTGGAAGTCCTGTCTTCAGGGGAATTACTAGACAAATACATTGTTATATATTTATTATATATAGATATGTTGTCGTCTTTTTCTTAACAAATCCTCTCAGCAAGGGCTCAGTTACAATACAAGCACTGCAGAAACATATCAAGACTACGCTGCCGCATTCGAAAATCCAATCCCATTACCGTCAACAGCTTTTGACAAACACTTGATAAATCTCGACTTCAGTTTAATTCTACTTTTTCCTCACAGTAACATCAAATAAAACCCACACAAGGAACCAAATCCTGAATTAAACAGATTTTATGGCCTTGCAAGCTGCAAGGGGAAAGAAAAAAAAAAAAAAAAAAGCATGCAGCTTTCAGCGCGGTGCCACAAAACGCCATTTTCCAGTGGCGGCAAAAATGGTATCCTTCTCCAAGAATATTAATCTGAGCTGTCATTTCAAAGACACGGTTTTAATAAAAATGTATATGAAATGCAGCTGATCTGTCAATATTCACTACCTGTGGATCGTTCGGGTAATTAAAAGCAGCGTAGGGACTTTTTAAAGATGTTACAATGTAGGAACAATGACATACAGCTGTCAACAGCGCATTTGAGTTTAAAAAGGCATGTAAAGCACTCACTAACACGTTAAAAGGCAGAATGGTGCATTCTAGAAGCACATCAGGAAAACGTTTAAAGCACAGACGTGGCGGCTGCTTTCTCAAGATACAAGTTGCTTGGCTTGAGCTATTGAGCGGTGTAAACAACAGGCCTTAAAGTGGATTTTTTTTTGATGTCGCACTGTACAGTATAATATTTCCTATCATCTGTGCCCAGTCTTGCCACACAGGGTTAATCCAGCTCTGAGCAATCCTCTTATTATTCAGTGAAATAAAACGGACTTACAGAGAAAAACCTTAGTCTGTTCTGACCCCTTGCTGTGAGTGACAGGTTATTTACATATCTCATGCACTAGCCTGGAGACAGGCATTATTTTTAAATTCCCACCCCCACTCCTTTTCTGAAGTCATGTGGTTACTTTTCTGAATTTTGACTGGATGTTAGTGATCATAGCAGAATTTAGTGTAAGGAATACACAGGAAAAAATGCATGTTGACAAGGGGAGTGTAGAGGAGGGCGGGGAGTCTACTCTACATCACGACATACTCCACCCACCGAGCTCCAGACAACAGACCCACCCACAGAATCTGCAGTTTTTCAGTTCTTATAACAGACGGAGGGGAGACATGTGACAGGTAAGGATACATGCAGGAGGCATCTATATCTTTATAGATCAGCACTACGGCAGGAGTTTAGAAAGGATGAGAGTGGCTTTACATCCACTTTAAATGGAACCTGTCATTTTACCCTAAATTAGCAAAATGACAGGTTCACTTAACAGTTCTCCTGATTCCTGCATGTACTTTCAGTCATGCTTCCCCCCCCCCCTTATTGATTAGTTCATCTGTTGAAGCCCTTGGGAAATATCCAGTACTTCTAGAAATAGGGGAGCAGGTTACCGTCTCCCTTTCCTCCTATAACGCTGTGCTTAGGCTTGAGTGTGCTGTAATAACAGAACCTGTTATTTTGCTGAATTGTCAATCTGACACATTCCCTGAATCAAAGACACAAAGAGATAGTCTGTAAAACTTGAAAAAGGAGCCTTAAGCGACACCTACTGGCTACCAAAAAAAATTTTTATTAAATTAGCAATATTTCAAACACAGCCCGACTTTTTTTTTTTTTTTTAATGATTAAATGAACTAGAGTACAAATGATGTACAAATCTGTTATACATTCCTTTTAAGAATTATAAATGGCAGTTAAATTCTGTAGAATCCAACGTCAGTCTCATTCTTTCCATAGTGTGATAATTATTGCAACCCCTCCTGCAGTCTTCATTCTGGGTAATCCTTCAAACCAAAGTGCAATTTGCTGTCTCAGCAAAATCCTGTCCTTTTTTAAAAAAAATACTTTGTGTATGCTTACAATGTGATTTTTTTCCCCCCTTTCCCATCAACTCTATAGCAAGTCGAAAATGAAGTGACAAATTGTCAGCCTGTATAATTTACCGTTGCTATGAACTTGTTGTTTAGCTGGAACGTTGCCACTGGCGGTATAAAAATGGCTGTCAACCATATGGGCTTCTCCATCCATCATACTGAAAACATGAAGCGTTCTTCATCATGTCATGTGACCAAGTATGACGTCACGGTTTTCTAACAGCCTTGTGGCACAGACTTCCAAGTACATAAGGGATTGCAAGGAATGCCAGTAAAAAGTCTGGACCTGCTTTGATTTGTTTAGGCATCATTAGTGGCTAGTGGCATGGGTACAAGACAAATGGTCAAGAACAATAGCCATTTTCTAGCATGCTGAAAAGCACATTACCTCAGGGTAGGGAAAAGTCCAGGAGCCAGGTTTCTAATAGCACTTACATTTTTTAAGATTTTTTTTTCTTAGACTTTTATATTAGCGTGAAAGGAAGCAGTTTAAAAGGGGATCTGTCAGTTAAGTCCTTAAGAGCAGAAACCAGAAGAAGACTGCATGTTCCTTCGGTTGACTGGGATTAATGGCGCCCCATCGTTGGCATCAATGAGATTAATGGCAGCTCATCATTGGCATTAATGGGATTAATGGCGCCCCCATCGTTGGCATCAATGAGATTAATGGCAGCCCATCATTGGCATTAATGGGATTAATGGCGCCCCCATCGTTGGCATCAATGGGATTAATGGCGCCCCCATCGTTGGCATCAATGGGATTAATGGCGCCCCCATCGTTGGCATCAATGGGATCAATGGCGCCCCATCGTTGGCATCAATGGGATGAATGGCGGCCCATCATTGGCATCAATGGGATTAATGGCGCCCCAATCGTTGGCATCAATGGGATTAATGGCGACCCATCATTGGCATCAACGGGATTAATAGTGCCCAGCCATTGGTTTCAATAGGAGGAATAGTACCCCATCATTGATTGCTGACAGTGGGGGGAATAATGCCCCAAGGGCCAGATGAAAACAAGCAAAGAACCACAGTTTGGAGACCACTGGTCTAGAGCAACAAAATAAAGCATGGAGATATGGGCAGAGGGGTGCATTTGCTTTGAACATAAAACAAAAATTCTCGGTTTGTGGTGCTCCGATACGGTTTAGTTGTGCTTTAACCCTTTCAAGGTTTTCAATTTATTTTTTGGTATTTAATTTTTTTCTACTACACGTACTGTACTAGATTGACTTATGACCTAGTTCATCAACAATGTATGCCGAGGCACACCAAAGCTACCAGCATACAGAGTCCCAAAAGAAAAAGTAAGTCCCACGAGCGTAAACTGAAGATGGATGACTCCTGCAGCTCCTTAATCCAGATCAGGGACAGCACCATGGTGCAGACGTTAGAAACCAGTAATAACACTATTAAGAACGGGCACATACCACGGCCATAACACCTCTGCTCTCTGGCTCTGAATGGGAAGGACATCACAGGGCAGGTGCAACACGTTTCTGGGGCTCCGCTCCCTTTGTCAAGCAACTGGTTGCCTTCTTTCCCATTTACAGCCAGTGTGAAGAGGTGGTATGGATGTGGACACTGTGGATTCTATGCTTCTTGGTGGGTCTTCTGGCTTTCTGCACACAGAAGCTCTGGGATCTTCCAGTCCGGATGAATCACACTGGTGTATTAATTTCCCTCTCCGCCTGATGCTCGGTACTGCGAACCACAGCTGTAAGTGTGCTTGTTTTTAATGGAGTATTATCGTTACTGCTTTCTAAATCCTGTGTCCTGATATTATCTTTTCTTTTTATGCCTTGGTTAAACCTACACAATCCTGCCTTGGTCAGCCTTTCAAGCCCTGATGAAGAGAGTGGTGTGGTAAAGACCCTGATGAAGCGGGTGGTGTGGTAAAGCCCTGATGAAGCGGATGGTACGGTAAAGCCCCTGATGAAGCGGGTGGTATGGTAAAGCCTTTGATGAAGCGGGTGGTGCGGTAAAGCCCCTGATGAATCGGGTGGTATGGTAAAGCCCCGATTAAGCAGGGTTGCAGATCGGCTCCACGCATCTGACCCATATGGTTTTGGTTTTCACTAAATACCTGATATTGTGTCCGAATTGTGGGGCCTGTCCCATTGTTTTATGTATTTTTGTATTGTTTTATATGTAATAAATATACTTTTTTATCTGATACATGCCCTTTTATGAGTACCTTGAAAATCCCAAGCAATCAAATTTTGATCAATATAATTTAGACGCATAGTGTCAAGCAGCTTGCTGTCTCTAATTATATGGTCCCCCCTTTTCCAATAATTTCGGGATGCTGGTACATTATAATCATTTTTTTCATTTGAGTAATTGAGGCCATACTCTTCCTTTTTCACTGATGAAGCGGGTGGTGCGCTAAAGCCCCTGATGAAGCGGGTGGTGCGCTAAAGCCCCTGATGAAGCGGGTGGTGCGCTAAAGCCCCTGATGAAGCGGGTGGTGCGCTAAAGCCCCTGATGAAGCGGGTGGTGCGCTAAAGCCCCTGATGAAGCGGGTGGTATGGTAAAGCCTTTGATGAAGCGGGTGGTGCGGTAAAGCCCCTGATGAAGCGGGTGGTGCGCTAAAGCCCCTGATGAAGCGGGTGGTGCGCTAAAGCCCCTGATGAAGCGGGTGGTGCGCTAAAGCCCCTGATGAAGCGGGTGGTGCGCTAAAGCCCCTGATGAAGCGGGTGGTGCGCTAAAGCCCCTGATGAAGCGGGTGGTGCGCTAAAGCCCCTGATGAAGCGGGTGATGTGGTAAAGCCCCTGATGAAGCGGGTGATGTGGTAAAGCCCCTGATGAAGCGGGTGGTGCGCTAAAGCCCCTGATGAAGCGGGTGGTGCGGTAAAGCCCCTGATGAAGCGGGTGGTGCGGTAAAGCCCCTGATGAAGCGGGTGGTGCGGTAAAGCCCCTGATGAAGAGGGTGGTGCGGTAAAGCCCCTGAAATGCGTTGGGATAACTTTTAAAACAACGCTCCTGTTTTTTTCTGTCCCCCTAGATTCAAAGAGGGAATCTATCTATTTATAACAACTTTCAAATAAGAACGATTAGCGTTGGAAGATGACATTGGATGAGGACAATAATTGTCTGGTTGCCGAGGCGCATTACAGCCGGTACTTGTTTCAGATGCATGAATAAATTAGGCTCGGGATAGCTGTCTGGAAAAGTCTGTTATCATTTTTGCGCGGGATGTTCACATGCGTCCAATGAATAACTCATCGGGAAGAGCCCACGAGGCATTTTTCGCTGCGTCCTCAAACTACCTGACAGCTGCAGGACTCCGGATGTTTTTCTCTGTGACATTGTGGCAATCCTCGGGAACGAGCAAATCTCTTTAAGTGGAGCAGAGCCTGTAATCCAGCAATTGAAATCTTCCTCGCCCCGAGTACGCAGGACTCGGTGCGATCCCAGGAGGGAGGAACAGAATAATCCCACACTCTTCAAAGCGCTTCCTTACCCCGGAGCCAGAGATAGCTGCGCAGGCTCCTCTCGCTCTGCCTCACCACAAAAGCAGCCAGATCAAACGCAAAAGCCGGGATTTTGCCTTCAAAGGCGCTCAGGATGGCAGAGGAGGAAGGGGGAGGGAGCCTTCTGGGAGCCGTACCCCGACTCCCTCCATCTTTCTTATGGGACCGCTCACGTATTGGCGGCCAAAAGCGGCTCAGAGAATGATAGAGCGCCGTAATATGTAATTACTTTTCATGGGTCAGTAGCCACACTGAAGACGATCATCTGCAAATCAACTTACTTTGTAAAAAAGAAGGAATGAGTACGATTAAAGCTTTAAAAAAAAAAAAAAAAAAATTACCAGATTCTGTAAAGGCCTCCCGGAAATCGGTTATACACGGCATGCTCCATGAATGCAAAATGCAAAGGTAGCTCCTTAAAGGGGCTCTATGGACTTTTATTAGTACATGGTGAGCCTGTTTTTATATAATATATATTTTATTAAGCACAGTGGTAGACCTGCATCCTAAGGGATAATCATATTTCGAGAAGTCATGATACCTTAGTGCAGGGATGCCCAACCTTTTGGAGAGAGAGCCACTTAAGCAACTTGGTAACCAGAAGCGTGGGCAGATGAAGGGTCACGGCTATTCTATAGGCTCTCCGATCCACCCAGATACAAGGGGACAAATTCCCTTTGGTTTTTCGGATTGGAGGTAGGCCGGTGTAAACGGACATTTTTTGCTCTATAGAGGTGAATTGAGGGTCCCATTTGGTCGGGCTGATCGTGTGAAAAAGGCCCAAGACTGCTTTCACACTGATGTGCTGTGGTTTACCCACATAGCAGGTGCAGCGTAGTGCTCCTGTGTTCATCCTGTGGATTAGCTGAACTTTGGCATAGACTCTGCCTGTGGCAAAAGCCGGCGCTGTAGAGAAAGCATCCGCTTATGGGGCTCTGCTCCGCAGCCGCTTTCATCCTCTATCACCGACTTCATTCACAAAACAGATTCTGCAGTATGGCGGGTCGGCAACCTGCGATCTGGGCTTGCCAAACCGCCATTCCCGAGCAGGAGGTCGCGGGCCACATGTGGCCCCCGGGCCACTGGTTGGCCACCCCAGCCAGTGTGATGGTCAGTGGGAAGAATTACCCCCTTACAGATAGTTAAAAAAAAAAAAAATCAATGATGTCAGTGGCAACTTATCTGAGAGGTACAAATTGCTCATTGCACAAGGAACCCCTAGCAACCTCTGGAGGAACCTTAGGGTTCCATGGAATCCTGGTTGAGAAACCCTGATCCAGAGACTTCAGCATGGTCTAAAAAATCAATGGTCTCCAAACTGTGACCCTTTGCTAGCCTTTATTCGGCAATTGCGGCACTATTCCTCCCACTGATTTGAGGTACTATTCTTAACACCAACAGTGGGGCATAATTTCCCCAACTGACAACAGCAATCGGGCACTATTCCTCCCACGTTTATCAAGACGGGGCACTGTTTCATCCACCAGCACAGATGATCGGGCACTATTTCATCCACGAACACCAATGATGGAAACTGTTTCATCCACCAACACCAATGATTGGGCACCATTTCTCCCACTGATGCAAACAATGGGGCACAATATTCACTATTCATTCCGCTAATGCCAATAATGTGATAAATGTATTCCTTCCACCAATACCAATAATAGGGCACTGTTCTTTCCATGATTGACAATGACGGGCACTATTCCTCCTCCTACTGACCACTGGCCTATGCAATTGCACACCACACCTGGGACTTTGGTTACTCTCATTGATTCCAGGCCCAACTGGCTACAATCCAGCCCTCTAAAGTCTAAATGACAGTATACTGGCCCTTTGTATGGAAAGTTTGAAGACCCCTGGTATAAATCACTGACCTGGGACAAGCATGCAGATCAAAAGTTATGACATCACCCACATTTTCCTGACCTCCATGCTGATTTCAGGTCAATGATACTTTCTGCACCTGAAGACAGCCAGGGAAGTAGCATTCTAAGGAGTGGTGCTGCAATGGCAATCCAGATTTCTCATTAAGGGCCCATTTACTGCTTTGTTATGCATTAACCATGTGCGTTAATATGATTTGTATCAAGGTAGCCTATTAATCCCTTTATGTCATGCAATGCATTACAGTCAACTGCCAGGGCTGTCTTAATGAGAGGGCACACCTGGGCACTGCCCAGGGGCCTCAGCTGCATGGGGGCCCATTCACTTTCCCCAAAGCAGCCGATCCTCGAGTCCACGCTGCCTAGAGTGATGGATACACAGGGGATGCAGGCTGGCAGCGGTGCTCCATGCTGTGCAGATTGATGCCTATTTTTCACAGCCAGCAGGGAGGGGCAGGGCAGGAGCGCCAGTGATGCTCTGACCCCGCCCCATGCAGCTTCAATGCTTGTGATTCGAAGGCTGCGGGGTAGGAGCTGGAGTGGGAGCTGCTGAGTTGGCAGGACTGAGAGCCCACCTGCGGAAGTAGCATTGTGGATGGTGTCATGGTGAGCCCAGTGGTCCAGCACTGTTTGCATCGAAAGGCTTAAAATGCCCGGAGGGATGCTCCCTCCTCCGCCCATCCTTCGGCCTGCTTAATTGGTATAGGTGAGTGCAGTGTTGGAGGTGGGCACAGAGCCAAAAGTTTACATTGTATCTTCACTGGAAAAGGGGGTACTACATGGATGGAATAATGGTGCTGGGGGGATATTAAGGGTGTATGGGGGTAAGCAATGCTGAGGGGGGATCTGGGGTATATAGGGGTAGCAATGCTTGGGGTAGCTTGGGTGGCTATAGTGCAAGAGGTATCAGGGATGTAGAGAGGCCACATTGTGGGGGGGTATCAGAGATGTAGTGGGGTCACAATACAAGGGGTATCTTATGGTATATGGTTACAGTGCTGGGGGGAATATCTAGGGTGTAGAGGGGTCAGAGTGCTGGGGGGATATCTGGGGTTTAGAGGGGTCAGAGTGTTGGGGAGTTATCTAGGGTGTAGTGGGGTCAGAGTGCTGGGGGGATATCTGGGGTGTAGAGGGGTCAGAGTGCTGGGGGGATATCTGGGGTGTAGAGGAGTCAGATTGCTGGGGAGATATCTGGGGTGTAGTGGGGTCAGAGTGTTGGGGAGTTATCTAGGGTGTAGTGGGGTCAGAGTGCTGGGGGGATATCTGGGGTGTAGAGGGGTCAGAGTGCTGGGGGGATATCTGGGGTGTAGAGGAGTCAGATTGCTGGGGAGATATCTGGGGTGTAGTGGGGTCAGAGTGTTGGGGAGATATCTAGGGTGTAGTGGGGTCAGAGTGCTGGGGGGATATCTGGGGTGTAGAGGGGTCAGAGTGCTGGGGGGATATCTGAGGTCAGAGTGCTAGGGGGATATCTGGGGTGTAGAGGGATCAGAGTGCTGGGGGGAATATCTGGGGTGTAGAGGGGTCAGAGTGCTGGGGAGATTTCTGGGATGTAGAGGGGTCAGAGTGCTGGGGAGATTTCTGTGGTGTAGTGGGGTCAGAGTGCTGGGGAGATATCTGGGGTGTAGAGGGGTCAGAGTGCTGGGGAGATTTCTGGGATGTAGAGGGGTCAGGGTGCTGGGGAGATTTCTGTGGTGTAGTGGGGTCAGGGTGCTGGGGAGATTTCTGTGGTGTAGTGGGGTCAGAGTGCTGGGGAGATATCTGGGGTGTAGAGGGATCAGAGTGCTGGGGGGATATCTGGGGTGTAGAGGGGTCAGAGTGCTGGGGAGATATCTGGGGTGTAGTGGGGTCAGAGTGCTGGGGAGATATCTGGGGTGTAGAGGGGTCAGAGTGCTGGGGGGATATCTGGGGTGTAGAGGGGTCAGAGTGCTGGGGGGATATCTGGGATGTAGAGGGGTCAGAGTGCTGGGGAGATATCTGGGATGTAGAGGGGTCAGAGTGCTGGGGAGATTTCTGTGGTGTAGTGGGACCAGAGTGCTGGGGAGATATCTGGGGTGTAGAGGGGTCAGAGTGCTGGGGGGATATCTGGGGTGTAGAGGGGTCAGAGTGCTGGGGGGATATCTGGGGTGTAGAGGGGTCAGAGTGCTGGGGGGATTTCTGGGGTGTAGAGGGATCAGAGTGCTGGGGAGATATCTGGGATGTAGTGGGTTCAGAGTGCTGGGGAGATATCTGGGGTGTAGTGGGGTCAGAGTGCTGGGGAGATATCTGGGGTGTAGAAGGGTCACAGTGCTGGGGGGATATGTAGGGTGTAGAGGGGCCAGAGCATTACTTTGCCCAGGGGCCCATGATGCTATTAAGACGGCCCTGCGCAACACAGTTGTGTTATCTTAGTGTGTTGCGGTGTCATTCAAAATGGCATTCAACTGGCAGACACACAAACACAAATACAAATAATAGTATTTCCAAATTTGATTGACATTCAGTAACAAAAGTGACCGGTCTGCATGGGTAATATTCACTAAATGTATCTTTCTCCATCTCTATGATGCAGTTTATAAAACGGTACATTTATCCTACCTGAAATTACCATAATGACGGTATGGCTGCAATAGACATTCCATCTATCCAAGTTGCCTTGAGCATCGGTTGGGAAGATAAAAACTATTCACCATCTGTATATATGGTCATAATGCGGTTTATACATTCACAACACAAAGAAACATAAACAGGCAAATACCATTACAATTCCAATGAAATGCACACTGACCATGAACGGAATACGATTCTATTCATCTCTAGGCAGACATAGAACATTACGTCTCCAACAAGACTTGACCCCACTGGACATGATCATAATACATTGCCATTACCCTCTACTTCCCTCTGCTATCTTTCCATTGTGACTGGTCACTCAGCATGATGATAATGTAGGTATTTTGCATTCTACACAAACCTCTCAGCATGACCCAACTACTAAACATGATTGCGATACTCAGGAGGTCTGATGAACTCTTAACGGTGCAGGAAGGGGACCTTAAAGCGCTTTTTTTTTTTGGACTTGTAGGTTTTTTAACACACAGATTCCTGTGAATAAATTACGTGGCAGCGCAGAATTCAAATACATACAGTTTACATAAAGAAGAATCCCCAGATTCTGTAGGCGCAGACTCTGACATTAAACCCCAAATATGGGTGCAACATGAAGCATGGTCAGAAAGATGGAGATCCGCTTTAACCTTGTACTGGTCA
Source organism: Rana kukunoris (assembly GCA_029574335.1). Lineage (NCBI taxonomy): Eukaryota > Metazoa > Chordata > Amphibia > Anura > Ranidae > Rana > Rana kukunoris. Next base: position 15,239,676 of record CM056058.1, on the reverse strand, counting down.
GAAACTCAAAGCATTAAAACAAGAGGGTCAACATGACAACCAACCAAAAAGAGAGAACAGCAATGGCAGTGTTATATTTCCACTATGACAAGTTCCCTTTAATCACCACGTCTAGATTTCTATGGCTCATATAATTCACCATTACTCCCTTGGTTGCTCCAACAGCCCCCGCTATATCTTATTTCCCATAGTGCTCTGCTACTTAATATCTGGCCAAGCATCCTGGGAAATCTTGTTACAAATATGCAATGCTCCATATCTCCCGAAATTTAATACCAATTTTTTTTTTGTCAGTGTTTGCACAGCAGTAACCCTATAGCTGCCTCTACCATGGACAAACAAGAGCTCCGTCCGTTAATACCCCGGTGGCATCAGCTGCCTTTCTTTCAAAAGTCACTGAAAACAGGTGTCGTTATCAAATTATCGCAGCCCCACCGAGAGATCGAGGTGCGTCGATGACGACAACCCCCGGAGCCGGTTTTTGAAGACTAGCGTTAGACAAAAGGCTTGATGGCTCCCTGACAGCGAAGATGTCAGTACCTGCACGAGCATCGAGTCGACAGTTACCTGGATACACTCGGAGATAATGGAACGTGACTCATTTCGCCGCCGCGGAGTCAAATCCGCACGCCGGAGAATAGGCCGGCAAAGGATTTAATTTAACATTAACGGAATGGTGAAGGGAACCTTTATCTTACACATCTTCACTCTTTCAAATCCTCATAATGAAAGCGGGAAGTGCTGTTTTATACATTAGAAGCGATATGATACATGGCGCCGAGCCTCGGTGGGTACGGCGGGGATAATGTAGTAAAATCCAGATGGATGATAGTCCACTTTTATTGCTGGGAAGACAGGCAGCCTCACGCTGATTTTATGCCTGGTGCCCTGAGACAATGTCATGCAGAAGAGTTAAAGCTCAACTCCAGGCCAATATAAAAAGGCACCAATAAATGCAGCTCTGTATTCATCAATGTATTGTTATTGGTAAACGTATAGTGCAAGTACGAAATTTAACTTGGCATCAGGCTCTTGCAATACCCTAAACAGCAGAGCTCAGGCTAGGAGTGGTAGAAGCATCTCAAAAAGCCAATGTGCTGCAACACACATGTGCTAACAAGGAGCATCTGAAAAAAAAAAAGATGGCCTATCCTATCCTAGAAGAAGATTGCCAAGACCCTGAAACTGAGCTGCAGCACGGTGGCCAAGAGCAGATTAGCAGGACAGGTTCCACTCAGAACAGGCCTTGCATTGTTGACCAAAGAAGACAAGTGCACGTGCTCAGCGTCATATCCAGAGGCTGTCTTTGGGAAACAGACGTACAGTAAAACCTTGGTTTGAGAGTGTTTTGCAAGACAAGCAACATTTTTTAATAAATTTTGACTAGATATACAAGCAATGTCTTGATATAAGAGTAGCGGTCATGTCACAACGCAATTCAAGGTTTTACCGTATGAGTGCTGCCACCTCCAAGACGACCATTGCTAAAGAAGTTGAGGGTAAAGGTGATGGACTGGCCAAGCATGTCTCCAGACCTAAACCCAATCTAGCATCTGTGGGGCATCCTCAAATGGAAGGTGGAGGAGCTCAAGGTCCCCAACATCTACCAGCTCTGTGATGTCATCATGGAGGAGTGGAAGAGGACTCCAGTGACAACCTGTGAAGCTCTGGTGAACTCCACGCCCAAAAGGGTTAAGGTAGTGCTGGAAAATAATGGTGGCCACACAAAATATTGAGACTTTGGGCTAATTTTGAAAATTTTCACTTAGGGGTGTACTTACTTTTGTTTCCAGCGGTTTAGACAGCTGTGTGTTGAGTTTTTTTGAGGGGACAGCAAATTTACACTGTTAGTTCCGGTTCACACAGGGGCAACCCAACTTACAGCGCGACTTTGCAAGGCGACTTCAGCACAACTTGGAGCAACTTACAACGTGACTTAAAGTTGACAGACGACTTTGCCAGTGGCCAATCACAGAATAATCAGCTCTGTGGGAGGGAGGGGCTTGTCTGAGAAAACTATTTTCTCTTCCTGTAAAGTTGTTTCAGTTAAGACTGAGATCCGACTTGGAGGCAACTTCCATTGAAATCAATGGGTACAAGTTGCCTAGAAGTGGCCTTGAAGTAGTACAGGAACCTTTTCTGAAGTCGGAGCCACTTCAGTAGTGTACATTAAAGCTGAGGTTCCACGACCAATCTTTTTTTTTGTGTCTATTCAATGGTGTTTTAGATTACAATGTAGTACTCACTTAGGTGACTGTAAACATCCCCGTCCGTTTTCTTTAAAAAGATAAACTTATAAAATCTGATGTAGACATTTCCCATTTTGCTTGTGGGCAGAGTGAAGCCCACAAGCACTTCCTTCCTGGAAGCGGTGAATGTCATCTCCCGGCATTCACCGCTCTTTCCCGCGCATGCGCACTGTTTACGGCGACTTGCGCTGTAAACTTACTGGTTGCCATCACAACGGGCAGCGTCATACAAAGTACACGCCCCGTTGTGATGGCTATCACCTGCATGCCCTTCTCTAAAATGGCGATATCAGCTACGCCCCCGTCACGTGTCGCTTCTTCCTAGCCAATATCGTGGGATTACGAAGGAGGCCATTCGCTGTGTATCTTGGGAAGCACGACGCTGTGCTCCCAGTACACACTGCGGTGAGCTCCCAGACAACACTGCAGCACCGGGGAGATGCCTACTCTCAGGAAGTGTTAATTATAAAAAGGTATTTACATGTCAAAAATAAATAAAAATTGACCAATTGTCTATCCTAGTTGTCCAATGATGGGGGAAAGATAGTGTTGTGATTTGGGTGAACCATCACTTTAAATTGGGGCAACATAATTTGGATCCCAAGTCGCTGTAGTGTGAACTGGTACTTATACAAGCTGTAAACTCACTTCTTTACATTGTAGCAAAGCCTAATTGTCATGGACATGCAATAATGAATGGCAGCTTACCTTCTCCTCCATGTGTCCATTAGAGGCCTGACTCTCTTTCTGGCTGTCTTTTATCATCTCTCCTCCCTGTATGGCTCCACACCATGGCCATCCTAGGAAATCTATATTAAATTAGTGCACTGCAGGTCTGCTTTGCTGTTCAACTTTGTTTGTTAGCTTGTGTTCCTGTCTGCAGTGTGCCAAGTTTACCTTTCTGTGTACCGATTTTGTCTCGTCTCTGACTACTCCTGTTTGCCTGTGACCCTGACCTTTGGCCTGTCCCTTGGTTACCCTCGTCTGCCTGTTGCCCCGACCACGGCTTACCCATCACTATCCCTTGTGTCCGCAGTGGCTGCTTCTCCTCTCTCCCTATGGACCTAGGGGACTCCGGGGGCCGCAACCTGGGTTCAGTTGCATCGAAGGTCATCCTCACCACTAGAGGCTCTGGTGAACACCTGCTAGACCTTAGACCCCGCGCCCTGGGGAATCTTGGGCTCACGTTTCCTGCCCATCCACAGCAGTCAGCTATTGGGTTCACTACCTTGCGGTGCACCCCTGTCTCCAAAGGGGTGCACTTGTCACCTGGCTACAGGTGACCTGACACCAATTTCTTCAGTGTTGTCACATGAAAAGATAGAATAAAATATTTACAGAAATGTGAGGGGTGTACTTATATTTGTGAGATACTGTATCTATGAATATAAAATGTTTTTGGTGGTTCCAAGTAATTTTCTAGCAAAAAAAAAAAAAAGATTTTTTACTTGTAAACAACAAATTTCAGAAAAGGCTCGGTGGGTAACTCAATCCCATTGAATGCTTTCTTGATTTTGTTCAAATAAAAAAATACACAGAAAATACCGGCAAGGCCAACCACCTGTGATCAAAACAATTCCAGACACAATCGAGCATTTTCTTTAGATCTAAATAAAATCGATTCCAAAAATCCATACAAGAGGCTGTCATTGGAGCACAAACCTACAAAATTCGAGTTTGTTTTTTTTAGAAGGAGAATGGGAAGAGTGCAGATTGTTCACACATCTGATTACTGACAGATATTATCACTGCGTGGCTTGTACGAGTTTGTTGCTGCGCGCCGTACTCCTCGTTCCCAGGTTACGGCGTACACCTGCCGAGATTCTTCAATCATTTTTCCCGTCCTGCCGCTATAAAGCCAATTTCCCCGCTATTATGCTGATACACGCTCAATATGCATCTAGCGTGACTCACAGACATGTTTGTGTCTCTGTACATGCGTGTGGGAGGGATGTGTCTGGGCCGTCTTGCTGGCTTTATGTAACAGTCGAGATCTGTCTGTACATGCATTGATAATGAACGGCTTGGCAAAAGGACGCCGAGTCCATCCCTGCCAAGTACAGTATTGCTATTATTCAGGGAGCTTCCAGTCTTTATTTTTGTTTAGATTTGCTTAAAGCAGTAATAAACCCAAGAGCAAACATTCATTATATTGCAGCTTACCACTCACCGGATGTGGTGGCTGCATTCGTTTTCATTTTTAAACTTTCTTTCTTCCATTTTCATCTGATGATCTAGCATGGGTCTCCAAACTACGGCCCTCCAGGTGTTGCGGAACTACACATCCCATGAGGCATTGTAAAACTCTGATATTCACAGACATGACTAGGCATGATAGGAATTGTAGTTCCTGAATATCTGGAGGGCCATAGTTTGGAGACCCATGATTCTAGCCTGCAAGCCTTTTTTTTCTTTCAAAAGGACAAGCTCTCTTTCAGATGTATCAGTTACAGGGATGAGACAAACCATTTACCAATGACAGGAGCAGCCACAAAATCTGATGAGTGGTAATGATCGGCTTTTATTTATGTAAAACCTTTATCCCAAAAGGGAAAAGAAAGACACTGTAAAATGATTAATGTGTTTCCCTGAAAATAAGACCGGGTCTTATATCAATTTTGGCAACAAAAGACAAAGTAGGGCTTATTTTTGGGGTAGGTCTTACAATGTAATGTGCTGTCTTCTCTCCCCCTCTCCCTCCCTGCCTGTCAGGAATCCCCAGTGTGAACCGAGTTAAAATGCTTGTAAAATCCTATAATCCAGGGCTCACTGCCGGGCTATGTTTGCAGCCGGGCCGCTGACAAGGCTGCACTTTCAAGGGTTCGGCGGTGGCGGGCAGAGAGATATCATCTCTCGCCGCCCACCACGCATCACAGCTGTTCTGACCGCCGGCCGCGAACACAACATTGTCTGAGGTGCTGCGTGCGAACAGAGAAAGGACATCATTCTCGCCGCCTGCCCGGCATCACCCACCGTTCAGTCCTTACAGCCAGCCGCTAACATTACACTGAGATTCGGCGGTTCCACTCTTACTGGCAAGTGACAAGCTGCATTATGCCTCTAGAAGTAATTTTGGCTGTCAGCCTTGCAATGCCTCATGGGAAATGTACTTCCACAACAGCTGGAAGCCCCCCCCCCCCAGCAGGTTGCCCATACCTCCTAACTTTGTGAGATGGGAATGAGGGACACCTATCAGCAAAAGTATGCAGGCATAGGACACACCCCTTGTCATGCCCCCTTAAAGGAAAATTGTACCAAAAAAAAACAACAAGATTGGTTAAACTCCAAAGTTCTTTTTTTTTTTAACACTACTATTCCCTTAAATTGGCTTTTGGAATTCACAAATGCAACAATCAACAAGAAGTGCTAACCAACATACCACGTAACTGGAATAAATTGCATTTTTACATATGTCCAGTACAAGTACATACTGTACTATACTGCAGAATATTCCTGTAGAGAGCAACCAGCATGGCCTTTCACTTTGTAATCTGATTGGCTGCTGAGGCAGCCAGGGGCGAACTGACAACTCATGGGGCCACCGGGCAACAGGAGATTATGGGGCCCCTGGGCAATAGGAGATTATGGGGGCCACACAGTATACACACACAGAATACACATACTGAAAAGGTACTGGAGAGGCGGAGCAGCTATAATCTTGGGATTTTTTTTAAAACACAGATTTTTACATACTGTCCCTGGTTTTACTGAGGCTGGCAACCCTGATGGGGCCCTCTAGTGGCATGGTTCCCTCGGGCAGTGCCCGAATGGTCAGTCTGCCCCTGGAGGCAGCACATTTCGGCTCCTATTCTTTTTCATGTAATGTGCCCGGTATACGCTGGCCATGGCGTTCTCTGTAAAGTGCTGTGTATAGAAGTGAATGGGGTTATGTAAGGGAAACATGGCTGGAGGGAATTCCCTTGCAGTTATCAGACAGAAGTCTCATGCTGATTTTTGGCAGTCAGCGCCTTCACAGAAACAGATGTAAAAACTGCTTGACAGCTAGTGGAGAGTTGTGTAACTTATAGCTGTCTGCTGCAGCAACATTCTAGATGGAAGGAGCGCGTTCCAGTAAGAAATTAGATACACTCCAGAAGGCTATAGTATTGAGATCTTAAAATTGCACTCCAGGTGTGCTCTTTACTGCATAGGCACATCGGACCAGCTTGGCACCTTGTCAGTGCCAATCCTGACCTCCCTGGGGCCCTAAGCAAAGTTCTGCTAAGGGGCCCTCTACCTGACCCGTGATGGCATGAGCCATTTAAACCATTAGCCTAGCTAACCAAAACCAGTGCCCACCAAACGCAGCCTTGTGCCCAGTGCCCACCAAATGCAGCCTTGTGCCCAGTGCCCACCATGATGCAGCATTGTGCCCACTAATGCAGCGTTGTGCCCAGTGCCCATCAAATGCAGCCTTGTGCCCACCATTCAGTCCACCCGTGCAGGGCAGGAACAGGAGAGCCACCCAGATGATCAGCGTGCAGCGCAGGGAACACAGCGATAACAGCTTCCATTTCAATTGCCATGTTCCCGCCGCTCAACGTCATATACAGCCCTGCCCCCTGGCTGGGGAACTTTGATTGACAGATCATCCGTCACCAGGATTGGACAGGGTGATCTGTCTATCAAAGTCCCGGGACCAGGAGGAGGGGCTTTATCCGACAGTTAGCGGCGGGGAAGACTGCAATTGAAATTAAAGCTGTTATCGCTGTGTTCCCTGCGTGTGCTGTGCTCTAAAGCAGTGGTCATCAACCCTGTCCTGCAGGGCCCACTAACAGGCCAGGTTTTCTGTATTACCTTGGGGAGATGCAGACTGGAATACTGCAATTACTGAGCAGCAAATGATATCACCTGTGATGCATTTCAGTTATCTTGCAAACCTGGCCTGTTAGTGGGCCCTGCAGGACAGGGTTGATGACCACTGCTCTAAAGATCCGGCTGCTCTCTCTCTCTCTTCCCCTCCACGATCGCTGGAAGGACTGCCATTCCTCCGGCGCTGCCTAGGGTGACCACATTTCCAAAATACCATTCAGGGACACCCTCCCTCCCCAAAAATCAGCATGTGCTGTAATGAATCACAGCACAGTGATTGGACACAAGAGGCGGGATTTATGATTTCTTCAATCACAAGCAGGGGGTGGGGATTGTGCTCCTCCAGACATTCTCGGCCAGGACAAGTACCGTCAGTGAGTAAAGCGGTGATGTGGCGGCCTTCTTGGGGGCATCAGATTGGCCCAGGGAGGGGGGTTGGCTGTGTCAATTTCATTCCGGGACACTGTATTGTCCTGGAATGAAGGTGCCCGGGACAGACCTGCAAAATGCGGGACTGTCCCGGGCAATCCAGGACATGTGGTCACCCTAGTGCCACCCCTGCACCCACGAGGGGGAGGCAGGCCTCGAGTAATTTGCGGTGCCCTACGCAGCTTGCATAGTGAGCGTATAGGCCAGATCGGCTCTGCACCTCGTAAGTATTTAAACCTGTCATACAAGATGGGTCGCTGTGGAAGCTCAATCCCGCCGCCATTAACAGAGCACCTTCTTTATTTATTTATTTTAAACGAATAAAAGACATTCTACGAACGGACGAGGTGAAGAGGAGAGATGGATGATGTGACGTCTCCACTTTGTTTATTGCATGCTATTGTAATGGCAGGGGTGGGGGAGGTGTTGTAATCCCAATTCCATACCAATGGCGAAGGATTTGGACTGGGAAGTCTAATAAAGCGGAGCTGAATGGGCATGCACCCAAAACTGAAGAAATATTCCCTCCACTCCAACCAGCACATGATCATCAGAAAAGGGGCACAGATAATGGGAAAAATACACCCCCCTAAGCTAGTAAGAGAGGCAGAGCAGGGGAGGGGGGGGTTGTAATTCAATTTTTTTTTTTATTCTGCACTGACCGTCTTTGAAATTGGTCCGGGGACAGTGTCCTCATCCGGAGACAAAACCGGGGACAGACTCGGTCCGCGGACAGTGTCCTCATCCGGAGACAAAACCGGGGACAGACTCGGTCCGGGGACAGTGTCCTCATCCGGAGACAAAACCGGGGACAGACTCGGTCCGGGGACAGTGTCCTCAATCTGGGGACAGACTTTGTCCTCAATCTGGGGGCTGTCCCTGGAAACCGGGGGTGTCTGGTCACCCTATAGTAAAACCTCTGTTATATAGGCATTTCCACTGTGCATTTAGCCTTTTGCCCGAAGTTCAGCTTTAGGTCAACTAAAAGGCCAATTTTAATGTTGGCCAGGATTTTCCCCAGATGGTTTTTTCCACAATCCTTTCTTAAATCTACCTTGAGCAGGAGTCCTGTGGAAGACGAAGCACTAAGTGCACACCCGTCAAGGTTGTTTACAGACATAGGCCTCTAATTGGTCATGCCGCCGCTATTGCCTGCACACACATTTTCCCAAGCGTCCTCGTACCGACCCCCAGAAACACTTCACCGGGCTCTGTAATCACAATGTATTGCCGGCACAGACGCGTCTAGAGCATTGTGTATAAGAGGCTCAGGAGAGTTTCAAGTGCTTTGCCTGCTGCACGTCTGCCATTGCCATTTCCTTGTTCTGCACAGGGCAGAAGCATTAAACTGACCACTCCTGGGTAATTGACATGGTGGTTATAAAGATATTTTATGGAAGCAAAATAATAAGAGAATACTGCAAGAAAAAAAAAAAACCTCTAAATTTTAATTTATTTATAATTAAAGTTAGATCAATCTGAATTTATTTAAATGTATTTTAAAAGCAGATTCTCTCCACAGAGTCATTTCAGAAAACACTTTGCATTCATTGAGAAAGATATTTTATGCAAGCAAAATAATAAAAGAAAATGGAAAAAAACTCCAATTATAATTTAATAATTACGCTTATACCTGCCTGAATATATTAAAATTTATTTTTAAAGTGGCTCTTCCATCGGAATAGCTAAATATCAAAAAATATATATAAATAAAGGGCATGATCTCCCTATCAGATGACACTTGGAAATCATTGAGAAAAATATTTTATGGAAGTAATAAAAGAAGTCTGCGCCCCGTGAATGTCCCACAGTCTCCTGGGAGCTGTGACATGTCCCAACAGGCTGTGGGGAAAGGAGAGGGGGGGGGGGGCAAACTTCCACTCGGATCGCCATAGCGGTCTGCCCAGAAGTTGGAGTGGGTACCTGCCAATATCAGGTACCAGTCCCCCCCCCCCCCCCAAAAAAAAAAAAAAACATTCCAAATATTGGAGAGGAAGGGGGAGGAAGAAGAAGACCTTCTCCTTTAAGCATACATGTCAGTTGGTCAATTACCATGATCCAAGTCAATGGACAAAGTCAACCGTTTCCAATTACATTATACGTGGGACATCAATCACTACAGGAGTTCCCTATCAAATTTGTGAAATAAGGCAGATTCTGGAGACTGGCTATGTTGACAATAGTCAAAGAATAGATCAAGTTAAAGATTCTGTTACAGAATTGGTTTATTTTGGGGCATTGCCACCAAATATAGTACAAGGTGCCCATCTGACCACAGTCCCAATAGCATTTTGGAGTTCAACTAAAGTAAATCTGCGCTTTGCCCAGGTCTACGTCAATGCAGACCACCACAGGGGCATATACTTTAATATTAATATATATAAGTAAATAAATATATATTTTTTTTATTTACTTTTTCCCCATGGGGTAAAAAAAAATAGGAAGGAATATCGACATTGTCACAGTGAAATTAAATCTACAGTTGAGCCTCTGATACTCCGGAGAGCGAGTCTCCGAGAATGACTCCCTCAAGAAAAGTCAGTCAGTGTAAATATAAGACATAATAAAATAGAAAATTAATAAATCTGGAGTGAGATATTGGCCGTGTCCTTTTTTCTTATCTTGAGATGAAAGTCTGAAGTCTAGTTTAAGTACGGAGTTATGAGGGCTTCTGTGATTGTAGATTTCCAGTAAGTTGGGACTGTGTGGATAATAAACCTCCCTACAGAGGGGAGCAGTTCTCTGCTTAATCCGAGGACTTTTATCACAAGAAAAGGTAGGGGAAGGCGATAAAGGGCAGGAAGAGACAGAGCCTGAAAACACAAGAGGGAGGTGAAGGCTTAGGGTGAGGGATCCAGGGCTTTTTTTCAGCTGGAAATTGGTGGAACTCTGTTCCACCACCTCTGGCTCAGGCCCTCTGCTCCCTACTGACCACTATGGGCCAGATTCAGTAAGAAGTTATGTCTGGGTATCTCTAGATAAGCCGCGTAACTTCCTAAATGCGCCGGCGTATCTTTTTTCTGTATTCAGAAAACAAGATACGCCGGGATTGAGCAAAGATACGAGCGGCGTAATTGCATTACACCGTCGTATCTTAACTGCATTTTTAAGATGCCCGCTAGGGGCGTTCCCGCTGATTTACGCCTACAATATGTAAATCAGCGAGATACGCCTATTCACGAACGTACGTCCGGCCGACGCAGTGAATTAACGCCGTTTACGTAAGGCGTTTTCCGGCATAAAGATAAACCACCAAAAAGATGGCGCATCCTATGTTAAGTATGGACGTCGGGACCGCGTCAAATTTTTCAGATTTTACGTTGTTTGCGTAACTCGTCCGTGAATGGGGATTTACGTCAATTACGCTTACGTCGAAAACAATGCGTGGTAGCGTCATAATTTGGAGCATGCGCACTGGGATACGTCCACGGTCGGCGCATGCGCAGTTAAAAAAAAAAAACTTAAAAAACGTGGGGTCACAACACATTACTATAAAACACGCCCACCTCATTCACATTTGAATTACCCGGGCTTACGCCGGCCCATTTACACTACGCCGCTGTAACTTAGCTTGGTGAATACAGCATTTGCCTCGCTAATTTTTGGCGGCGTAGCGTAAACAAGTTATGCTACGCCCGCAAAAATGCAAGTCTCCGTACCCTACCTATTACCTAAAAATATAAAAGTCGGGCTTCTATGCTTACAAGTGACATCTTGCTCCCCAACAGCTCCCACAGATCAGATCTCCTGAGTGGCTCCCACTGAGTGAAGGATGGGGACAAGGGAGATGCAGGTACACGGGGTGCATTGCAAATGCCAACATCACCACTGGATGATCTCCCCGAAAGTAGAGAGATAGAGCCAACTAAAGTATGCGGGGAGGGACTAGAGCTGGCTGGGTGCTTCAGCTTAAAACAGCAACAAAATAAAGACATGAAAGATGGTGGAGCTTTTAAGGAGATGGGGAGAAGATGGGGGCAGTAGAGGGGGGTTGCATGTAGAGGTCAGAGCTGAAGAGGGGTAAATGTGAGGTGTTGGTGGGGAGGAAGAGGTAAGCAGCTGTGGAAGAAGGCTGAACTCTGCACACTGTGTGTAGCGCACCCCTGAACTCTGCACACTGTGTGTAGCGCACCCCTGAACTCTGCACACTGTGTGTAGCGCACCCCTGAACACTGCACACTGTACATAATGCACTCCTGATATTTAATGACCCTGTTAAGATCCTCCCACTGTTAGTGAAATTTAACCACACCCACTATTTGATGCGGTTTGGATGGTGTGTGTAAAGGCGGGGGGGGGGGGGGTTCGATCGTCGTGATTGAGTTGTGGTTTAGCATCATATTGGAAGATTTCGGCTACTTGGCTTTTCCCAAGATCTAGTTGGCAAGAAGGTGATATCCTCACGCAAGCCAGAGATAAGTAAATGAATAGTAAATAGTAAATTTTACTTTTTTGTAGGTACTAAATCTACAACAAGTTTTCTATATTGCTGGAGGGGCATGCAACATTCAGGACGAGGGGGGTTATGGAGTTTGATAATTCATTTCTAAGCAACCAGATTCCTGGATGTAGCCTAAAGTAGAAATATACATTTTGAATTATTGATGCTCCCCGGAGGTCATGAAAAAACGTAAGCTGTCAGATACTTACCTTTATCTTACAACTTGAACTTTGTAAAATATTTTCTTGCTTCAGTGTGGCAAGAATGGGGGAGATCTTGTTTTATTTTGAGTTATTGATCAGCCAGCCCGGGCTGAATTGAAAGCCCATTTCTGACAGCACCACATTACTAATGCCTTGGCATTGGTCACATGACTTGCATTAGCTTATGGCTTCAAGACGACGTATTTCCATCTAGGCATTTTTCATGACATTTCGGGATGGAGAGGTTGGGTGCAGTGTTAATTTTAGCAGCAAATTTCGATACAGTTTTAGTCTTAGGACTAAAATGGCATTCTAGTTTTAGTCCCATTTTGCAAGTGTTTTAGTTTTAGACTTAGTCTTTGACTAAAATGCCATTTTAGTCATCGTATTTTAGTCGACTAAAATCTTCAGTACATTTTCGTCTAATATAATAATTTTAGTCCACTAAAATTGAATGTGCACAGTACACAGTCTCCCACACCCTCTGCACAATACACAGCCCACCCCCACCGTCTGCACAGTACACAGCCCCCCACCCTATGCACAATACAAAGCCCCCCACAATACACAGACCCCCCTGCATTCCCAGGAGACCCCCAACCTCCTGCGACAGCACTGCCAGTGTACTCTAAACTTAAAAATAAATCACTGCCAGCCCTTTCTCATGCACAGCACCTCTTGTAATAGGAATAGTGTGCGACAGGTCCTCTTTAAGGAGAGATGAGGGGTCAATAAGGCCCCACATCTCTCCTCCAGGCTGGAAAGCATGAGATCGGGAAAATAAATTTACAGATCTCATGCTTTCAGCTGCGATTGCGGCTTTGTTTACTTCCGGGTACCCAGGCGTGACATCATAATGTCGCGCCCGGGCCTCCAAAGTTCATAGAGATGACCGGTGACCATCTGGAAGCGGGCAATTAGTTCTCCAGGCCTCCGATGGCACGGGAGAGCCCAGAACAGCACCGGATGGCGGCAGGAGGGGGGGGGATGTCCCGCAGCCTATAAGAACGATTAAGCAGTGGAACCGCCACTATGATCATTCTTATGGTGTGCAGAATCACTACCTGAAGAGAAGGATATCTGAAGGACGCCTGTAGGCATTATTTAGATATCCCCCACTAAAGTCCAGGACGTCATATGACGTCCTACGGTACCGGAAGTGGTTAAAGGAACCTATTTAGAAAATAAAAAACGAACCTTTACAACCCCTTTAACGTCCCATTTTTGTTCCTCAATGAAAACTGATTCGATTTTCTTCATAGTTTTCATCAGCTTACGAAAATGTGCTGTACTTTTAGTTTTGGTTTCGTCACTGTAAAAAAGCCACTGACGAAAATTATGACAAAAACTTTTTCATTGGCGAAAAAACACTGGTTGGTTACACCAATAACCCAGACACAGGTATATGGGCCTGGGCCCACTTGAAGACTTGAACCTCCAAAGTCAAAAGACCGCCAAGTGCGCCATTTGCTGGAGTCTTAACCTCTCACTTTCTGCTAAATGAAATGCTAACCAACCTCTTTAACCACTAAAGCAAAGAGTCTTCCCGAATCGGCTCCAGAGGTGATTCCGCGGCTACGTGAGATCGCTGAGTGCGATGAGAGCCCAGGCTCCCCGCTGTTCGCTCTGCGAGGAGCCGGTAAAGAGAGATGTTTCACTGCTAAAAAGCAGCATCAATAATGCATGGTGGATCTGTAACCGCACATTATGGCTGGCAGCGTTTACACTTAACTCCTTTCCATCAAAAGACCTTCACGCCATCCAACATGTCCAGGGAAAATCACATCCAGCAGCATCCCCCTAAAGCCAGAGGGGTAGGCAACGAACAAAGGGATAAAAGCCGCTGAAGAGGGGGATACAGATAATAAGAAGTGTAAAGGGAGGGAAGAACAGAGAAGAGGGGGAACGAAAATATGACATGGGGAGTGGAGATGAAACGGCCTCGTCTGAAAGACAGGGAACAGTTCACCGCATGTCTGTTTCATGTTTTGTAGAAGGACAGAGACAGAACTTTTACCAAGAGAATCTATAATGGAATGCAGAGGGAGATCGCTGGAGGTAGAGCAGCTCCTGACAAGAAAGAGACAGAATCACTAACTGTGAACAATTATTTACTGCGGCCTGAAAACTTGAGGGAAGAAAACTGAACTCCGGCCATCTACTAAACTCAATGGAATAAAGGAAAAAACATTTGCTCATAAATCCTGGTAATAAGATTTACCGTATATACTCGAGTATAAGCCGACCCGAATACAAGCCGAGGCACCCAATTTTACTACAAAAATACTGAGAAAACGTATTGACTCGAGTATAAGCCTAGGGTGTCCATCTGTATGCATGACTGTGCCTTACTTTGCCTCACTGTGCCCATGCCTAGACTGACGTTTATCATGGGAGTCTATGGAAGGGGTGCCCAGCTTTGAAAAATCAAAACTTTGCACACTTGTAGAGTAGAGGAGAAATGGGGCTACATGTGTGCCAAGTTCCGGATCCAGGGGACCTACAACCGGCCGGTACCAGGTCCCCATATTCACCAGAGAAATTACCATTTAACATGGGAGTCTATATAAGGGGTGCCCGGCTTTGAAAAAAACGGTGCTCCTTGGCCGTAGGTCTTCTGGACAACAACTTTGCACACTTGTAGAGGAAGAGTGGAGCTACATGCATGCCAAGTTTGGGGTCCAGGGGACCTACGGCCGGCCGGTACCAGGTCCCCACTGTGTCCATGTGCATGCCTCACTGTGCCCATGACTAGACTGACATTTAACATGGGAGTCTATGGAAGGGGTGCCTGGCTATGAAAAATTGGTGCTCCCCAGCCGTAGGTCCCCCAGACAACAAACATTGCACACTTGTAGCGGAGAAATGGGACTACATGCGTGCCAAGTTCTGGCCGGTTACGGGTCCCCAAAGTCACTAGACAAATGACCATTTAACATGGGAGTCTATAGAAGGGGTGCCCAGCTTTGAAAAATTGGTGCTCCCCAGCCGTAGGTCCCCTGGACAACAAACTTTGCACACTTGTAGAGGAGAAATGGGGCTACATGTGTGCTAAGTTTAGGGTCCAGGGGAGCTACGGCCAGCCGGTACCATGTCCCCACTGTGTCCATGTGCATGCCTCACTGTGTCCATGCCTCACTGTTCCAATGCCTCACTGTGTCCATGTGTAGACTGACATTTAACATAGGAGTCTATGGAAGGGGTGCCCAGCTTTGAAAAATCGAAAGGAGAAATGAGGCTACATGTGTGCCAAGTTCCGGGTCCAGGGGACCTACGACTGGCCGACACCGGGTGCCCAAAGTCACCGGAGAAATGACCGTTTAACATGGGAGTCTATGAAAGGGGTGCCTGGCTTTGAAAAAAGGAAATGGAAAATGGAGCTACATGTGTGCCAAGTTTGGAGTTCAGGGGACCTACGGCAGGCCGGTACCGTGTCCCCACTGTGTCCATGTGCATGCCTCACTGTGCTCATGACTAGACCGACGTTTAACATTGGAGTCTATGGAAGATATCGGGAACCCAAAGTCTGGGAGATCAGGTGCAAAAAGCTGACTCGAAGAAAAAAGCGGGAGGGGGGGGGGGGCATTTTCAGCACAAAAAAATGTGCTGAAAAACTCTGCTTATACTCGAATATATACGGTAAAAAGAAAAATGCCCACAACCTCTTCAAAGGCCACAAAAAAGCCCCTTTGGCCAACCCTTAGCGATTAGAAAGCCAGCAAATCAGTATGATGGTATGGTAGACATGGCTTCTATGGTGGGCATCTTTATTGCCTCACATGATCCAGATTATACAAAGGGCTAGCCCATTGCCAGCTTTCTAATTGCAGAGGATTTATCTCGGTTAAGCCTCGTACACACGATCAGACTTCAACCGGACAAATCCGTGGATTTTTGTCCGAAGGGTGTTGGCCGTGAACTTGTTCTGCATAAAGACGGCAGAACTTTAATTCTACCCCTGATTTTGTAGACGCCATAACTTTTGCGCAAACCAATCACTATACGCTTATTGCAATTTTTTTTTACCAAAAATATGTAGAAGAATACGTATCGACACTGAGGGAAAAAAACATTAATTGGGATATTTATTATAGCAAAAAGTAAAAAATATTGTGTTTTTTTCAAAATAGTCGCTATTTTTTTGTTTATAGCGCAAAAAAAAAAAAAAAAAAAAAATAAAAAAAAAAAATCGCAGTGGTGATTAAATACCACCAAAAGAAAGCTCTATTTGTGGAAAAAAAAAAAGGACGTCAATTTTGTTTTGGAGCCACGTCGCACGACCATGCAATTGTCATTTAACCACTTCAGACCCGCGCTATTGACAAAATACGTCAACAGCGCGGACCTGAGGCACCAAGTGGACGTTTTTGGACGTGATTTAAAGTGCATTACCCGCGCGGGCCACTGGGTGGCGCGCCGCAGGAAAACACTGTCCCGCCGCATCGCTAAAGAGCCGATGCATGTACCTGGCGGCCGCGATGTCCGTTGGGTACATGCGATCGGCGGGAACACAGCAGGTGACAGCAGGGACGTGGAGCTCTGTGTGTGAACACAGAGCTCCACGTGCTGTCAGGGAGAGAGGAGACCGATCTGTGTCCCTTGTACATAGGGACACAGCATCGGTCACCTCCCCCAGTCACCCCCCTCCCCCCACACACAGTTAGAACACACCCAGGATACACATTTAACCCCTTCCTCACCCCCTAGTGTTAACCTCTTCCCTGCCAGTCACATTTATACAGTAATTAGTGCATTTTTATAGCACTGATCGCTGTATAAATGTGAATGGTCCCAAATTTGTGTCAAAAGTGTCCGATACGTCCGCCGCAATATCGCAGTCCCAATAAAAAAATCGCAGATCGCCGCCATTACTAGTAAAAAAAAAATAATAAAACAAATCCTAATTCTGTTCCCCATTTTGTAGGCGCTATAACTTTTGCTTATTGCGATTTTTTTTTTTTTTTTTTTACAAAAATACGTCGAAAAATCCGTATCGGCCTTAACTGAGAAAAAAAATAGTTAAAAAAAAAATAAAAAATGGGATATTTATTATAGCAACAAGTAAAAATAATATATATTTTTTTAATTGTCGCTCTTTTTTTGTTTATAGTGCAAAAAATAAGAAACCACAGAGGTGATCAAATACCACCAAAATAAAGCTGTATTTGTGGGGAAAAAAGGACGTTAATTTTGTTTGGGAGCCACGTCGCACGACCGCGCAATTGTCAGTTAAAGCGACGCAGTGACGGAAGCTGAAATTTCGCCTGGGCACGAAGGGGGTTTATGTGCCCAGTAAGCAAGTGGCTAAAGTGAAGCAGTGCCGAATCGCAAAAAGGGGCCTGGTCTTTGACCACCAAAATGGTTCGGGGCTGAAGTGGTTAAGGAGTAAGAGCCCCCCAAAAATGGCTTAAGGAGTAACGGCTCCCAAAAAAAATAAAGGCTAAAAAAGAGAGTAAGGGCTCCCAAAAAAGGCTTAAAGAGTAAAGGCTTCTGTAACGTCGCACGACTGCGCAATTTTCATGCAAAGTGTGACAGTGCCGAAAGCTGAAATTTTGCCTGGGCAGGGAGGGGGTATATGTGCCCAGTAAGCAAATGGTTAAATGTAAATATATTGCAACACTTAGAGGCACCTCTCTTCTCTTTTATACTCGGTTGTGACACAACGCTACTCTTATATCAAGACATTGCTTGGATAGCAAGTCAAAATGATTGTCTTGCAAAACGCTCTCAAACCAAGGTTTTACTGTATTCTTTATTCACACACACAGACAAACATATATATATATATATATATATATATATATATACACACACACACACTGTATTGTATCTTCTTTTGACAGATTGCTTCTTAACAAGGCACCAGAGCAGCACAAAGACTTCCATTTGACAGCAATCCTTTTTCCCCCATTCTGTGAAACATACCTAAATACGCCAGAACACGTGCCATGGCATGGGAGTTATAGAAAATCTGCACAGTAATCAAGAGAGACATGTGGCAAGATATTTATAAAAGGCATAACGCCACAAAAGACCAGCCGATCCAGCATATCTGCAGTGCTCCTCGCTTGTCCTTGAGGGGAATAAAGGACATCTCGGCTGTCAGAGTCATACAAACGCGGCTCGTCATCGCACTTATCATTTAAAGGGAAAGCACAGATCGCCTTTGTGAGAGACCTGGGTTGCCCATTCCAGGGGACTTAAAGGGAACAGTCAGATCCAACAGGGAAGGCAGCCTATTCCTAAAGCAATCATCCTCAACTGTAAAAATAAAAGGAATTAAAAATAAAATCGAATTGTAATACACACGGTCGGAATTTCCAATGGAAAAAGTCTGATGGGAGCTTTTCATCGGCTTTTCCGACCGTGTGTAGTATGCACAATCAGACTTTTTCTGTTACGAAATTCCGACGGACTTCCATAGAGAACATGAAAATCGGAAACGTCTGTATGCAATTCCGACGCACTAAAAACCATGCATGCTCGAAAGCATTGAACTTCATTTTTCTCGTCGTAGTGTTGTACGTCACCGCGTTCTTGGCGGTCAGAATTTTGTGTGACCGTGTGTATGCAAGCCAGCTTGAGCGGAATTCCGTCGGAAAAACCATCCAAGTTTATTTCGAAGGAAAAAATGATCGTGTGTACGGGGGCCTAACTGTCCAGGTTTGGTGGTAAGCCACTGCCTTGCAATTCGTAGCAGCATCGTATTGTCTTCCTGCCGTGGAACTCCTTCAGTTGGTCTATCGCAGTGATGGCGAACCTTGGCACCCCAGATTTTTTTGGAACTGCATTTCCCACGATGCTCATCCACTCGGCAGTGTAGTTGAGCATCATGGGAATTGTAGCTCCAAAAACATCTGGGGTGCCAAGGTTCGCCATCACTCGTAGGGGGTCCACCAGATAGCAAGCCACCAGCCAACTAAGACCCCCTTTCACACTGGTGCTGCCAATAGCGTTGGCGGTAAAATAGCAGTAAAACTCTGCTATTTTACCGTCGGATTTGCAGGTGCATTTCAGCCGCTAGCGGGGCACTTTTAACCCCCGCTAGCGGCAGAGAAAGGGTTAATACTGCTGGCAATGCGCAGCTACAGCGGCGTATTGCCAGCGGTATGGCAGCACTTCCCATTGATTTCAATGGGCAGAGCGCATTACGAGTGGTCAGTTTGCCGCTGCTAAAGTGCTCCAAAGAAGCTGGACTCCGTCAGTGGCTTCTTATCCCGATCGGAGATGCGGCGCGTCAGACTGACAGACTCTATTCCTAGGTCCACACCTCACCTTACCACATTCACAAAATAGATTGTAGGTTTACATTCAAACACTATATTACCAAAAGTATTGGGACACCTGCCTTTACACACACGCAAACTTTAATAGCATCCCAGTCTTAGTCCATAGGGTTCAATATTGAGTTGGCCCGCTCTTTGCAGCTATAACAGCTTCAACTCTTCTGGGAAGGCCGTCCACAAGGTTTAGGAGTGTGTCTATGGGAATGTTTGACCATTCTTCCAGAAAAGCATTTGTGAGGTCAGGCACTGATGTGAACGAGAAGACCTGGCTCACAGTCTCAGCTCTAATATATCCCAAAGTTCTTCTATTGGGTTGAGGAGAAGAATCTATGCAGGCCAGTCAAGTTCCTCCACCCCAAAATCGCTCATCCATGTCTTTATGGACCTTGTTTTATTGGCTGTTCCCTCTTCTCTGACAGCCACACTCTTCCTATGCGGGTGTCTAACAGGAAATGAGGGAAAAGCACCCCAATGGAGTCAAAGGCAGAAATCAATAACCAAGAAAAAAAATTGTCAGCCATACACTGGGGACTGTGGGTAACCTGGATAACCCCAATGATTTTGATCATTCCCAATAGTCAAAATACCCAATACCTACCCATCTGCTTTTTGTTATATTATGGAAATTGCAAGAATTGTGGGTCTTCTCTCACCCTGAGCTCCCCTTTCTTTCGTACACCCCCCTATCCTCGACCCTACCCTTTCCCTATTATGCATCTATTACTTCCTCTTCGCTTATCCTATGGCTTATAATCTCTTCATTTGTATTTTTCATCATAGTATTGACTTGGCAGTTTGGTTACCCCAGCAGGGTTGGAACGTTGGTGCACATATGCATGGGTGATTAGGCCATGTGCTATGCTCATATGTGGTTTATACCAGGCACATCCGCCATCCCATGTTTGTATTTGGCCGAGCAATCCCGTTTCTCTTTTTGTGCTTGCTTTTAGGTTTTATATCACTTTCACAATCTGTTTCTGGATAGGAACGCCCCTGGACTGTAATTGTACCCTTTGTCAATGTCAAGTTCTTCAATTCCATTCATTTAGTCATTTTCTTTTTTTGTAACTTGGATTTTTTTTATATATTTTTTTTAATTAAAAACAGAAGAAAAAAAAAAAAAACATTGGCTCTTCCCTACTCTATAAAAAAAAAGAAAAAAAAAAAGAAATGGAGCATTAAAGAAACCACCTGCCCAGAATTGAGACCTCAGTTCTAGATGGTCCATGGTGAGCTTAATGCCCTTTTAGCTTTGAAGACTTTCCAGAGACTCCAATGGTGGAATTAGGTGCTTGAATTTGTATGGAGGAGCACCCGGTACAAAAGTAATGGTTAAGAACATCAGATACAGCCAATGCGTCTTAGAGGAAAGCCTCTGTAATGAACACGGGGAGCACCTGATACAAAGGTCCATCTCACTTTGGGAACTTTCTGAAGCATATTATAGTCAAGAGCAGTGGTCTCCAAACTGCTGCCATTTTCTTGCTTTTATTTGGCCTGTGGGGTATTATTCCCCCTTACTGTGGGGCATAGTTCTTACCACTGACACCAACAATGGGGTACTAGTCCTCTCACTGACACCAATGATGGGGCACTATTCCTTACCAAGAAGACCAATGATGGGACACTTATTTCCAATGATGAGGCACTATTCCACTGATTGATACCAATGATGGGGCACTATTTGTCCCCCTAATGCCAATAGTGGATTATTGAGGAGCAGTGTTAAGGCTTAAAGCGGAGTTCCACCCAAAAACGGAACTTCCACTTTTCGGAACCCCCCTTCGGTGTCACTTTGGACACCTTTCAGGGTGAGGTGGGGTGCAGATATTTGTATAAAACAGGTAATTGCACCACTTCTTGGAATTGACACGCCCCTTCGCGTCAACCCCCCCCCCCCCCACGCTTCACTTCCCGATTCCCTCACCGTGGATGGCGGCGGGGGCAGCCGAGAAATTGCTTGTCTTCTGCTGCCGACATCATAGAGGTTTTAATACCTCTGATTTAAGGCATGATGAAGACTTTGTATTTTCCAGGTGTCCTTTTTTTGGAAAGATTTGTAGCCTCCAGCCTCATACTTTGACACATTGAATAAAATGGTGCTTCTATTTTTATTATCAGATGGAGCCTGTTTGCTGACCCAACCCACACTACCAAAGTGTAATGAACACTTTACACCTTTACACATTTTAGAACAGGTATGCCCAACTAGTGGCCCACTGTTGGGATTAACCATTGCCAAATCACATTGTTCAATCGAAATCGAATTGTAATACACACGGTCGGAATTTCCAATGGAAAAAGGCTTTTCATCGGCTTTTCCGACCGTGTGTAATATGCCCAATCAGACTTTTTCTGTTCGAAATTTCCGACGGACTTCCATAGAGAACATGAAAAAATACCTATCGGAAAATCCCACAATCTCCTGCTCTGGGATGGAATAGAGTAGAATACTGTTATTAAAAAGGTAAGTTTTTTTTTTATTACTAAAATCACAGTGTGTGTGTGTGTATATATATATATATATATATATATATATATATATATATATATATATATATATATATATATATATATATATAGGCATATCTGTTCTGCAATTGTTACTGGGCTGCATTCAAACTAATCCACAGGTACAGAGAAGTGCACCTGTGGGTTACACCTGCACTGAGCCATAGAATTTTATTACCTGCAAGCTTGGTGTGCTGAGAGTAGAGTGGGCTCTGTAGAGCCGAGTGGGCTATCATCCACCCACTCCGCTCATTGTGGCCCATGACCGGTAACCAAGTTACGACCAGAAAAGGGTCCAAACAATACTGGAGTTGAATCATAGATTTGCTTTATGACCAGAAAAGGGTCCAGCAATACTGGACTTCAGTCATGGATTTGCTTTACAACCAGAACAAGGTCCACCAATACTAGGCTTTAATAATGGATTTGCTTTACGACCAAAACAGGGTCCAATCATATTGGACTTCAATTATGGATTTGTTTTACGATAGATCCAGCAAAGCCAATTTTTCTTTTTGTAGATCCAATGGTGAAATGGCCTCAACAGAACAATCGCTGTGTCTTCCACCACTGGATATTTCCTCTTGCTGAATTGAGCATGGGAAGGGTTGGCAAGGGTTGGGAACTTGGGTGTATCAATTTTAGACGCAAACCCAAGAAATGTCAGTTGGCCAACAAACTGGGTGGTTAGTCTTTTATTATCCTAATCTGAGGACACCATTCCACGAGATATCCGCGAGTCCCTCGGCTCTGTTCCCTGTCATATCCCAGAGGAAGGGATTAGTTATTATAAAATCGCATTGGAGTAGGCTCCCAGTCTTTTGTGTCGTCTGATCCCGACTCCACTCCTGGGCTTTATAAAGATGTCACTCACTCGTATTATCACCTTGCTCCTCTCAGGCGAACATTAAATATTCCATTCACATAGGGATGGGGGGGAGGGGGTTGGTGCGAAAATCCTGCCAGCTCTGTATAGACTGTTCACACATTCTAAACAGCCCGAGTGCATCAGCTTGTGCATGTCAAAAATGAGGGAACATGCACAATTATTAGGAACTACGCTTTCTAAGAGTTTCCTTGAAGCCTGACAAATCAAATAAATATATAATTTATTAAAAAAAAAATAGAAAATGGCATAAAGCAGACACGTAAATAGGTCAAAGAGGCTGGATAAATAAGCCAAATATCAGGGGAAATTGCAAAGATCTGCACCAAGTATGGTTAGGATTGCTATGTAGTGCAGGTGGTGCCGCCTGTCAAACTATGCAGTCCACGAAAAATTGGCATGTGCAAAGCTGTATTCTGTAATGTTACAATGTCAGTGGGTCATTGGTGAGTGGTAAAACTCTGGAAAAGTGCAAAAGCCAAGAAAAATAAATAAAAATTATGCATTAAAAATAGACATTAAAAAACGCAAGAAAAACACATCACCAAAGCATTAGGAACTCCGCGAGTATGGTGTAAGTGAGCTCTCAGTGGTAAATCCAAAGGAGACGGCCAGGGACGGAACGGAGCGCGCCTGTGCACCATGGACCGAACAAGATACAGAAATATCTATAAGCTGCCACCGCTGACTGTCTTGCTGGGCCGTCTCTGTCTTCAGTATTTATGGGTCACCAACTTACAATAAGCATGTACCCAGAAAAGTCCCACCTTTGGCTGTGCATAGCAGTTCTGGGTCATTGACTCCGAAAAGAAAGAAAATCTCAGAATCAGCATGACAGCCAACTCTGGGGAGGTCAGGCGCTCAGGCTACGTATTCTTCGGCACGTTGACCTTGATAGACGGTACCGACACGTCCCTAGCAACCCTACACCAAGCAGCTCTCACCACTTACTAGAGCATAGCCTGGCCATTGCATATTACACCCCTTCCCAATCAGCAATCTCCCTGTGACTTGACCCCCACTGAGTGAAACATTCAATCACTCCGCCGCCTCTGCTATCAGAAAATCGCAATGACGCCATACTGGCACAACTGCGCTATTGTAGACCTAATCCTGAAAATGTCTGATAGAACAGGAGTCTCCAAACTTTTTAGTACAAGGGCCACATTGTATATTTTACAGATAATCATGGGCCAAAAGAATCTCTATCAGGGTCCTGCTTTTAATTAGAGTATCCCCTTTGATCAGGTTCCCTATTAGAGTTCCTCCTTTACTTCAGGGTTCCTATAGATTCCCCCCTTACATTAGGGTTCCCATTAGAGTCTCCATATATATACGACGGTCCCAATTAGAGTCTCCTCCTTACATTAGGGTTCCTATTAAAGTCCCTCTTTACATCAAAGTCCCATTGGAGTCAGCCCCTACATCAGTGACCCCATTAGAATTCCCTCTTTACTTCAGGGTCTCTATGAGAATCCCCCCTTCCATTAGAGCGTCTCCCCTTATATGAAGGTCCCAATTCGAGTTCCCCCCTTACACCAGGGTTCCCATTAGAGGCCTCTTTACATCAGGGTCTCATCGTAGTCCGTCCCTACAGCAAGGTCCCCATAGCCATTAGCCCTTACATCAGGGTCCCCATTAGAGTTTCCACGTTACTTCAGGGTCTCTATGACCCTTATATCAGGGTCCCCATCAGAGTCCTCTTTACATCCGGGTCTCATCGTAGTCCGTCCCTACAGCAAGGTCCCCATAGCCATTAGCCCTTATATCAGGGTCCCCATCAGAGTCTGCCCCTACATCAAGGTCCACATTACAGTTAGCCAATACATTAGGTCCCTATTAGAGTCTCCTCTTACACCAGAATCCTCATCAAAACCCCCCTATGCATTACAGTAAACCCTTGAATGTCCCCATGAGAGTCCCCCTTTACATTAGGGTAGCTGCCAGATCTATAAAATCTTGTAGGGGGGGGGGGGGGCGTAGTTTAATAAAAGAACGAGCCTACAGGTCCTTCTTTGTGAACATCATATCCAGCAAGCCGCGCTAAAGAACTACTGCTGCGATCAAACTCCGTCACGCAGATGACCGCGCGGCCAAACCAAGTTTGCGCGTATCCTAAAGCAAAGCTTAACGCGCGATCAGAATGATTTTTTCAGCACAGTATGGAAAGGTGCTTTATGCAGATAAGCAGCAAAGTATATGCAGCATTGCCCTCTAAACTCCCATTACAAATACCTGCAATGTGCGCCCCCCCACCCCACCGCGATTACCCCTCCTCCCGCTACGGCTTAGAACTTGACGGAAAATATTGCTTGCAACTGAAGAATGGCGATTTGCACGGTGTTAACGTTTCCTACTATTCCTTATGGGGGGAAATAATTGACGGTGATAAAATAATAATGGCGCAGGGAGGAAATGATTTAGTGCAGCAACGCCATATACACATGCACGTCCCCCAGATACATATGGTCACCCAAACACATACACACACAGCGCCGCGCTCTGATCACAAGCCGCTGCTATTCACGGAAGAAAACTGATTGAAATTCCACAAGGACGGTCCTTCCTCTCACAGCTCCCCACCCCCCATCCAGTTCATGCCATGTTAACCAGACGCACTGGTACACAAAAACGCACAGTGAATTCTGTTTATGTCTGTGTGCAATATATATATATACACACACACATACATACACATATATATATATATATATATATATATATATATATATATATATATATATGTGTGTGTGTATGTATATCACATGCATTAGTATTATAGTGACACCCACAGTAGATCGCCCCACCAATGCATTCTGAACGCACACGGAATTCAGGTCTACGGCACTGCAGCCCTAAAAATGCGCATTGCATTTTTTACCGTTTTAAATGGGCTACCATCGACTAAAACGGAAAGCGTAGTTCCACCCAAAAATGGAACGTCCGCTTTTTGCAGTGCCGGCTCAAGACATTGCGCTGCCTGGGACCAAGAATTAAAAGCTGCCCACCCAACAAAAAAAATCACGCCAACCAAAAGGCCCCCACATTCATTATTTTATATCATGATAACTAAAGGGGACCCGTCATGGCTCTATACATGTATATAGGAGTATAAAGAGAACCTGTCATGGCTCTATACATGTATAAAAAGAGGACCTGTCATGGCTCTATACATGTATAAAAAGAGGACCTGTCATGGCTCTATACATGTATAAAAAGAGGACCTGTCATGGCTCTATACATGTATAAAAAGAGGACCTGTCATGGCTCTATACATGTATAAAAAGAGGACCTGTCATGGCTCTATACATGTATATAGAGGACCTGTCAGGGCTCTATACATGTAAAGGAATATAAAGAGGACCTGTCATGGCTCTATACATGCATATAGGTGTATAAAAGAACCTGTCAGGGCTCTATATTTATCCAGGAGTATAAAGGGACCTGTGAATTGCCGGCGACCACAATGTCTTTTGCGCAAACTAATCAATGTACGCTAATTGCGTATTTTTTCTTGGTACCAAAAATATGTAGAAGAATACCTATTGGCCTAAACGGAAGAATTTTTTTTATACACATTATATATATATATATATATATATATATTATATATATATATATATATATATATATATATATATATATATATATATATATATTACATATACATATATATACATATACATATACATACATATACACACACACACACACACACACACACACACATTTTGGGAATATTTATTATAGCAAAAAGTAAAAAAAAAAAACACTTTTTTTTAGATAATTTCTTTTTTATATAAACAACAACAAAAAAAACGACAAACGCAGAGGTGATCAAATATCACCAAAATAAAGCTCTATTTGTGGGGAACAAAAGGACATCAATTTTATTTGGGTACAATGCCGCATGACCGCGCAATAATCAGTTTAAGCGACACAGTGCCATATCGCAAAAAAAGGGCCGGTCATTAAGTGAGCTCCTCACTGCGCCGTTCACTCGCTGACTGCTCCCCTCTGCTTCCCTCCTCATAGGCAACGGAGCAGGGCGGAAGGGACGTATGCCGCCCCCCTAAAAGTGTCACCTGGTACCCATGGTACCACCCGGTCCCATCATAGGGCCGGCTCTGGCTTTTTGGAATCCCCCGTTGTCACATTTGGCACCTTTCAGGGGGAAGCAGATACCTGTATAATGCTCCCACTTCCGTGCATAGATTACCACGGTGATTGCGGTGACCTACGCCACATCCGGTGCCTACTTCGTCCCACCCGCTGTCTTCTGAGAGACACACAGGTCCCAGAAGACAGCAAGGATCAGTGGAAAGGCGCAGCGTAAGTCCTGCATGCGCAGTAGGGAACCAGGAAATGAAGCCACAATGCTTCACTTTCTGATTCCCTTACCGAAGATGGTGGTGCCTGCACCCGAGAGCCGAGGGAGAGATCGAGAGTATTTGTAACCGGTGTTTTTTTAAAAAGGCAAAGAAGATGCCACAAGCAGGACTTTTCAAAAGGGCAGCGTGCTTCCCTAAGACGAAGCATTTGATCCCCTATCAATCAAGCAAGATTTCTGTCTCCCAGATGTCTTCTATACAGGCAACAAGCTGAGATTAGGAGCACTCTCTTAGCCCTGGTTCACACTGGGCTGCGGGAGTGAAATTGCGCGATTTCAGCTGAACTCGCACGATTTCACTCCCTCTGGCAGTCCCGATTTCGGCTGCGATTTAGGAGACATCTGTGCAGGTTTCTGCGCAGATGTCAATGTAAATCGCGTCCTGAAATCGCAAAAAGTAGTACAGGAACTACTTTTTGAAATCGGTGCAGCGCCGCAGATGCGGTGTCGCACCGATTAGGACGGTGTCATTGCCAGCAATTGCCGCCGATTTGAGATGCAATTTCACATGTGAAATCGCACCTCAAATCGAACCAAATCGTACCCAGTGTGAACCTGGGCTGAAAGAGAGTTCTCCTAATCTGAGCTTGTTACCTGTATAAAAGACACCTGTCCACAGAAGCAATTAGATTCCAATCTCTCCACCAAGACCAACAACAAGAGACAAGATTGTAGACCTACAATGGGCTACAAGATCATTGCCAAGCCGATTGGTGGTGGGAGTGTCATGGTCTGGGGCTGCATGAGTGCTGCCGGCACTGGGGAGCTACAGATCATTGAGGAACCATGAATGCCAATGTAACTGTCCGCTTGTCATTGTGGATCTTGTTCAGCACTTGCTTCTGGGTGGAACCTTTCTGCCTCCCTTTTAGTTCCCGGGGGGAATGTTTAACTAGCAGGATCACAAAAACCACTCCTTTCTTCCTGTCTTAGAAAGAAAGTCTTTTCCTGTATTAGAGGCCACATGTTAGCTTTATGCATAGGACTTCATGGAAAATGTTTGCAGAAAAATCTCTAAAGCTTAAAGTTTTTGTACCCCCCTTGGCAAGTGGATCGAGGTATGCAGAAAAGTGTGCATTGTTATAAAGATGTATATGTTCTAGATGTAAACCGTGTTCATGCTGTTTGGTTTTAAACACAATATAATCCAAAGCACCTTGCATGTAACCATGTTTCTTTGAATGTTCAATGTAATTAGATGTGTGTGCAGACAACTGCAATTAACCCTGTAACCCCCTTTTGTGGTGATAACTGTAAATAAGTGTGTTGTATGTCATTTACAGTTTTCACGGTGCAACAGTGCGATGGTGCTACGGTGCTTACGATATTCATGTTTACGGTGCTCAAGGAGATAAAGAGAACAATATTCAACCCTGCTGCGCACCTTTGTCGCAAAAGAATAAAACTACTGCACCCGTCAGAAGCTCTCCTCTTGTTATTTATTCGATGCCATAGGGGCCGTAACAGTGAAAACTCGTCGCTGCAGTGAAAACTCGTCGCTGCGGTGGAGACTCGACGCTGCGGTGGAGACTCGACATCACCGGCTGCGTCGCTGTCCTCATCAAACCGTGAGTAAGGCTTCCCAACGCCTCGCAGGACACGTGCGGACGCCATCTTGGCGACAGAGACTTGACTGAAAAGAAAACTTGTCACGTGGACTTTTAAATATAGCGGGCTCTTTATATGTGATCCTAAAGCCGCCCTTGACTAGTATGCGAGCCAAATAGTTAATATTTTGCTAAATCAAGTTATTACATTCGTGTTTAGAGGCCTAGTGTCAGATTTAAAGCAATGCTATCTTCCAAGTTCCTAATCCACTAAACTGCAGTTAGTTACGCAAGGGTTAATTGTCTGGTTAGAAAGTGTCAGCAGTATATTCGTTTAAAACATTTTGTCATACTGTGTGCATTGGTTGCTAATCTTTAGTTACAAGGGTAAATGCCTGTTTTCTGTCGTAGCCCTTAGGAGCAAGTTTGAACCAACACTCATTCAAGTTAGGTTTCAGGCACACACACTATTGAAAGGCACAGGCACACTAGAACAAAATGCTGTCACCTGCTGAAGAAACAGACAAACCCACAGAGTCACAACAGGTGCGATCCAGCTCCAGAGAGCGAATCCTAACAGAAAAAGGCAAAGAAATGCATGAAGAAACAGTTAAGAGAAATGAAAAGGCATTCAACAGGGTGTACAACTCTTGGAAGGAGATAGCAAAGGAATTTAGGAAAAAGTTAAAGGATTTCTGCTCAACTGAAGACCTTAATACAAGATTGAAAGAGGTTAAAGCCAAAGAAGCGTTAGTACACCAACAGTATGAGTCTATGTGCCGAAATAATTCCACTACCCCGCACATTGTTAAGAGAATGGATGCATGCACCGCGTTAACGGCTGAAATCTGCAACCTCATCAGCAAGCGGCTAGAGAATGTAGATGAAATCTTTAACGATCAACTTGAGAAGGAAAAGGTGAGAATGGTGCTTAATAAAGAAGATCATGAGTCAGTCTTTGGAAACTCAGAAACAGAAACTGTCCTCTCAGAGTCATTACCAGACTCCAGCGCAAGCTCGAGAGCCACTTCCAGATCTAGCAAACGCGCAGACGCAGAAGCAGATCTTGCAGCCAAGATAGAACAGGCAAAGGCAATGCAACAGATGCGCGAGGAGCAAGCTAAGCTGAACAAACTAGAGGCAGAAATTAAACTGAAGTTGGATGAGGAAAAGACAAGACTACAACAGCTACAAGCAGAAAATGAAGTCAAGGTAGCTGCAGCTAGAGTGAAAGCCTACGACGCCTATGATAGTCTTGAATTTTACGAACAGGAGACAGACCACCAGGTGCAATACCTCTACCAAAATAATGAACCTCGAACCTCATTGAATCCAAAGGCTGTGCCATTTAAACTTTCAAATACACCACTTGAGGTGTCAAGACCAAAGGAAGAAATTAGTCTGACCCCAGAACTTGCAAGTCTGCTTATCTCCAACCGTCTCCCTATACCTGAACCGACTGTATTTACAGGTGATCCTTTGAAGTTCATAGATTGGAAGATATCCTTTATGGCGCTGATTGATCAGAAACCAATCCCTGTGTGCGAAAAAAATGCTGTACTTGAAGAGGTATCTCGGTGGTGAAGCTCATAAGGCAGTGGAAGGGTTCTTCTACCGAAATTCAGAAGACGCCTATCTAGGTGCTTGGGGAATCCTACAGGACAGGTATGGAGGTCCATTCATAGTGCAAAGAGCCTTCAGAGAAAGGTTGGCTAAATGGCCAAAGATATCAGCAAATGACCCTGTAGCATTAAGAGAGTTTGCGGATTTCCTTCAAGGTTGTGTGGAGGCCATCCCTCATGTTAAAGGCCTAGCTATTCTAAATGATTGTGAAGAAAACCACAAGCTTCTCAAGAAACTGCCTGAATGGATCGTACGCAGATGGAGTCGCATCGTTGTGGACGAGCTTGACAAGTCTCAAGAATACCCAACCTTTGCTCGTTTCACAGAGTTCCTGCAAAGGGAAGCTAAGATTGCATGCAACCCCATTGCCTCTCCTTTCCTCCTCAGTACCAAGACTACAGATGAGAGAATCCCCAAGAGAGCCAAGGCGCTCAACACAAGCACTCAAATGAAGCCCTCTACCTTCAACGTTCCAAAGATTTCAGCTTCAAGACCAAAACCACCTTGCCTAGTCTGCAAAGACGAAACACACGGTGTCGCTAAATGTCTGACCTTTGCTGCAAAGACCATGGATGAAAAGAAGGCCTTTATTCACGAAAACCATCTCTGTTTTAGTTGCCTAAGAAAGGGCCACACTACAAAGGACTGCAAAGGAAGGCACACGTGTAGCATATGCAGTCGACGTCATCCAACCTGTTTGCACATACAGAGAAACACTGAGCCTGTCAAAACATCAAACGATGATCCAGTAGACATGGAAAGTAAAGCGAACGACAATGTTCCCAAAGTTATGTCCCATACCTTGACAAGACATACTTCTGCCACATCCTGCATTGTTCCAGTTCTGTTGTCAGCTACGACGGAGCCTCAGAGGGAAATCCTCACTTATGCCCTACTTGACACACAGAGTGATTCAACCTTTATTCTGGCAGACCTGGTATCGAAATTAAGTGTGAGCACCAAGCCATTACAGCTAAAGCTCAGCACAATGACAGCTGTTGACACAGTTATATCAAGCCAAATTGCTCACGGTCTGCAAGTGCGTGGCTTCAACTCTAAAGCTCAAGTCCAACTCCGTCAAGCCTATACAAGAGATTTCATTCCAGTAGATAAGTCTCACATCCCCACTAAGGAGACTGCACTCCAGTGGTCACACCTCAAACACTTGGCAAACAAGTTACAGCCACTTCAAGACTGTGAAGTAGGACTACTGATCGGTTATGACTGCCCATCAGCACTGGCTCCCTTGGAGGTTGTTATCGGCTCCGAAAATGAACCCTTCGCTCAAAGGACTATGCTCGGCTGGAGCATTATAGGATCAGCAAATCCACATCTTGATAGACAGGGTAGCCATAGCTTCGTACACAGAGTCGCAGTAAAGGAAATGCCAATGCCGACAGTCACTGATGTGTTAAAGGTTTTAGAAATGGACTTCATTGAAAGAAATTATGAAGATAAGTACGTGTCTCAAGACGATGTTCGCTTCTTGCAGTTTCTCTCGGAAACTATAATGAAAAGGAAAGATGGACACTACGAGATGCCATTACCCTTCAAAGACAACAGTCAACTGGCTCTACCAAACAATAAGAGGCTGGCCCTTATTCGACTTCATCATCTAAAGAAAAGACTAAAGGCAAATAGACAGTACCATGAACACTACACTGCATTCATGGAAGAAACAATCAGAAAGGGTGATGCAGAACCAGCCCCTTCATTATCAGAGGAAGAGACAGTGTGGTACATCCCACATCACGGGGTTTATCACCCCCCAAGAAGCCAGACAAGTTAAGAGTTGTCTTCGATTGTTCAGCAAAGTTCAAAGGCATCTCCCTAAACGATACCTTGTTGACAGGTCCTGACCTGATAAATTCTCTAGTGGGAGTCCTCTGTCGCTTCAGGAAGGAAGCAGTTGCTGTGATATGCGACATTGAAAAGATGTTCCATCAATTCTACATCCCCACAGAAATGCGCAATTACTTAAGGTTCCTTTGGTGGGAGAACGGTCAGTTGGAAACAGAACCAAAAGAATTCAGAATGGCAGTCCACCTTTTCGGTGCCAGTTCCTCTCCAGGATGTGCCAATTTCGGCCTTAAGTATCTTGCACGACAGTACAAGTCAGAATATCCCTCAGCATCAGCCTTCATCGAGAAGAACTTTTATGTCGATGACGGCCTAACCAGCGTTCCAACAGTCAGTGAAGCTTCGAATCTAATCCTTGAAACTCAAAGATTATGTAAAAATGCTGGCCTACGACTGCATAAGTTCAACTCTAATAGAAGGGACGTCCTGTCCTGTATAGCTCCGTCAGAAAGAGCAACAACTAGTGTACCTGTCAAACTTGACCCAGACTCAACAACAGAAGGACAAGTACTGGGCATTCAGTGGTCAATTGAAAACGACACCTTCAGTTTCAGTGTTGACATAAAGGATCAACCCTCAACTCGTCGTGGTATCCTGTCAGTCGTAGCTTCTCTCTATGATCCTCTAGGCTTCATAGCCCCCTTCATACTGAGTGGCAAGTGCATTCTCCAAGAGCTTTGCCGCAGGGGCATCAGTTGGGATGAACCACTTCCTGAGAGCTTATGTCCACGGTGGGAGGCTTGGATGAGTAGTCTGCAAGCTTTAAGGGAAATCAAGATACCCAGATGTTACCATCCCCCAGACTTCGGTAACAGAATGAAAGTGGAACTACACCACTTTTCCGATGCCAGCAACATAGGATATGGTGCCTGTTCGTACCTTAGGTACAAGAATGACAGAGACCAAGTCCATTGCAGCCTCGTAATGGCTAAAGCGAGAGTCGCACCAACGAAGATTGTGAGCATCCCAAAGCTTGAACTCTCAGCTGCTGTCACCGCAGCAAGGTTGAGTGTCATGTTAAAGGCAGAACTTGAAATAGAAATTGACAAAGAATTCTTCTGGACAGATTCCCAAGTAGTCTTAGCCTATATCAATAATGAAGCAAGAAGGTTTCACGTGTTTGTAGCCAATCGTGTTCAACTCATAAGAGAGATTACAGACCCAACTCAGTGGCACTATGTGGATACGACACAAAACCCAGCCGACCATGCATCCAGGGGTCTACATGTAGCAGATATCCCCCCCCTCAAGCTGGTTATCTGGCCCTAGTTTCCTTTGGAAAACTGAAGTGCACGCATCTTCAAGATCTTCGGCAGAACTAATTGTAGGTGACAGAAGATTGCAAGATAAGAAACACTATGTATCAAAACCTTCACTTATTGAACGTCCCATTCAAAAGCTAGTAGTCCTCATAGAAAGCAAATAAGTTCAGTTTTAGTGATACACTAGCATACCACCACACAAGACGGTAGCCAGTTACAGAGGTACCTATAGGCTAAATTGTGTATGATGTACCATGTTTTATAGCGGCCTTAGTTATGTTCTGTAAATTATGTATGACTTTTAAGTTATATTCATCATAACATAATTTGGTGGGAGTGTAACTGTCCGCTTGTCATTGTGGATCTTGTTCAGCACTTGCTTCTGGGTGGAACCTTTCTGCCTCCCTTTTAGTTCCCGGGGGGAATGTTTAACTAGCAGGATCACAAAAACCACTCCTTTCTTCCTGTCTTAGAAAGAAAGTCTTTTCCTGTATTAGAGGCCACATGTTAGCTTTATGCATAGGACTTCATGGAAAATGTTTGCAGAAAATCTCTAAAGCTTAAAGTTTTTGTACCCCCCTTGGCAAGTGGATCGAGGTATGCAGAAAAGTGTGCATTGTTATAAAGATGTATATGTTCTAGATGTAAACCGTGTTCATGCTGTTTGGTTTTAAACACAATATAATCCAAAGCACCTTGCATGTAACCATGTTTCTTTGAATGTTCAATGTAATTAGATGTGTGTGCAGACAACTGCAATTAACCCTGTAACCCCCTTTTGTGGTGATAACTGTAAATAAGTGTGTTGTATGTCATTTACAGTTTTCACGGTGCAACAGTGCGATGGTGCTACGGTGCTTACGATATTCATGTTTACGGTGCTCAAGGAGATAAAGAGAACAATATTCAACCCTGCTGCGCACCTTTGTCGCAAAAGAATAAAACTACTGCACCCGTCAGAAGCTCTCCTCTTGTTATTTATTCGATGCCATAGGGGCCGTAACAGCCAACATGTACTGTGAGTCTGTGACATACTGAAGCAGAGCATGATCCCCTCCCTTCAGAGACTGGGCCGCAGGGCAGTATTCCAACATGATAATGACCCCAAACACACCTCCAAGATGACCACGGCCTTGCTAAAGAAGCTAAAAGGGGTAAAGGTGATGGACTGGCCAAGCATGTCTCCAGACCTAAACCCTATTGAGAATCTGTGGGCATCCCCAAATGGAAGGTGGAGGAGCGCAAGGTCTCCAACATCCACCAGCTCTGTGATGTCATCATGGAAGAGGGGAAGAGACTCCAGTGGCAACCTGTGAAGCTCTGGTGAACTTCATACCCAAGAGGGTTAAGGCAGTGCTGGAAAATAATGGTGGTCACACAAAATATTGACACTTTGGGCCCAATTTGGACATTTTCACTTAGGGGCGTACTCACTTTTGTTGCCAAAATATATACTGGGCTTTTTTATTTTTCATATCTGCTTATCTTTATGCATGTTGATTTTTGGGTATAGTTTTACCTAAATTCTTGCACATGTACTCAACTGCTAGAAAAATTGATGGAACCACAGAAATGATTTAATGATTATATTTACATCCAGTCGGTCGTTTTTTTCTAGAATGGCACTTAGTATAACGGGCAATCCGCTTAGATGTAAATTGTGCCGAGCCAAGAGTTCTACTTAAAAGGAAAAAAAATTCTATAGATAAAAAAAAAAAAAAAACCTATAATAATTTTGCGCATTAGTAAAAAATACATATATTCCACCCCCCGTCCCTCCAATAACACAGCTTCCTGAGACGCACCGGAGGCAAGGACATGTTTTAGTGCCACTCTATGCAGCAGAAAGCTGGAATTTGGGAGTGATAATCTATTATCGCCGGCTGATTACTATGCAACACATTCCCTGCACCAGGCTAACATGATTACAGCAACACCATATTCCCCAGCAAGGGCTCCAACACACAATGTGAAATAACATGAAGCCCCCGGGTCGCTATTCACGCCACGCAGCGGTTGCGTAGATAGGGGATCTCGGCATAGAAAACACCATCCGGTTCCCCAGACGCAGCCTAACCCACTGGCTGCCTGCAGGCTACTAGTAATCTAGACCTAGGACAACAAACTGGAATCAATTTCATTCCTTCTGAAAAACTCTTATCGAGACCCACTTTGGTGTGCAGTTGTCAAATGTGTACTTTGAAAGCGGTGAGGGGGCGGCCATCTTGCCTTCAGGCAAGTCTCTGGTAAGGTACCCATGGGGTTGGCTACTGCCATTTCTACGGATTGTTAGAATTAAAATTTGCTGAGAAATTAAGATATTTGCATAATTTCAAATATCTTGGTTTTCCATCGTTTTAAAATAGACCAAGAAAATTACTGTTTTCTTTAACTATCTCTGAGTTTTGGTAAATCAAGTATTTGTATATTCTCAGCAAACAGTAAATGAGCTTTAAAACAAGACCTCAGTGACCTCTGTAGCTGCAGGCACCATGGAGAAATTCATTCTCAGCATTCATAGCAGGAGCACTGAAATCCTTCAGCTTCGACAGCTCACCTCCCCCTGTTCCCTCCTTCCAGCAGTGACACAACATTCAAACAGTTATCCTGCTATCAGCAATGACTCAGAAGCTCAGCTTCACCTGCTCCCTCCTCCAAGCAACTCCCTTGCTCTCCCTTTCAGCAGTGACTTAACAGTGCCCCCCGCTCTCAACTCCCAGCATGACTCAGCAGCTCAGCTCTTTCTGCTCCCCCATCCCAGCAGCTCAGCTCCCCCTATCCCAGCTCTGACTCAGCAGCTCAGCTCCCTTTGTTCCCCCCATTGAATCCCTGACACAACAGCTCTGCTCCCCCCTACCCTAGCAGCTCAGCTCCCTCTGCCCCCCCCATCTCAGCCCAGACTCAGCAGCTCAGCTCCCTCTGTTCTCCCCCCATCCCATCCCTGACACAACAGCTCTGCTCCCCCCTACCCTAGCAGCTCAGATCCCTCTGCCCCCCCCCATCACATACCTGACACAACAGATCTGCTCTCCCCTATCCCAGCCCTGACTCATCACCCTCTGCTCACCCCAACCAGGCCCAGACTCAGCTCCCTCTGCCCCCCTCTATCCCAGCTCCGACTCAGCAGCTCAGCTCCCTCTACTCCCCCCTTCTATCCGAGCCCCAATTTAGCTCCCTCTGCCCCCCCTCTATCCTAGCCCCGACTCAGCAGCTCAGCTTCCTCTGCTCCCCCCATTCAAGCCCCGATTCAGCTCCCTCTACTTCCCCCATCCCAGCCCTGACCCAACAGCTCTGCTCCCCCCTATCCCAGCAGCTCGGCTTCCTCTGCCCCCCCATCCCAGCCCAGACTCAGCGGCTCAGTTCCCCCTATCTCAGCCCACCTTAGCAGCTAAAATCCCTCTGCCCCCTCTATCCTAGCCCTAAATCGGCAGCCAAGCTCCTTCTGCTCCCCCATCCCAGCAGCTCAGCTCCCTAGCTCCTCCCCATCCCAGTCACAACTCAGCTCCCTTTCTTCTCCTCTTGGGTCAGTGACTCAGCAGCCTCCTTCCCCTGCTCCCTCTTACAGCAGTGACACAATATATCAGCTCCCCCTCCAAGCAGTGACTCTGCAACTCAGCTCCTTCTGTCACTTATTAGCAGTTAGGCTCCATCGGCAGTCAATGTGGTTAATTTACTGTTTGCTAACGGGTATGCCTAATCAAAACACTTTTTTTTTTATGTCCTGTTGACAACTGAGCCCCAATGCCCCAAAGCGCTAGATGACGTTCATCACCCAGGCAAAGAGGCAGCCTCTATTGCACAATGTTAGATGTTCACAGTGTGCAGTGAAATCAGAGTAAGCCATTTCAGTACCAGAACGGAGCCTTTATGACTGTGCAAGACTGAAGGGAAGGCTGGCGGTCAGCTTTAAGACTATTTAATGACATGGCGGCTTATGCCTCTTTTTTCAGGCTAAGTGGCGGCAACTTGTGTTTGGACAGGAATAACCGACTTGAGCTGAGCTAAATAAGTAAACACCTGGAAAGCTAATTTATTTCAGATAGGATTAATTGTTTAATTGCATAAAATAAACAATGTTTAAAAAGTAATTCAACCGTAATATATTACATTTATTTAAGCTTAACTGACCTATTAGAACGATAAACTTCCAATAATAAGGCTGATAGGTGGAGCAGGAATTGCAATTAGCCCGACATTTCGTTTTTTGGCCAACTTAAAGGAAAACTCCACATTCATCTATAAAAAATATGTAAGCAACTCAAAGCGGATGAAGTGATGGCGAATTTCTTCAAAAAGGGACTGCTGGAATATCACAGCGACCCAATCTTCACCCATCACGGCGAGTTGGTGCCATGCCAGAGCTTCAAGGATGGGGTCCCCTCTGTACGTAGGGTCCACTGCCTTGGACCTGTATAGCGCCCTGCCAGAGCAAACCTGTGGTATAGCAAAGTGACCAAGGTGCTGGATCTCAGCTCTCCTGAGAGAAGCGTTACAGGCAAAACCTTGTTCTTACGTATTGAGGCTCGGGTACTATACACTTTTGCATTTGTTTTTAGACTTTTTGATTGGATCCGATAGCGTAGCCCCCTGACCCGAATCGGGCCATCTATGGAACAATTTTCAGCACATCATTAACCGTGACCACCACCTTAGACACTGGCGAAAAAAAACTGAGGTACTGCCTGTATGGGAGGGGTTATATAGGAGGGGGGCTTCCTGTCTTGATTATGCCAGTGTCCATCACCTGAAGGTGGGCGTATAACCCATATAGTAATTACTATAGTGCTCTGTGTCCTGTGGTGAAACCACATTTTTGGAAGGGTTCGAAAGGATTCCGAGAAGGTTTTAAATTATTACCTTCCTGTTTCGGTGACAACCCCATTGTCCATTTCTTGTGTCGGTGTCACAAAGACAGAAAGTGAGGGAAAATCTCCCCAAAGGGGTAACGGACAGAAAAAAAAACTGGATATGTGATCTCTTAGCCACTCTTTTCAAAATTTGAAAAAAATGGCTTTAGTTAGGCTTTATAATGGTTGTTTATCCTCACATATACCCAGTGAAGTGACTGGCCTTAGGTTGTAAATGTTTATTCAACGTCCTCTGTTCCCTACAGCCATTCATATTCAGAATTTATTAATCTTGACAAAAAACTGTGACACGTCTAGAGGTGAAGGCTTCGGCCCACCATCAACACTACCAAGCCTCTAAGATCCAGGACTAAAGATGGGCTTGGGCGTGTTTGAAATCCCACGTGCCCGATCCCACCAGGAAGCCGATACTGCACACGGCTAATCACAGGCAGTGAGACATTTCCCGATCTGTGCAGCTATGAACTGGAAAATGTCTCACTACCTGTGATTAGCCAAGTGCAATGTCGGCTTCCTGGCAGGATCAGGCACGTGGGATTTCGAACATGCCCGAGCCCTTCTCTATCCAGGACCTATTTCAGGATCTACGAATCTCTGGGGAAGCTGAAAATCTAGAGCCAGTCTCAACCTGCCTTGGGTGGCAAAAATGTTTTTATACTGTGACAATGCTCGAGCTGGAGGCTTCATCCTATGCAACACTCTGGAGAAACTAAAAATCCAGATTCTTTTGTATGACCTAAGTACCTAAACTTTTTTTTTAATATTGTGTCAAGGCTGGAGCTGGAGGCTTAATCCCACCATCAACTCTACAAAGTCTCCGAGCCCCAGGACCCATTCCAGTATCCACCAATCCAGTTTTCTCTGTATTACACAAGCATTACAGAGCCTTTTAATCTGCACAAGTTGACAAAAAAAGCTTTTGTATACTGTGACATTGACATCATACGCAAAACTTTACAAAGTCTCAGATTTCCAGAACTTCGTAATCTCTAGTGAAACCGACAATCATGTTTCCTGTGTATGACACAAGCATTCCACAGCCACTCCACCTGCCTTGGTGACAACCCTGGGTGACAATAAAACCCAAAACTATGACAAGGCTTGGGGCTCCATCCCACCCAAGACTCTACAAAGTCTTTGAGCTCCAAGGCCAATTCCAGGATTTACCGATCTCTGGTTAACTAAAAATCCAGATTCTTCTGTATGAGACAATCATTGCAGATGCTCTCAACTTGCCTGGACGACAACCCTAGGCAGCAAAAAAAAAATAACCTTTGTGTTACTATGACAAGGCTGGAGCTGAAGGGTTCATCCCACCAAAGACTCTACAAAGTCTTCCCTTTGAGCTCCAAGGCCAATTCCAGGATTTACCAATCTCTGGGGAAACAGAAAAAACTGATTCTTCTGTATGTCACACGCATTCCAGAGCTTCTCAACCTGCCTGGGTAACAACCCTGTGTGACCAAAAGAAAACCAAAACGTTTTTTTTATATTGTGTCAAGGCTGGAGAGGGAGGCTTAATCAACTCTACAAAGTCTGAGCCCTTGGACCCATTCTAGTTTCCACAAATCCAGTTTTCTTTGTATGACACAAGCATTACAGAGACTCTCAATCTTCATTGGGTGACAACAACAAAAAAACTTTCAAAACTTTACAAAGCCTCGGATTTCCAGAACCCATTCCAGGATTTACTAATCTCTAGAGAAACCAACAATCAAGCTTCCTATGTATGACATAACCTGTGTTACCAAAAAAACAAAAACAGACAACAAACTTTTTTTTATACTGTGTTAAGGCCGGAGCTGTAGGCTTCATCCTACCCAAGACTCTACAAAGTCTTCAAGTTCCAAGGCCAATTCCAGGATTTTTTCAGTCTCTGGGGAAACTAAAAATCCAGATTCTTCTGCATGACACAAACACTCCAGAGCTTCCCAGCTTGCCTTGGTGACAAAAAATAACCTTTTTATACCGCGACAAGGCTGGAGCTGGAGGCGTAATCCCATCTAAAAATCGACAAAGCCTCCGAGTTCCAAGGACTATTCCAGAATTTCCCCAGAATTCAAAAGGGACTGCTGGAATATCACAGCGACCCAATCTTCACCCATCACGGCGGGTTCTGGGGAACATGAAAATCCAGTTTCCTGAATAGGACACGCTCAACCTAGCTGGGTAAAAAAAAAAAAAAAAAACTTATACTGTGATAAGGCTGGAGCTGGAGTCAACTCTACAAAGCCTCTGAGCTCCAGGACTCATTCCAGGATTAACCAATCTTTGGGAAAAACTGAAAATCTAGTTTCTTTTTTATGACACAAGGATCTCAGAGCATCTCCTCTGGGTGACAACTAAACCCAATTCTTTACCGTGACAAGCCACCACACTGTCACAATACCCTTTTAAGCACAAATTGTTGTATTATCTATTATATGTAACCACAGATTGCGCTATGATGGGTAATCACAGGGCAGGCAACCACTTTGTTCCGGAACAGAATGTATAAAATGCATAATTTGTATTAAATTTGACATTCGGGTTATGGATTTTTCCTCGTACAGTAGATCACAATAAAAAGGTATAGGCATTATATCTCCATCCATTTGTTATGCATAGATTTTAATATGGTATAATTAGTAAAGAATGACAGATTTTTACCATGTTTTTAGTTGCTTGGAGATGGCGCAGACAATTGTTATTATAAATGCAGGAAAATTATAGCTTACGGCTGGGGGCGGAGGGAGGATACAGGAGATCAAGAATAAAACATTTTTTATTTTTTTTAAATTGAGTAAATAAAAAAAGGTAGGTAGCAGCAGTTACTGAGGAAACCAGAAATAGGGGAAGGAGTTAAACTTTAACATCCAGGGCTGCTCAGATGCACTTCAAAGCAACTAATAAAATAGAAATGGATGGCCTATCGGGAATGAAAAAAAAGAAAAAAGTTTCAGGAAATGCTAAAGCCTAGGGCGTTCTGCAGCAACTTCCTACTTAAAGTGGTACTAAACCCTCTGCCAATACAATGATATCCACCGATAAAACATTGCCCAATGCATCATTATCTGCAAGTGCCTATACTTAAAGCGGAGTTCCACCCAGGAAAACCACATTTGCCCATCTAGCTTAAAAAAATTAAATAAAAAAAAAACGTGAAAAAAAAATAAAAAATACTCACCCGAAATACCTCTTGCTATGCGGAAGTCCGTAATCTGCCTCTTCCACACCGCGGTGTCTTTTCTTCTTCTTCTGCTTGTGAATGGGGCGCGCTGCTTTCTGGGAACTGTGTGTGTTCTCAGAGAGCAGCGCGCCCATTCACAAGCCAGCGTGAGACTCACGCAGGCGCAGTAGGAAATGGGCAGTGAAGCCGTACGGCTTCACTGCCTGTTTCCCATAGTGTGAATGGCGGCGCGGGACCTGGATCGATCGTGGGACCGGCATCGGGGGGGCCATCAGCGCGGGCAAGTAGGACAAGGTAAGTGTCCTTATTTAAAGTCAGCAGCTACACTGTTAGTAGCTGCTGACTTTAAAAAAAAAAAAAATTGCGGCTGGAACACCCCTTTAAATATGTATATGTTATTTACATAATATACAGGATTTATATAGCGCCAACAGTTTGTGCAGCACTTTACAAAATAAAGGGAGGCCATCCAGTTACAATACAGTTCAAGACATAAGAGTCAGACGTGCGCCTAAACACATTCTAATTACTTTTCAGAAGCGATTGACAGGCTGTAAAGAGAGGGTGCGATGCCCCCTCTCTGCCTGTTTTACCCCACTTTTGACATACAAATGCACTGAAACTGTGTTGAGTTTGCGGCACTTCCCCATTTGAATGGGTCACGTTAGTCAGGTTTGCCACCCACTGGTCGTGATATGTTGGATAGATTTTGCCAGAGATGCCTTGGTATTTAACCACTTCAATACCAGGCACTTACGCACCTTCCTGCCCAAGCCAATTTTCAGCTTTTAGCGCTGTCGCAATTTGAATGACAATTGCACGGTCATGCTACACTGTACCCAAACACATTTTTTATAATTTTGTTCCCAAAAATAGAGCTTTCTTTTGGTGGCATTTGATCACCTCTGCAGTTTTATTTTTTTGCGGAAAAAAAAATGAAAATCTTTGTTATTTTTTTGGTAAATACGTTTTCTTCTTCAATGACGGGCACTGATATGGCTGCACTGATGGCACTAATATGGCGGCACTGATGAGGTGGCACTGATAGGCGGCACCTATGGGTGGCACTGACAGGTGGCATGGATAGGCACGGATAGGCACTGATGGGTGGCACTGAAATCTGTGATGCCCAGCATGTGTTTCATACTGGTGCCAATCAGTGCCTATTTGTGGGCACTGATTGGCACATATTTTGCATGTATTTACACATGTGGATGACCATGGGGGATGTACCTGGCCATCCACATGCTTGGGGCTTCCCTAGTGGTCCTGGCGGGTTCCCTGGTGGTCCATTGTGGGCATCCGTTGGAAGGCTGCGCTGAAAAATAATCAGCCCAAACCCCACCGTCAAGAGAGCCGCCGATCGGCTCTCCTCTACACGCTTCCATCAGACGCGAGTGAGGAAAAGCCGATCAAAGGCTCTTGTTTACATCGTGATCAGCCGTGATTAGACACGGCTGATCACGTGGCAAAGAGCCTCCGCAGCGTCTCAGCCATGCTTTTTAAACCCTTCTCATCACTAGTCTAGGGGGGCCCTGATTGTTCAATCTTAACTTATTTGTCCCTACAGCCAAAGCCTCTGACTTGGTTAGCGCCGGCAGGTATTCACCAGAGCCTCTAGTGGTGAGGATGGATTTGGCTGCAGCTGACTACGGGTCGCGGCCCTTGTGGTCTCTTGGCTCAGACTCACGGACTAGCCCTGGTGGACAAAGCCGAAGCAGCAGTCCAGGGTTCCAGCAGCAGCACAGGATAGTCAGGAGAACAAGCCATGGTCAGGGCATCTAGCAGACAGGGATGGCCAGGAAGGCACACCAAGGTCGGGGTTACTAGCAGGCAGGAATGATCAGAAGGACACGCCATGGTCGGAACACGGAAGTCAGTCAGAGCCAACATACAGCAGGCCACCACACCAGAAGCTTAAGACACAACTGTTGCTTGGGCAAAGCTGGCTTGTAGTACACAGAGTTAAATGGGGTTTTCTGTTAGAGGCTGGGGTGGAGCCATGCTGAGAGAAGAGTACGTAAATATGCAGGTGCAAGAGCGGTTCCTAAGCCGATACACAGGCCAGACAGGTAAGCAGACAGACGGGGTATGAAACATTACTACAGATTCATGATAGCAGCCCATCCATCAGAAAATATAAAATGGAAAGACCATGCAGTGAAGTTTACATGAAAGAATAAAACAGGTATGACTGGCTTTAAAACTGAATTCTGGCAACAAAAACTTTAATTTATTTAGTCTTTGATTGCCACTAAGGCTCTAAAGCTGCTTTGTGACTTTAAATTTCCAGATATCACCTTGTAAAAGTAGCAGTGACAACATGACGGTGCTGCACATGTATGGAGAGCATAGCTGTGGGAGGGGCCCAGC
Source organism: Rana kukunoris (assembly GCA_029574335.1). Taxonomy (NCBI): domain Eukaryota; kingdom Metazoa; phylum Chordata; class Amphibia; order Anura; family Ranidae; genus Rana; species Rana kukunoris. The sequence continues at coordinate 15,195,767 of CM056058.1, read as the reverse complement.
AGGCTCCACCCACTACAGGCTGCCTGTAGAAAACTACAGGAGGGGGCGGAGACAAGACCAGTCATCCTGCACAAGGAGAGAGAGTAGTAGCGGTCTTTATTACAGGAAGGAAAAATCTCACACTGGACTACAGCACAGATGTGGAAGAAATACACAAAGCACAACGAGATTCAAGGAAGAATACACATGATGAATGTATACAGACAATATTTGCTTATCCCAGAGTTTAGCTTTAAAATAAAATACAGTAAGTGCTGAGGTCAGCAGCCATTAATGGTTTGCACATTGGAGGGTTTAATAACACTTTATAGTGGATGGAAGGTGAAATACAAATCTGCTGCCTTTTGTTTAGGCTGTAAAATAATCCTTGCACTATCAGTCCTGGAGAAAATGCTGCACTGGGATTTCCTCAGTGGCTGGTCAAATAATCAAATGCCTAGGCAGATGTTTAGCAGTATGTTTACATCTGCAGTTCAACGGAAAAAAAAAAGTGCAATCAATTATTTTCACACTACAATTGGCTAATAATTTGCAATTAAAAAATAGAGCTGCATAGAAATAAAACTAGTTTTCAATAGATTGCGGAAGAGTTCAAAAAGTCCCCATTGGATGCATATCCCACCTCTGTCCCAACCGGGTACATTTCCCGCCTCTGCCCCCAACCGGGTACATTTCCCGCCTCTGCCCCCAATGGATACATTTCCCGCCTCTGCCCCCAATGGGTACATTTCACGCCTCTGCCACCAATGGGTACATTTCACGCCTCTGCCACCAATGGGTACATTTCACGCCTCTGCCACCAATGGGTACATTTCACGCCTCTGCCACCAATGGGTACATTTCACGCCTCTGCCCCCACTGGGTACATTTCACGCCTCTGCCCCCACTGGGTACATTTCACGCCTCTGCCCCCACTGGGTACATTTCACGCCTCTGCCCCCACTGGGTACATTTCACGCCTCTGCCCCCACTGGGTACATTTCACGCCTCTGCCCCCACTGGGTACATTTCACGCCTCTGCCCCCACTGGGTACATTTCACGCCTCTGCCCCCACTGGGTACATTTCACGCCTCTGCCCCCACTGGGTGTATTTACAGCCTCTGTCCCCATTGGGTGTATTTACAGCCTCTGTCCCCATTGGGTGTATTTACAGCCTCTGTCCCCATTGGGTGTATTTACAGCCTCTGTCCCCATTGGGTGTATTTACAGCCTCTGTCCCCATTGGGTGTATTTACAGCCTCTGTCCCCATTGGGTGTATTTACAGCCTCTGTCCCCATTGGGTGTATTTACAGCCTCTGTCCCCATTGGGTGTATTTACAGCCTCTGTCCCCATTGGGTGTATTTACAGCCTCTGTCCCCATTGGGTGTATTTACAGCCTTTGTCCCCATTGGGTGTATTTACAGCCTTTGTCCCCATTGGGTGTATTTACAGCCTTTGTCCCCATTGGGTGTATTTACAGCCTTTGTCCCCATTGGGTGTATTTACAGCCTTTGTCCCCATTGGGTGTTAATTGGCTGTCAATAGCCTCTGTCCCCATTGGGTGCATTTCCCGCCTCTGTCCCCATTGGGTGCATTTCCCGCCTCTGTCCCCATTGGGTGCATTTCCCGCCTCTGTCCCCATTGGGTGCATTTCCCGCCTCTGTCCCCATTGGGTGCATTTCCCGCCTCTGTCCCCATTAGGTGCATTTCCTGCCTCTGTCCACATGGAGTGTATTAATACACCCAATGGGGACAAAGGCTGTGAATACACCCAATGGGTACAAAGGCTGTGAATACACCCAATGGGTACAAAGGCTGTGAATACACCCAATGGGGACAAAGGCTGTTAATAGCCTTTGTCCCCATTGGATGTATTTCCAGCCTCTGTCCCCATTGGGCGTATTTCCAGCCTTTGTCCCCATTAGGTGTAATTCCCACCTCTGTCCACATGGAGTGTATTAATACACCCCATGGGGACAAAGGCTGTGAATACACATAATGTGTTAATAGCCTTTGTCCCCATTGGGTGTATTTCCCACCTCTGACCCCATTATGTGTATTTACAGCCTTTGTTTCCATTGCTTATATTTCCAACCTCTGTCCCCATTGGGTATATTTCTTGCCTCAGGCACCATTGGGTATATTTCTTGCCTCAGGCACCATTGGGTATATTTCTTGCCTCAGGCACCATTGGGTATATTTCTTGCCTCAGGCACCATTGGGTATATTTCTTGCCTCAGGCACCATTGGGTATATTTCTTGCCTCAGGCACCATTGGGTATATTTCTTGCCTCAGGCACCATTGGGTATATTTCTTGCCTCAGGCACCATTGGGTATATTTTTTGCCTCAGGCACCATTGGGTACATTTCGTGCCTCTGTCCCTATTTGGTTTAGTATTTTCTTCCTTTTTCCCCTTTGGGAGACAGGGCGAGAGCAACAACTGTAGTTCCCTAAAAAAGGGTTAAATAAACTATGCAACATGTTAGGGGGTTTACGTAACCGTCAAGCCTAAAATCATTATTTTAATGTGTGCAAATACGCAAAAAATGGAGATGGCAGTAAAGGTTACATTTTGTATTAAAAGCATACACAGTAATGTTTCCTTGGTGGATGTTGACCCAGGACTCCAGTGCTACAAGGCAGCAATAAAAAGGTAGGAGCGACATAATTAAACATAACGGGGGAAATGAACGCACAACTAACGACTCTGTTAGGCAAACCTGTGGATCCAAAATTATACCCTTCCTAATTAGAACTGGAGATGTTATTCAGAGCAGCGCCATTTAATCTGCACGCGCTACGCATGCAATCGGCATGAAAAAGAGGCAACGTGGCATAGGAGTGAAAAAAATTAAATAAAAATGATACAAAAATAAAATGCCACAGAAAGAATCTAATTAAGTGGAGCAGGAGGAAGACGTTTTCACAGTTCTACACAGTATCCTTCCAGTGGCAACAGCAATAAAAACCATGAAGGATGAAGAGGCCCCCGGGGGACTCTAGGAGAAAAGAAAAAGGCTGGAGATGGAGAGGAATCGTAAGGCGGAGAGCTCTTCAGATGTTACGTGACAGGAAAACTCACACCGGCTGGGCAGACTTCGTTATCCTCGTATCAGTGACTGCAAACTTTTCCTTGACGCGCCGGCTGCCATGTTGGCCCGGACAAGATGGGCCTTCTCTTCAAAAGAACGGCGTGCACAAAAGGTGGTCCACTCGGTTTTGTGGATCGATCCTTCTGAAGATGACATTTGTATTCTGGAGTAACAAGCCCTGAGTGTTGGGATGCACGGGGGACCAGACTCAAGGAATCCTGGTTCATTGAGATGCTTCAGAAATGCTAAATAGGCCTTAAAGTTGATCTTAACTCTAAAACAAAAAATTGTAATATATTGTCACATACCACGTGCCATGGTCAGGGGTCAGCTTAGAGACCAGTAGCTACGGGCAGTAGAGCGGCTCCCACCAATCAGCAGGATAGGTATGCAAGCAGGTCTACTTGGTGTTCACCAGAGCTCCAGATGGTGGAGATGTGTTTTGCTGTTTTAGTACCAGATTGCGGCCCTCAAGATTGTCACACCAGGAGGTGAGCATGTCAGGGTTCAGTAGCAGATGTAGCCAGTAGGGACCAAGCAGAAACGTTCCAACACTTCAGCCCCCACACAGTCATACATTTAATGGTGTCACAGCCCATAATGCTCAATCTGATGCTGCCCTTCTCAGACAAAACTGTAAAAAAAAAAAACAGGAGGGAGTAAACGCCTAGTGCATTACCACCAACAACTTTTATTAAATAGAAAAGCCAAACACATATTCAAAGATAAGTAGGAACAAGTGTTTCAAAACTCAACTCCAGCATTAGGCCATGCCATGTTCGCTGCGGTTTGAAGTAGGGTTGTCCCGATACCACTTTTTTAGGACCGAGTACAAGTACGGATAGTTTTTTTCAAGTAGTCGCCGATACCGAATACCGATACTTTTTTTAAACGTGTCCCCAAATGCAGCCATTCCCCCCACATATTGCAGAGCCCCCCACATGCACCATGTCCCCCCACATGCAGCCATGTATGTCCCCCCACAGCAGCCATGTCATGTCCCCCCACAATGCAGCCATTATGTCCTGTGCCCCAATTGCGCCATTCATGTCCCCCCACATTGCAGCCATTACCCCCCACATTGAGCCATGTCATGTCCCCCCAACAGCCATGCATGTCCCATCCACATGTCCCCCCATTGCCAGGTCCCCCCACAAATGCGCCATGAGCCTGGCCCCATATTGCAGCCATGCATGTCCCCCCATTGCAGCCATGTCATGTCCTGTGCCCCATATTGCAGCCATGAGCCCCCATCTCACCGCCGTCGCTCTGCACTCAGGTTCCCGTCCCACCAGCGGCGCCATGTATAGACATGCGATTGGACGGATCCATCCAATCGCAGCAAGGGGGGAGTGTCTATGCACGTATCCGTGTATAGACCTCCCCCCTTGGCGATTGGACGATCCGTCCAGCGTGTCTATACTTGGCGCCGCGGGTATAGTTTACACGGGGATTAGCGGCGGTTGGCGGCGGGGGAGACAAACTGCGGCGTGCTAAGAGCGGCGGCGGCGGCGGCGGCGGCGCGGGGGGGGGGGGGAAGTATTCTATTTTGTCGGGGGTATTTGGGGGAGTACAAGGCTCCCCCAAATACTCGACCCCGATAGTAGGTATTGGTATCCAATTTTGAAGGATAACAGGTTTCACCCCCCTTCCTCACTGCCCTGTGGTACAGTTCCACAATTTAAACGTTTACATATTACGATAAACTGCTCACTGCCAGGGCGGAGCGGATGGATAGAACTCTCATCTCACTCCTCCCACCTGGCTCTTTATCTCCTGGGCGAGACAAACTTGGATGTCCACTCTTCCACCACCCCTCATGGAGCTCACTGTGGATAGAACGGCTCTGGGCTTCCACTCTGGAAATGATAAGGAACCAGCCGGAAAGACCAGTGGGACCAAACCCAACTATAATGACTACTGCGTTTGTGTAGGTCAGGCGGGTCACTATCTAGCAGCCTTTCTCTCAGCGCCATAGCGTGGGCCAGTTCTATATCTTGTCAACCAAACAGCTAGAGCAGGGGTCTCCAAACTGCGGCCCGGGGGTGGCCTTGCTAGCCTTTATCCGGCCCTTGGTGTACTATTACTCTCACTGACACCAACAAGGAGGCACCATTTCTTTCACTGATACCAATGATGGGATACTATTCCTCATACTAAAAGGGGCACTACTCCTCCTCATACTGACCATTACCCTGAGGCCATATTTATTCTCACTGATGCTCGGCCCAGGACATTTTCTGCCCACGCTGACCACAATCTGGCCCTCCTAAAGTCTGAAGCACAATAAACTGGCCCTTTGTTTGAAAAGTTTGGAGACCCCTGAGCTAGAGGAACATCCGCCAAAGAGAAGGTGCTAGCCTAAGTTCTATGTGAAAAATCTATTGGAGGCGAGGCTATATTGGGACATCCATGCTGTACGCCTCCAATGTATTGTGTTTTTTTATTTTTTTTTATTGGATAAAGTAGGAAACTGTAAAACATTTTTTTCTCTTTTTTGTATTTTGGGGCTGCCTGAATTTTTATGTGCATTTTTAGCATGCCTGAAAATATAAGCATTACATGTTTTTTATTTTTTTCCATTTTTGTATAGCGCAAGAAACTGTAAGGGCTCTTTCACATCGAGCAGACCGTTTTTGATCCTCCCCGTGTGTGTCCGTCGGCTTAGCGGGGATCATCCGTAAATCCCCGCTGAGCTGTCGGCGGACAGGGTGGTCCCCGCACACTGTGCAGAGACCGCCCTGTCTTTTCTCCGCTCTCCCCTATGAGTTTTCTTCCGTCCGAAAAAACGGATCTTTGCGGACGCGGATCTTTGCGGACATTAGCGGATGCATCATCCGCTAACGTCCACAATCCCATAAATGGACTTGTAAAAAAACGGACCGTTTGTATGTGTGAAAGGGCTCCAAATCCCCTTTTGTTTTTTTGTTTTTCTTTTTTGGACTTGGGGCTGCCGAAAATTTTAAGCAATTTTTAGCAATTTTGTTACTTCTTGAATTTCTCTTGGTCATCAGTAACAACCTTCTGTTTACAGGCCGATAACAGATCCAGGGGGCATCTCAAAAATCTGCAGTAAGACCACTGCCTCCATGCAGAACAAGTGTCTATTCTCTACAGCAGGGGTCTCCAAACTGTGGCCCTTTACTTGCCTTTATCTGGCTCTTGGGGTACTACTTATCCCCCTGATATAAGACACTATTCTGCCCACTGACACCAACAATGGGGCATTTTTCCTGCCCTCAGACACCAACAATGGGGCATATTTCCTGCCCACTGACACCAACAATGGGGCATTTTTCCTACCCACTGACACCAACAATGGGACATTTTCTCATCCGAATACCAAAGATAGTTTTCCCCAAATGATGCCAGAAAAATTATATTCCTGCTGGCCACGGTCTGGCCCCCCCTAAGGTCTGAAGCACAGGAAAGTGGCCTTTTGTTTAGTGTGTTTGGAGACCTCTACTCTACAGCAAGCTGCCAAAGAACAGGCTTTTCTATGTAGGCTGTGGCTGTTTTTTTTTTTGTTTGTTTTTTAATAGAATATTAACTCCAGAACCTAGCATGTCTTATTTTGATGCAGTCCAAATGTATTTAGCCTAATTTAAACTGAAAGTTCAATTGGGTCTTAAAGGGGTTGTAAAGACAAAAATATTTTCCTCTTAAATTAAAGTCTAACAGTAGCTGATAAAGTAAAAAGTAATGTTTTGCATTATAACTAGTTTGATACCTCTTGAAATCGAGCTGTTTTATTCACCTCTGTCACTCCTGAATCGTTATTCTCACTGACTTCCTGGTTTGCGCTGCGCATTCATTCTTGCTGCATCACGGCCTAATGGGAACTACAGTTCCCATTTTGCTTAGCCTCCATGCCTGTGAGGGATAAGAGAGCATCTTCACGCAGGGCTGTAATCATAGGGAGGGGGTGAGCACATTCTGCTTTCCACCATGCAAAACGCCTCAGGTGCTGGTGGAAAGCAAGAAGAGGAGAGACAGGAAATGGCATTTTCAAACCTGGATTACTGTATTTTGGAGGTCAAAAGGAAAAACGAGGTAAGTGATATTTAAATGCTCTAGCTCACAGCAATCAATTGATAAAAAACATGAACCTTTAAGGCTTATATGAAAATTTAGTCATTGGCTTTCCATATACTTTAACAAATCTTCTAAGAAAAAATAAAAATAAATCAATTCCTGTATGAACGGCCTCCGAGCGTTCAAGCAGAGTTGCCCAATTTGGTATTCATGTCAGAATATGTGAGTGTAGAGTACACAGAGCTAATCAGCACATTAGACTGCAGATTGCACCTGACCATTCAGCTGAACAAGGAGAGGGATATGGAAAGCCAAGTGAAGTGTGGAGATGTCTGGGAGCGCCGGGGTCCGTTCACACTTACTGATGCCTGGCACTGCACGCGTCTACGCACATTTGTTTTCTGTATTTTTAACACACTTTTTATTACTTTATTATGCAAAGTCATGAATGCATTAAAGCACACAAAAACTACTCAATACAGGTATTGCTTCTCCGTTTTCCTGCAGTAATACTGCCATTTATATGGATATTTGGAAGGATTGGTGGATGGTATCCGATTACCAAAAAAGTTTGTGTTTCTACCTAGGGGTGTGGAAGCAATGAGAATGTACAGGGTTGGTGGATGATGTTTCGATGGCACAAAAAATAAAAAAACACAGAGGTGATCAAAAACCACCAAAAGAACGGTCTATTTTGTGGGAAAAAAAGGACGTCACTTTTGTTTGGTTGCAACGTCACACGACCGCACAATTTTCAGCTAAAGCGACGCAGTGCCGAATCGCAAAAAAAAGCTCTGGTCAGGAAGGGGGTAAATTCTTCTGGGGCTGAAGTGGTTAAAGAGGAAAAAAAGGTTAATTAAATCTTTGACAGACCTAACCGGGACAGAGACTTTTGGAGAGGACTGAATGTTAGCCTCTTGCCTTGCGATCATGGGCCCTGGCATTTGGGGGAACTGTGCTCTTTGTGAGCTGTATGCCTGGGGACCCTTGAGGTGGTGTTACTTTGGATTCAGGTCCGTGTCCCCCCAAGATACTCTGGGAACCCTGTATATGCCATATTAAAAAAAGTGACTGATTTATAATGTTGGGACACATTCATACTGTTAGGTGGCTGGAGTTGACATCAGCATCCCCTATCTGTCTGTTATAATGTAAATGAGTCTAGTATAACTTCTAAGACTATTTAACCCATTGTTGTTTGTGCTAATTAACCCTGCAATTGTATGAAGGAGTTCTGTGTTGATATGTATGATAATGTGTATTGTAGTTAGGGAGTCACATCGGCTGCTTTAAGGGATTAGTTAATTAGCTCATGTTAATGTATGTTTCTGGTTACAGGTGTATTGTTACAGTAATATGAACAATAGGAACCTCCTCAACTGTATACAAGACTTGTATTCTGGTTCTAATGTAGCGCCGGGTCCCTTTCAGGGCCAGTGCTATGTTACATTTAGGGGAGGATTCAGAGAAGTAGTTGGCTCTGAATTAGTTTGACTGTTTAAATTTCGGGTCTCTGCTCTAGCTTGGCTGTGCTGTGGGCTGTCCTTTTCTCAGGGGACTCCTGGCACCAGCAGTGTGGTCAAGTGTTCTAAGTGCCACTCCTTAGCGGCCAGTCGGGGGTTGGCTGCCCCGCTGTGCATGCTGGGGAGGGGTCTAAAGGGGGCAGATGCCATTACTTCGAGGTTCTTTCCATGTGTTGTGCCCACCATTGGGGTAGCCATTCCACGACACCCCCGCATATGGCCCTTCTGGCCGGGGTGTGCGTGGGCAGCAGTGTTCCTGGACCACGTTGGTCCGGAGCAATTGATCCACTGTGTGGGCCCAGTAGTCGACTGGGTTCCCAATCTAGAGGGGGTCACAAGCTGTCCGTCCAATTGGAGGAAGCTGACCGATGAGGAGTCTGTCTGAAGGATACCAAGCACGAGGCTGGTGTTCCAGTAGGGGCCTGTCCATTCATCGGGGATCACCTGAGTTCTGACAGGCTGGATGTTGGTCACCTGTCAGTTGCTGATTTTGCAAAACTCCTATTTGCTATCCCTTCACTTCTCTACTGTTTAACCCTTTTTACCTGGCTGGGTAATAAAAGCACAGAAAAGACACCCGACCTGTGGACATTCCATTTCCTACAACTCTCATCAAGTACCCTAGACGGCGGAGATACAGAGGTAAACAGCCAAAACAAACCAGCAGCTCCTTCAGGGGTAGTGCTACACTAATAAGGAGTCCATGTTCAGCAATCAAACAAGTATCGTCGTGTTTGTAGTCAGCAGCTGGAATATCTGATATCTATATTCAGACTGGGAGGAAGTGGTATATGACGAAAGCACTCAAGCGGAGTGTGGAACGTTTCGTTGCAAAATCCACAAGAGGGATTTTGCTCCAAATCAGGGACAGTCCCTCGAAATCAGGGACAGTCCCTCGAAATCAGGGACAGTCCCTCGAAATCAGGGACAGTCCCTCGAAATCAGGGACAGTCCCTCGAAATCAGGGACAGTCCCTCGAAATCAGGGACAGTCCCTCGAAATCAGGGACAGTCCCTCGAAATCAGGGACAGTTGGGAGTTATGCTCATGAACGAAGACAACCATAGCCCTGTACCATGCAGCAATGTGGCCCGACTGGCAGAATACCCATAGAGGCCATGACGGCATTGGAATGTACAAAGGCCCAGATAGTGAATTGGTATGTACCGCACAGAGGGACAAATAGCCGAAAACTAGAAAAAAGGCGAAATAGTCGAGACGACCCATCCCTGCTGACAAATGCCCAACTAAAGCATTCTAAATGTAGCAGATAATCGCACGGTTAGTATGTAAATGGATGGGAGCTCTCGCTGTCTTCGAGGCGGCGGTCAGAGAAAAGTCGTTTTATAATCCGGTAATTAGGCAATACATATATATCGCTATGGAGGCTGAAGGAGGAACTTGTTACACTCAAGGTGAAGCACAAGCTAAGCGTTTGAAACTCTATCAACTAATTAGCGATAACACGGCTCAATTGTTTTCACTGCCGCCGAACATACAAAGCCAATTGGACTGAAGCTGCAGGTACTCGTGGAAAACTGGACGGCCACTTTGCACCAAATTAGACCACAAACAGCCTACAAACGATCCAGGAAACGATCCTAAAAACATATTCAGTACATCTCTGCAATACATGCATGTTCCCCATGTTCTGTCTCTAACCACTGTAGCTCCGGGCCTATTCTGACACTTCTCCCATAGAAGTAGATATCTGATTTCTTTTTGCTTCAAAATTAGTTGGAACCACTTAAGCCCCGGACCATTATGCAGGTTAAGGACCTGGCCCCTTTTTGCGATTCATCACTGCGTTGCTTTAACTGACAATTGCGCGGCCGTGCGACGTGGCTCCCAACCAAAATTGGCGTCCTTTTTTTCCCACAAATAGAGCTTTCTTTTGGTGGTATTTGATCACCTCCGCGGTTTTTATTTTTTGCGCTATAAACAAAAATATCGAAAATTTTGAAAAAAAATGCAATATTTTTTTACTTTTTGCTAAAATAAATATCCCCCAAAAATATATATATATAAATAATAAGCGTTTATTGATTGGTTTGTGCAAAATGGTTGCCGACCAAAGTTGTTGTTGCCGACCAAAGTTGTTGAGCGGTGGGGGTGTCGCAAACGGGGCTGTGTAGCGGAGGGGTCACCTAGAGATGTCTCTCTCCTCTCCTGCTCCGCCTTCTTGCACATCTGTGCCATTCGCGTGACGATGTTGCTTGTGCGGGTAAATCCCGCAGAATTCGTGCGGGTTGGGAGGTATGCCTTAAGTGGTTAAAGTGAAAAGCGGGGGGGGGGGGTGTCGACTTCTTACCTCTTCTCCTATGCAGCCAGCGAGTTGAGAAGCGGGGTGAGGGGTGAAAAATTACTTCTCACCAGGCGGGGCCTCTAGTAATTTGGAGGGGGGGGGGGGCAAGTACAGAAAAATACCTACTGACCTGGCAGCAGTGAGCTCCTAACTTCCTGTTTGAGATGACAACACAGCACTGAATTCTCAGGTGGTGTTGTCAGCCCAGTTTCTCCCCCTGCTGGACAAGAGAGGTAACATTGTTTTTAATTCCAGTTCAGCTCACAGGAAGTGACAAGGATAGGACATTTCTGGCAGAATGAATTGCTCAAAATGGCCTTAAAGTGGAGTTCCACCCATTTTTTATGTTTGTCTGTGCTGCATGCCCTAATCTCAGTGTTCAGAATGGACAATTTTTATTTATTTTGTTGCTTGTAAATACCTTTATTTTGTAGTCCTTCATTACTTCCTCCTCCTTATTAGCCTAGGCTTTTGAGCCACAAGGCTATTTGCAAGGGTTTCTGGGAAAGGTATCATGTTTCCCAGTAGTCCTTGCAAACCTGACTGAAACCTATTACATTGCTGGTGCAGCACTGAGCATGTGCGAGATATGCAAAGCTGTAAACCAGGAAGTCATACAGTCTGGCTTCATGATGCCCACACTTAAGATGGCCACGGTCTATTTCTAGATTATAAACTAAATACTGTAACAACCTAACAAAACGGACCTTAGTTTACAGACTAACTTTACTAGAATACATTTAGCTTGTGTATTACAGGGGCATTTATATTTAAAAAAGTGAAATTGTGGGTGGACCTCCCCTTTAAATAAAACAAATGCAAGCACCACACCTAAAGGCTGGTACGCTGCAATATATAACAAATATTGTTCTTGCATATGGTGGTTATCCCTTAGAATAGCAAATTAAATGCCATTCAGATGTATTACAAAAGCAATGCACGATCCAAGCTGGATGATATGAAAGGAAGGAAAAATAAATAAAAAATCTGCTTCAATCACCAAGCGCCTTCTGCTGACCTCCCCGCCGCCCCAAAACACCGTTCCTCATTCTGTACGCCTTGGCACCTGCCTGGAATTACAGCGTCCTCCCTGCCATAAACAGCTGCAATCAGGCGCAATTGTACCCTGAATCCAGGCCTATTCTGCGGAAACCTAATCGCCTGCAGGAGGTGGGGGGGCCAACGCCCCGGGGGCCGCGCCGTGATTGCGCTGGCGTCCCGTGGGATTCTGGGAAAAAATGCTAAAAAGCCGACGACATAAAAAGATGTCAAAGTCTCGGCATCAATGCCCAGAGAGATAGAGAATAAAAAAATTAAAATAAAACAACCAACGGATTCCAGTAATATACTCTAATTGTTTAATCTGTTTACCGCCTCAGGGCGCTGCAAAGTAATCGCCAAATAATATGTGCCTAATGTACAATCTTTGATAATCGAGTTACTCAAATGGCTTAACGTGACGCAGCCGTTGCGCTCTCTTGAGGATGATTGGCAAGAATTAAAGGAAAACTCCACTTTCAACCCCCGCTTTTCTTAATCTCCCCAGATTTTAATTTTTTTCTTAAGTTCAAAAAAACGAAAAATTTACGGTTTTGTTTTAGCCGCAGTCAAAGAATCTCCTATAGGTTTTGGCCACAGCGCCGCGCTGCGCCGCGCCACCAATGGCTGGCTGAAGATAATCAGGCTTGGGATTAACCCCCCATAACACACAATGGTTCAGTAACTGTAAGATGTGCGCATGCCTGGAGACGAGCCATGCAATACTGGCAGATAATGGATGGGAGGGGGAGGGGAAGCTGGCTTTCATAGCACAGAACCAAGATTAAATCATTTTAGAAATTCATTTTTCTTTCCTTTCTCCTCTTCTGTTCGATTCAATATTATAATGTTTAGAATTCTGCATAGAAATTCATAGGAGTCCTAACTTTAAGTAGTTACATATACTCAGTGAAGGGACTATCCTCTGGTGATACACCGAGATCAAGCAAATCCTCCTACAGAAGTTGTACCCATTTATCTGCCGCCACCTCTCCTCTACACCTGTTCAACGGGTTAGATTGATGGTCAGTGCAAGTAGAAAATGCTGTGGTGTTAATGGGAGTAAACAATGTCCCATCATTGGTATCAGGGGAAGAAATAATGCCCCATCATTGGTATCAGAGGAATAAATAATGTTCTATCATTGGTATCCCATTTATCTGCAGCCACCTCTCTTCTACATCTGTTCAAAGGGCTAGATTGATGGGTGAATGAAAGGGGGGGGGGGGTTACAGTCAGTCAGTGCAAGTAGAAAATGCCTTGGTGTTAATGGGAGTAAACAATGCCCCATCATTGGTATCAGGGGTAGAAATTATGCCCCATCATTGGTATCAGGGGAAGAAATAATGCCCCATCATTGGTATCAGGGGAAGAAATTGTGCCCCATCAATGTTATCAGGGAAATAAATAATGCCCCATCATTGGTATCATCATTGCTATCAGGGGAAGAAATAATGTCCCATCATTGGTATCATCATTGGTATCAGGGGAAGAAATAATGTCCCATCATTGGTATCAGGGTAAGAAATAATGTCCCATCATTGGTGACAGTGGGAGGAACAGTGCCCCACTGTTGGGGTCAGTGGGAGGAATAATGCCCCAAGAGCCAGATATGGGCAAGCAAAGAGCTGCATCCAGCCCCCGGGCCACAGTTTGGAGATCACTGCTCTAGGGGAAAAAAAGTTTGGGAAAGACTACAGTAGAATGAAATTCCCAGAAGACTTCAGCCAGCCATCTCCTAATCAGAGGAATGTTCCACAGCGCAAGCAGCAGAAGCAATAACCAATTCACACTCTTCTTACAGGGAACAGGTTTAGATAGATTTCAATTTTAGCATTTAATTTCTAAGCTGCAGTCTGCACAGAGGTCTGGGACCAGGCTGTGCTATCTGGAAGGGGAATATTGTTCACAAGCAGTGGGTCCATAGAGGGCGCCGGAGCATCGCCCCCCTCAATCTCTCGCACTGCCACTGATTACAATACATAGATTCATGCATTGCATGAATCTATGTATTGTTGCCGCTGCCGCCGACTATTCAGATGGCCGGCCGGATGGTGAGTGCCGGCCATCTGATTAACGGCAGCTGGTTGGCTGTGTGGAAGTACCTATCAGAGCCAGCGGCTTTCCGAGTACAGCCCTCAGGCTGTAGTCGGCTTCCGAATGCTTATCTAAGGGACGTACGGGGGTGCGTTCCTTGGATAAGACTGACAGGCGTCTCAGCCAATCAGGTTCACTGGTTCTGGTTACCGGTAACCTGATTGGCTTAAGCGTCATCAAGGGCGGGAGAAAACATCAGCATTTTACAGGGCACAGCGGTGACAATGGGCACAGTGACAGTGGCGACAATGGGCACAGTGGCATCAATGGGCACAGTGGCGACAATTAAAGGGCACAGTGGCGACAATTAAAGGGCACAGTGGCTACAATAAAAGGGCACAGTGGCGACAACTGATGGGCACAGTGGCTGCGTTTAATGGCATGGCGCAGTGGCTGCGTTTGATGGTATAGCACAGTGGCGATAATCAGGGCCGGACTTACCATTGGGCTTGACTGGGCTAAAGCCCATGGGTCAACAACTTCAATTCGCCACCCCCCGCTCAACAACTTCAATTCGCTCCCCCCCCCCCCGCTCAACAACTTTAATGCGCCCCCGGTCAACAACTTCAATTCGCCCCCCCCCCCCCCCCGCTCAACAACTTTAATGCGCACCCCCGCTCAACAACTATGACCCCCCCCTCGCTCCAGGGAGCCCCTTCAACACTCAAGCCCAGGGGCCCACCACCCTAAGTCCTGCCCTGGCGATAATTGATGGCACAGTGGCTGCGTTTGTGGGCATGGCACAGTGGCTGCGTTTGTGGGCATCGCACAGTGGCTGCATTTGTGGGCATCGCACAGTGAGGCTACAATAGTTTGTTTATTTGGAAGGTAAAAAATTTCACATTTTTGTTTCAGTTCAAATAATGTAAAGTTTAGAAATTAGGAATATAAAAGTAAAATAAATACATTGCGATCCACGTGGAATTTTTCTTCTTTTTTTTGACCCTCAAAACATGAACCTTTATATTGAGCAAAAACCAAAGAAGATGCCTCGGAGCGATGAGATACCTCTTATCAGACGAGAGCATGGCGCTGGCATGCTCTGCTCACAAGCTGGCACTGACAGACCCGACAGGTGCAGAGCATCCTGATACATTATACTTAGGAAGCATATTAAACAAAGTCTGAACGCTGGGAAATAAAGACAGAGAACGGAGGGGGGACTGTAGATCCTGGTTTTTTTTTACGTTGATCATTTCCATAAATATTGCCAGGACTCGGGTTCTTATGGCGCCTCGCGGCAATCAGCCGCAAATCACGAGTGTAGTCGGTATTTACACAAATCATCTTTATGCAAAAATTTGCTCATTAAAGTAAATCTATCTGAAGGATTGTGAAGGTGCTGGAGAGATAAAAGGAAAATATACCATGGTGGTCTATGAATAGAAATCTATGTATGGCTCATGCCCCCCGGAGATAAAAGCCACAAGGCGGGTAAGGACGGGGTAAATCCCGAGGGCGAGTCAAAGCGTCTAATGCCTGGCAATGGATACCAAGAATAGCAAGGCTGATCCCAACACGAGGCCAGGTAGGTAGGACGACCTCTGAAAGACACTGGGGGGTTGATTTACTAAAACCGGAGAGGGCAAAATCTGGGTAAGCTCTGCATGGTGGGCAATCCGCTTCCAACTTCAGCTTGTTCAATTAGATAGAAGCTGATTGGTTACTATGCATAGCTGCACTATATCCTGTGCGCACCAGTTTTAGTAAATCTTCCCTTATGAAATCAGGGGGGGTACACAGGCAGTACACCTGTATAGGGGCCAGAGGTTCCCAGGGCCCCGGATGGCAACTCCCCCTTTTTTTTTATAATTTTTTTCTTTTCATATATATTTTATTTCTTTTTCTTACTTTTTTCTTTTTATTAAAAGGCCCAGAGGTATCCAGGGCCCCGGGTGGCAACCCCCCCCCCCTTTTATTATATATATTTTTTTGTATTCCTTTTTTTTACTTTTTTCTTTTTATTAAAGGACCCAGAGGTCCCCAGGGCCCCGGAGAGCAACCCCCCTTTTTATTTATTTTTTATGAAAAATGGTTGAAGCTGTTATAGCTGCAAAGGGCGGGGCCAACTCAGTATTGAACCCTACGGACTAAAAGTGGGATGTCATTAAAGTTCATGTGCGTGTAAAGGCAGGGGTCCCAATACTTTTGCCAATATAGTGTGTGTATATACACATTATATGTAAGATATATATATATATATATATATATATATATATATATCTATATATATTCACACACACACACACACACACATATACATACAGTGGGAACCTTGGTTTACAAGTTACGTGGTTAATGAGCATTTTGAATCACGAACAACTTTTTTTTTTATCCTGACTCATTTTGCGAGTGTTGTCTCACAAAACAAACAGAATTCAAGACAATGGGGTGTGCAGTACCCCATTTGGCCAGAGGTGCGGGGGAGCCGGTGACACTCGGAACAGTTCCGAGCCGTTCGAAAATACTCCGTTCTTAAACCTTTCCAAAATCACCCGAGTATTTTTCCCAGGCTCTCCAGTGCCCCCCCCCCCCCACCTCTGGCCACATTCAGTACTGCATGCCATAGAAGTCAATGCGGAACAAATTATCGTAGTTTCCATTGACTTCTATGGGGACACTCGCTTTGATATGTAATCACAAGCATTCTCCTGGAATGGATTATGCTCGTAATCCAAGGTTTCACCACACATATATAATATATATATATATATATATATATATATATATATATATATATATATATATATACACACATACATACACACACACCCACATACATATACATACACACACACATATATATATATATACACGCACACACACACACAAATGTCTTTAAATGGGCACCACATTAAAAGCCCATGTGACGAGGTGACAACGCAGAAGCTCAGTTGGGACACAGGGACAGAAAATTGTCACCTTATAACAGGAAGTACCTCAACAGGGACCTTTATGGCAGGTAATAGTTTAACCACTTTAGGACCACCTCCTGCAGATATAGGTTGGCAGAATGGCACGGCTGGGCACAAGCACGTACCTATACGTCCTCTTTAAGTGCCCAGCCGTGGGTGGCGGGCGCGCACCCGCGTCCCGGTCCGAAGCTACATGACCGCGACACCCGCGGACCCGATCGCTGCGATCGGTTCCCGGAGCTGAAGAATGGGGAGAGGTGTGTGTAAACACAGCTTCCCCGTTCTTCACAGTGGCAGCTTCATTGATCGTGCGTTCCATAATATAGGGAAACACGATCAATGATGTCACACGTCCAGCCCCGCCCCCCGTACAGTTAGAAAAACATGAGGTCACACATAACCCCTACAGCGCCCCCTTGTGGATAACTCCCAAACTGCAATTGTCATTTTCACAGTAAACAATGCATTTTTATTAGACATGTGCAGACTGGAATATATTGTTTCGTTTTCGTTTGGAAAATAAAATTAATTTACTCCCGAAAATCATTTGATTTATTTTGTTTTTCGTTGGGGAATAGCTTTCGTCCGAAAATCCAATAATACTTGGTTTCTGTCGAATGGTCAAAAGAATATTCGACGGAACATCGAATCTTTACGTCGAATCGTACATTTCCGGTCGAATATTCCACCTACAAGAATTCTAATGTTGTATGACTAGTAATAATGTCAAATCTATTCTCTATAATGTAGAATCTATTTTCTCATAAATCAAAATCTATTCTCTGCAATGTCAAATCTATTATTTCTATAGTGTCGAATCTTTTCCCTATGATGTCGAATCTCTCTATATCGCATTTTTACCGTAACGAAAACAAAAAAAAAAGGAATTTTTTTTTGCTGTGAAAATGACAATCGTCCCAAAAATGTGTCAAAATTGTCCGATGTGTCCGCCATAATGTCGCAGTCACGAAAAAAAAAAAAATCACTGATCGCCGCCATAAGTAGTAAACATTTTTTTTTTTTATAAAAATGCAATAAAATTATAATTTTTTTTTGTAAACGCTATACATTTTGCGCAAACCAATCAATAAACGCTTATTGCGATTTTTTTTTACAAAAATATGTAGAAGAATACGTATCGGCGCAAAAAATAAAAACCGCAGAGGTGATTAAATACCACCAAAAGAAAGCTCTATTTGTGGGGGGGGAAAAAAAGGACGCCAATTTGGTTTGGGAGCCACGATGCACGACCGCGCAATTGTCAGTTAAAGCGACGCAGTGCCGAATCACAAAAACTGACCAGGTCCTTTACCTGCATAATGGTCCGGGTCTTAAGTGGTTAATGAAAGCTGCAGATTTAAAAAATAAATAAAAAATATTGCAAATGACATTAAAATGTTAAAGCTGCTATGAGAGTTCAGTAATTGGGTTTCACTTCTATGTGCTTCTGCTTGGATTGAAGCTCTGCGAGTGCCATGTTATCTTCCATTAATATGCTGATGACACACAACTATAACGGAATCGTCTGATGTTACCAGATCTCTCCCGTCTCTCTTTGGTTGTACTAATGAGATTAATATTTGAATGTCACATCATTTTTCGCAGCTGATTAAGGGGAAAAAATGGGGTTCTTGTTGCTGGAAATTAAGTAGAAAGGAACAATATAATGGCTCATTTAGATTTTTCATCTTTAAAGAATAATACGAACTTTTAAAATACGGGTCATTTTCCCGGGTGATCACATCTCGCAGATTTCGATTAGTTATGTTTGCAAAACCGCGTATTAACATTTACATTTCTAATATTCTCTAAGGCCCCATTCACATATTACATCGCGAGAATGCGCATTCCCGCTCGTGATTTACATACCTTTCCAGTGTTGCAGATGGGGCAACCCATTCAAGTGAATAGGCTGCCCTATACGCGTTTGTCGCACCTAAGAAGCTCAAATACTAGATTTTTACACTGAGCCAGGCGCATGTTGCAGCGGTTTCTGAGCATTTTTTTACATGACAATTGCGGTGTCATGTTTGGAGTTCCATTAAGAATGAATGCCACCCACATATAAACTGGGCCGTCTGATTGGACTCCGGGCCCCCATCAGTGCCCCCCATCA
This sequence comes from Rana kukunoris, assembly GCA_029574335.1. NCBI lineage: Eukaryota > Metazoa > Chordata > Amphibia > Anura > Ranidae > Rana > Rana kukunoris. The sequence goes on along the minus strand of CM056058.1, from coordinate 15,176,663 downwards.
GTTTACTGACTCAGATCAGGCAGTGATTGCGATTGGTTGCCACATATAATTACCGCTTACTGACTGGTTGCTAGAGGTTACAGCACACATTACGGCTCACTGATTAGTTGCTAGAGGTTACAGCACATGATTTCTTCTTGTTGATTGGTTGCTAGAGATTACTGTACGGTAATACTGCTCACTGATTGGTTGCTAGAGGTTAGAGCAGATCAGTTCCTCACTGCAGAGGGACATGTTATACACGTGAATGCCGGCCGCAATTTCTGTACATTAGAGCTGCACGATTCTGGCCAAAATGACAATCACAATTTTTTTGCTTAGAATGAAGATCACGATTCTCACGGCGTTAAATCTTTTACATTTATACAAAATAAAAATTCATTTAAAAAGACTGCTGCGCAAATACAATGCAACATAAAATATTGCAACAACCGCCATTTTATTCTCTAGGGTCTTTACTAAAAAGTTATATAATCTTTGGGGGTTCTAAGTAATTTTCTAGCAAAAAAAAAAAATTGATTTTAACTTGAAAAGAGCCGTCAGAAAAAGGTTTGGTGTTTAAGTGGTTAAAAAAGTGTGTTGCTCACGAATATTTGCATTGCGAATATTCGCTACGAATATTGCATATTCGAATATTCGCGAATAACTCGAATATCGTGGCGAATATTCGCTATTTCGAATATTCGTATTTTTTCAAATTTCGCAATCAATTTCGCATTCGCACTAGCGAAATTTCGCATTAGCAATTTTTATTTTTTTATAAAATATAGCGAATATTCGTAAATATCGAATATTCGTGATATTTTATACAAAAAAAAATAGCGAAATTTCGCAATCATTTTCGCTTTCGCATATGCAAAATTTCGCTATTTTTATTTTTATTTATAAAATATAGCGAATATTCGTAAATATTGAATATTCGTGATATTTTATCCAAAAAAAAATAGCGAAATTTCGCAATCATTTTCGCTTTCGCATATGCAAAATTTCGCTATTTTTTTTTTTTTTATAAAATATAGCGAATATTCGTAATTATCGAATATTCGTGATATTTTATCCAAAAAAAAAATAGCGAAATTCCGCATTGGCGAAATTTCGCAATTTTTTTTATTTTTTATAAAATATCACGAATATTCGATATTAACGAATATTCGCGAATATTCTTCGAAATATCGCGAAATCGAATATGGCGTATTCCGCTCATCACTATTAAAAATGTCTAATTTACATACAGAAGAAGTTTATTCCTTTGAAGAGATACAATGTTTCCAAAACTTGGCAGGCTGCCCAGACTGACTTTTGGCTGAGAGCAGACAGGAAATTCTTTGCATACCAAAGTGCAGAGAAAAAATAATTTTCATGTCAAAGGTGAAACTCTGTATCAAGAATCGCAACGGGAAAAAGATCGCGATAGCGATTCTTGACGATTAATCGTGCAGCCCTACTGTACATGTAAACACAGGGTCTGCAGATGAGTCATCTGTACACAACAATAGGGTAGAGATGGGCAAAATTAGTAGCAGCACTTCACACGGAGATATCAGGACACAGCACAGGACTAAAACTTCAAGGGACAAGGGAATTTAAACTGGCATAGTATGAGGCAGCTGCTTTGGGCCCCACAATAATGACAGGGCCCAGGGCAGCTTTCACTTTTGCCCTGCCTTAAAGACGGCTCTGTATATAAACAAATATACTCTATATTACCTAAAGTTTTGGGACACCTGCCTTTACACACACATGAAGTTTAATGACATCCCAGTCTTAGTCTGTAGGGTTCAATATTGAGTTGGCCCCGCTCTTTGCAGCTATAACAGCTTCAACTCTTCTGGGAAGGCCGTCCACAAGGTTTAGGAGTGTGTCTATGGGAATGTTTGACCATTCTTCCAGAAGCGCATTTGTCAGGTCAGGCACTATTGTTGGATTAGAAGGCCTGGCTCACCGTCTCCGCTCTAATTAATCAGAAAGATGTTCTATCGGGCTGAGGTCAGGACTCTGTGCAGGCCAGTCAAGTTCCTGCACCCCAAACCCGCTCATGCAGAACTGAAAAAAAAAAAAAAAGGTATGCCTTTAATCTTAAAGCTGGTCTCCAGAAAAAAATAAAAACATAATCAGGCAAGGACAGTGCTGTGTAGCACTCAGAGCTGTATAAATCAGAGAACTCGATGGGTAGAAATAAGAATCCTTTGGCAGTTAAGGTAGTAGCTTCCTTATATGCATAACTATTCTATATACCGTATATACTCGAGTATAAGCCGACCCGAACATAAGCCGAGGCACCTAATTTTACCAAAAAAGGGAAAACTTATTGACTCCAGTATAAGCCTAGGGTGTCCATCTGCATGCCTCACTGTGTCTATGCCTAGACTGACGTTAAACATGGGAGTCTATGGAAGGGGTGCCCTGTTTGAAAAAAAAAAAATCGGTGCTCCCCAGCCATAGGTCCCCCAGACAACAAACTTTGCACACTTGTAGAGAAGAAATGGTGCTACATGTGTGCCAAGTTCCGGGTCCTACGACCGGCCAGTACCGGTCCCCCAAAGTCACCAATGAAATTACCATTTGACATGGGAGTCTATGGAAGGGGTGCCCGGCTCTGAAAATAATCGGTGCTCCCCAACTGTAGATCCCCGGACAACAAACTTGTAGAGGAAGAGTGGAGCTACATGTGTGCCACGTTTGGGGTCCACTTGAGTATATACGGGAGTTCAGATCTAAATCTCTCTGCTCGTTCTCTTGCATATATTTAATTTCAGGCAGTTGTAATGATCTCGCCCCACCCTATTTATGAAATAGGATTGTAAAATATCTTCCAGCAAGGTCACTCAGATCAGTAAACAGTCATTTTCTGGTTAATCCTAAAACAAGGTGTGAAATGTTTTGCTCTCTGTGTGTTCCGACACTGGGAAGAATGTTCTTTACATTGGTGAGCACTAGGAAGAATGTCCCTTTCATTGGGGATCAGTGGGAATAATGCCCTTTACATTGCAGGCCAATGAGAAGACGGTTTCTTACATTGGGCATTAGTGGGAAGAATTCTCCTTACATTGATGATCACTAGGAAAAATGCTGTTTACATTGGAGGCAAATAGGATTCCTGCATTGGTGGTCTTTGGAAAGAAAACCCCTTACCCTGGTGGTCACTGCAAATAATGCCCCTTACAATAGTAGTCACTGGTGGGAATGTCCTCCTTACAAATAGCTATAAAAGACCATTGGTGTCAGGGGTTACTTGTATCAGAGTAAAAAAAAAATAAAAAAAAATAATTTTACTGTAATTTAGTGTTCTTTGTATTTGTGTTTTTTTCCTTTTTTGTGTGTATTTGATAGGTACCGTATATACTCATGTATAAGCCAACCCGAATATAAGCCGAGGCACCTAATAAAAAAAAAAAAAAAAAAAAAAAAAAGGGAAAACGTATAGACTCGAGTATAAGCCGAGGGTGTCCATCTGCATGCCTCACTGTGTCGATGCCTAGACTGACGTTTAACCACTTGCATACTGGGCACTTACACCCCCCTCCTGCCCAGGTAAAATTTCAGCTTGCGGCACTGCGTCGCTTTAACTGACAATTGCGCGGTCGTGCGGCGTGGCTCCCAAACAAAATTTACGTCCTTTTTTCCCCCACAAGTAGAGCTTTCTTTTGGTGGTATTTGATCGCCTGTGCGATTTTTATTTTTTGCGCTATAAACAAAAAAGAGCGACAATTTTGAAGAAAAATACAATATTTTTTACTTGTTGCTATAATAAATATCCCAATTAAAAAAAAAAACACTTTTTTTTCTCAGTTTAGGGCGATACGTATTCTTCTACATATTTTTGGTAAAAAAAAAAATATAAGCGACTGGTTTGCGCAAAAGTTATAGCGCTTACAAAATAGGGGAGAGAATTATTATTTTTTATTATTTTTTTTTTACTAGAAATGGCGGCGATCTGCGATTTTTATTGGTACTGCGACGTTATGGCGGACACATCGGACACTTTTGACAAATTTTTGGCGCCATTCACATTTATACTGCGATCAGTGCTATAAATATGCACTAATTACAGTATAAATGTGACTGGCATTGAAGGGGTTAACACTAGGGGTGAGGAAGGGGTTAAATGTGTATGCTAGGTGTGTTCTAACTGTGGGGGGAGGGGGGGGTGACTGGGGGGGTGACCGATCTGTGTCCCTATGTAAGAAGGAACACAGATCGGGCTCCTCCTCTCCAGAGACAGGACGCTGTCTCTGTGTAACACGGCAATGAGAGATGATCTATAAGAGATCATCTCTCATTGGCCCACAGATCGCATCGCAAACGGCCACTCTGATTGGCCGTTCGCCGCGATCTGTGATTGGCCGTGTCCAAGGGACACGGACAACACAGGGCTTCCCCGCAGCGCGCTCTACAGCGCGCGCTGGGAATGCCAGAATGACATGCCGTCAAGTCCGACGGTAGCGCGGGCCTGAAGTGGTTAACATGGGAGTCTATGGAAAGGGTGCCCTGTTTGAAAAAAAAATAAAAATAAAAATCGGTGCTCCCCAGCCATAGGTTCCCTAGACAAAAAACTGGGAAAACATATTGACTCCAGTAAAAGCCTAGGGTGTCCATGCCCATGCCTCACTGTGCCCCTGACTAGACTTACGTTTAACATGGGAGTATATAGAAGGGGTGCCTGGCTTTGAAAAATTGGTTGTCCCCCAGACAGCAAACTTTGCACACTTGTAGAGAAGAACTACTACGGAGCTACATGTGTGCCAAGTTTCGGGTCCAGGGGACCTACGGCCGGCACCGGGTCCCCAAAATTACCGGAGAAATGGGCGTTTACAACGGGAGTCTATGGAAGGGGTGCCTGACTTTGAAAAATCGGTGCTCCTCGGCCGTAGGTCTCCCGGACAACAAACTCTGCACGCTTGTAGAGGAAGAGTGGGGCTATATGTGTGCCAAGTACCGGGTCCCCAAAGTCCTGGAGATCAGGCACAAAAAAGTGACTTGAGTATAAAGCCGAGGGGGGCATTTTCGGCACCAAAAAATTTGCTGAAAAACTTGGCTTATACTCGAGTATATACGGTATTAGTGTATGGTCACTTTAAATATGTGCTTTTTATCCTATCTGCTAATTTTTTTTTTACAATTAATAAAGCTAGTAAAGGGTAATGTTTTGGCACAAAAACAGGTTCAGGATAGAGGAAATGAGCTTCCATAAAATCAAAGAAACCATTGCACACCAAAAACCACCTTGGCTTTGCCTTCCCAATGGACCCCAATTTGTTGCACCAAAATTATGTAGACATTTCCGGACTTTCGACAACATTTCTGGGCAATAAAATGCCCAATTTTGCCCATTCCTACTGGAGCATCCAACACAAAAGTCAGGCTACACCTTTAACTAAAATATCTACTTTAGGTGGACCAACACTTTAAATTATGGCAAAGACACTCGTTTGCGTTACCATATAGTAACCTTTACTTTCACAAAATCTTTATACCTTTTTTTTTTCCCTTTGTATTCTTTTTTATGATTATTATTTATCTGAGGCACCAGGCACCCTTTAATGAATGAGATAAAAAAGGTAAATTGGTAGAGGCGTCAGGCTTCTATCGGTTTTGATTGCAGTTACGTAAGGGAACCATCAGCTCTCCCGCACCTCATTTTTTTTTCCACCAGAACTCAATGTGATCATTAATAACCAACATTTACAGCTGCGGCGAGCCGGCTAAAGGCTGTTTACTTGTGGCCTGAGCAGTGATAGATAGCGTGTCCCAAAGAGACGGAGCTGGAAAGATACAGAGCAAGTCGGGCCAGTGAGGGACAGGGAGATAGAGGGGAGGATGATGGATGGCGAGTTAGTGAGAGAGCAAAATGGCGTCCAAGGTAAAATGATCAAGATAGAATCGGAAAAAAAGAGCCAACTCTGGAGGGAAAGTGAGAGAAAAATGAAGAGAAGAAACAAAAACAAGAGCGATTCGAGGCTAAAATCCATACCCAACCTACCGCACACACATAAGGGAGATTTTTACCGCCTTCAATATATCAAGTCTAGACAGGCTCCCTGATATTTAATATTCTGAAAGAAATTGGAGAATAAAAAAATAAGAGAAGGGATTGGTGTGGGTCGAAAAGAATACCGGCAAAATGTCAATGTATGCCATTTCTGTCATTCTACAAGTCATGGCTCAAACATCTGCAGGGGCGGCCGGCGTGGAGGCGATAATAAAGAAACGAGGACTATTTCAATGACTGGCGTTCCTTTTTTATATTGATATACTTGCCATATTGCACAGAATGAGCCGTGTCAAGAAGAAATAACCAAACTGACTCACAGATAAGACGTAGGCCTCAGTGACCTTTCCAGATCTTGGTCTGCATAGAGGAAACCTTATATTACATTTATTATCCTTAAGCCGCGTATACACGATCAGTTTTCTCGTCGGGAAAACTGTCATGTTTTCTCTCCAGCAGTTTTCCCTGTCCAAAAGGGAGAGCTCCTGCACCTATTCTCCGAGAAAAAAAGCCCTGGTGAGGCCAGATTTACACGGGAACAGGAATCGGCCGAGATGCGAACCATGTACGGACAGGCTAAATGTACCCAAGTAGATCGATTGATCAGCTTGGGTACAACCAGCATGTTGGAGTGCCAGGGGAGTGCACTGTGATGGTGGCTTCTGATGGGGGGGGGGATGGAATGATGATGTGGCCCACAATGAAATAGTTTGACACCCCTGGTTTAGTTGATCACAGTTTAACTAGAATCTAGTCTAGTTACAAGACCTTCCAATTTAGTCATCTATAGAAATTGCTAGGTCAATATCTACAGGACAGAAGTAGGCAAGCATCAGCAATAAGGTTTGCTAGAATCCTTAAAAAATTCGATTTTTAGGTCACCTGGAGGACATTTTTTCTACCTTCAACAAGTTACAATTTTATAGCTTTGGCCAAGCAGATCGGCAAGTCTTGTTGTCCATATGCATGGCAATTATTGCCAAATTACAGTGCGGAAAATAAGTATTTGAACACCCTGCTATTTTGCAAGTTCTCCCACTTGGAAATCATGGAGGGGTCTGAAATTGTCATCGTAGGTGCATGTCCACTGTGAGAGACATAATCAAAAAAAAAAAATTCCAGAAATCACAATGTATGATTTTTTTTTAACTATTTATTTGTATGATACAGCTGCAAAGAAGTATTTGAACACCTGAGAAAATCAATGTTAATATTTGGTACAGTAGCCTTTGTTTGCAATTACAGAGGTCAAACGTTTCTTGTAGTTTTTCACCAGGTTTGCACACACTGGAGGAGGGATTTTGGCCCACTCCTCCACACAGATCTTCTCTAGATCAGTCAGGTTTCTGGGCTGTCGCTGAGAAACACGGAGTTTGAGCTCCCTCCAAAGATTCTCTATTGGGTTTAGGTCTGGAGACTGGCTAGGCCACGTCAGTACCTTGATATGCTTCTTACAGAGCCACTCCTTGGTTATCCTGGCTGTGTGCTTCGGGTCATTGTCATGTTGGAAGACCCAGCCTCGACCCATCTTCAAAGCTCTAACTGAGGGAAGGAGGTTGTTGCCCAAAATCTCACAATACATGGCCCCGGTCATCCTCTCCTTAATACAGTGCAGTCACCCTGTCCCATGTGCAGAAAAACACCCCCAAAGCATGATGCTACCACCCCCATGCTTCACAGTAGGGATGGTGTTCTTGGGATGGTACTCATCATTCTTCTTCCTCCAAACACGGTTAGTGGAATTATGACCAAAAAGTTCTATTTTGGTCTCATCTGACCACATGACTTTCTCCCATGACTCCTCTGGATCATCCAAATGGTCATTGGCAAACTTAAGACAGGCCTTGACATGTGCTGGTTTAAGCAGGGGAACCTTCCGTGCCATGCATGATTTCAAACCATGACGTCTTAGTGTATTACCAACAGTAACCTTGGAAACGGTGGTCCCAGCTCCTCCCGTGTAGTCCTGGGCTGATTTCTCACCTTTCTTAGGATCATTGAGACCCCACGAGGTGAGATTTTGCATGGAGCCCCAATCCGAGGGAGATTGACAGTCATGTTTAGCTTCTTCCATTTTCTAATGATTGCTCCAACAGTGGACCTTTTTTCACCAAGCTGCTTGGCAATTTCCCCGTAGCCCTTTCCAGCCTTGTGGAGGTGTACAATTTTGTCTCTAGTGTCTTTGGACAGCTCTTTGGTCTTGGCCATGTTAGTAGTTGGATTCTTACTGATTGTATGTGGTGGACAGGTGTCTTTATACAGCTAATGACCTCAAACAGGTGCATCTAATTTAGGATAATAAATGGAGTGGAGGTGGACATTTTAAAGGCAGACTAAGGCCTCTTACACACAGATCAGTTTTTCTTCAGGTTTTTCTTTTCAGTTTACCAAAACTATGTAGTACAAGGGCCTGCCTGATTGCATACAAATTGAGACTCTTGAGGTTTGACCTCATATTAGATGGATTTGGTAAACTGAAAAGAAAAACCTGAAGAAAAACTGATCTGTGTGTAAGAGGCCTAACAGGTCTTTGAGGGTCAGAATTCTAGCTGATAGACAGGTGTTCAAATACTTCTTTGCAGCTGTATCATACAAATAAATAGTTAAAAAATCATAAATTGTGATTTCTGGAATTTTTTTTTTTTTGATTATGTCTCTCACAGTGGACATGCACCTACGATGACAATTTCAGACCCCTCCATGATTTCCAAGTTGGAGAACTTGCAAAATAGCAGGGTGTTCAAATACTTATTTTCCGCACTGTATGTCTAAAAAGACCGTACTTGGCAGCTCTAGAATCAGAAATGATTACGCATAATTAAATCCCTTTTCTCAGGTATTTTCCCGTATAATGTCTCTCCGTCTCTTTTTCAGCCTTCAACCTTGCTGTCCGTCTTTCTCTACTCCTTTTCCATCTTCTTCCCATCTCATTGATTCTTTATCCTCGTGTTACAACACCTAATGAGGGTTATTTTTCAAGGTCTTTCCCTTCTCGCACAGCTGTGTGATTAAACATTTTCCTCTACTTTCTTAAATAAGGCCCTGGTTCTGATGGATGTTCGCCGCCCCGGTCAGCAAACGGGGTCCGCGGAAGCGAGGCGGTTAATGAAATCGTAACCGCAGAAGCCTGGAGAGGCCTACAGACTTGGCCGACGACCAAACGAATTAAGAGAAAATAATTTATCTGGCACAGAGGGATGAAAGACATTACCATGCAGGAAAATAACCATTGCTTCCGATCATCCGATGTATCAATCGCAGCACACAAGTGTTTACACATAATGTTTATTTCAGTACAGTGGAAGAATTTGGATAAATTGCATTTTGGGTAGCATATATTAGAAAGGGCATAGCACTCTGCAGAAGGCAGAGGCAGAAGAGGCCCCCCCCCCCCTCAAGCTGGTGGGCAATACATCCAGCAGAATTATTATTTCGCAACATCAGTCATAGTGATCAACATTTCCCAAAACAGTAACTATGCTGATGCTGTAAAGAAAGAGGTTTGAGAAGATGAAGGATATATTTGGGTCTTCAAATGAAGACTGATACATTTTGGAATCGAAAACACAACCATTTTTGATGTCTTGGAAAAACACATGATCGTTTTTAACCACTTAAGACCCGGACCATTATGCAGGTTAAGGACCTTGCCCCTTTTTGCGACTCCGCACTGCTTAGCTTTAACTGACAATTGCACGGTCGTGCGACGTGGCTCCCAAACAAAATTGGCGTCCTTTTCCCCCCACAAATAGAGCTTTCCTTTGGCCACCCCACCAGCTTGGGGGCGGCCTCTTCTGCCTCTGCCTTCTGCAGAGTGCTATGCCCTTTCAAATATTTGCTACACAAAATGCAATTTATCCAAACAAAATTGGCGTCTTTCTTTCCCCACAAATAGAGCTTTCCTTTGGTGGTATTTAATCACCTCTGCGGTTTTTATTTTTTGCGCTATAAACAAAAACAGAGCGACAATTTTGAAAAAAAAATCTATATTTTTTACTTTTTGCCATAATAAATATCCCCCAAAAATATCATTTTTTCCTCAGTTTAGGCCGATACGTATTCTTCTACTTATTTTTGGTAAAGCGCAATAAGCGCTTATTGATTGGTTAGTTTTATGGCATTTTTATTATTTATTTATTTTTTTACTAGTAATGGCGGCGATCAGCGGACACTTTTGACACATTTTTGGGACCATTGTCATTTTCACAGCGAAAAGTGCTATAAATATGCACCGATTACTGTGAAAATGACAATGGCAGTGAAGGGGTTAAACTACTAGGTGGCGCTAAGGGGTTAAGTGTGCCCTAAGGTAGTGATCCCTACTGTAGGGGGGCGGGGCTGTAGATGTGACGTCACTGATCGTCGTTCACTATATCCGGAAACAGACGATCATAGTCACTGCCACAGAGAACAACGGAGAAGGTGTGTTTACACAAACCTCTCCCCGTTCTTCAGCTCCTGTGACCGAATGTTGGACACCGGAGGCGATCTGGTCCTGGGTCCCACGGTCACGGAGCTTTGGACTAGGTCGCGTGCGCGACCCACAGCTGGGCTCTTAAAGGCGACGTACAGGTACGTGGATGTGCCCAGCCGTGCCATTCTGCCGACATATATGTGCAGGAGGTGGCCCTTAAGTGGTTAATGACCACTTAATTGCATTTTTCTCGTCATGAAAAACGGTCGTGTGTACCTGAAGATTTATCAGAAAATTATATTTTTTGTTAATGGTAAACTCGTATGCATTAAGCTCCTTTGACCCAACTGGTGAACTAAGGGCCACATACAGGTCTTCACTACTTACTGTGGGGTCCTTGGGCCCCAGCAACCAGTGGTCAGCAGGGATGGACTGGCAATTGGGACTACAGGGAGTTTCCCGGTGGGCCGATGGCTCAGTGGGCCAGCTTCAGTGACAGCGGACCGCTGCCCCCCTCCGCTCCTTTGTCTCTCCCTTCCCGCAGCACTGACCTCCTCTCCCCGCAGCGCTCATCTTGGGGGAACAGAGAAGCAGGGACGACGACAGAGGAGCATGGGGGAGGGGACAGACAGCTGACTCAACAGCTATGGCCTGGGAGTTTCTCACATCTGCCTAATCTTGTCCCATAAGGGGGTGCACCAAACTGATTCCTTCCCCACGGTGCTGCCTATAAGAGTACCAGTACCAGCCGTTCTACTCTAATAAAGTAGAACAGCTAGTGGCTAGTGAAGGTGGAGAGGGGGCTTTGGTGGCCGGCGGGGGGTGCGGGAGTTGTCCGGCCGCCATGGGAGAGACCTGTCAATGTGGGCCAGTCTGGATGAAGTCCAGGGCCAAATTTTTGTCCCAGTCCAGCCCTGGTGGTCAGTGTTTCTTCTGCCTAGGTGCAACAATGAGAACGGTCTACTACTATATACTACTAAATTACTGTAGTGTCCACACTGCCAAAACTAATGTACCACACTACAGTACCTGCACTGCCAGAAAGAAGAAGAGCAAGGAGGCACTGTTTTGAGGGAAGCACCCGGGGTGCCAAGTGTTTCGTCACACGAGCAACGGGGCCCAATGACATCAATGATGGAACACAATTTCTCCCAATGACACAGATGATGGGGCGCAATTTCTCTCATTGACACTAAAGATGAGGCATTGTTTACTCCACAGACATCAAGACCTCGTCTACACCCAATGGCCACAGTCTTGCCCCTCTTAAATCTGAAAGATCTGAAACTGCCCCTTTGGAAACCTATGCTATAGCTAGCAAACTGGTCTCCAAGGTACAAGACCCGCTGCACAGAGATCAAAAGCACTTGCCAAAATTGAAGTGGCAAGCTGACTCAAGGTCTTTGAATTGGACAAACATCTAAAGTAGTTTTGTTTAGACCAGAAAAAGTACTGTATGGGGCCACCTGCTTTTATGAAAACATAGAAGGCAGAAAAGTACCAATACTTTTAATATATAAGAATATAAATGTCACCCAGTAGTTAAATGTCTCCGGAGTTAGTTTAAATGTTAAAGGGTAAGATTTTTGTACAAAGAAAATACAAAAATAAAATAAAAACTAAAATGGAAGTGGTGCCTCCAACAACCATCATCAGATGCCACTTTTTTTTTTGGCAGATAAAAATCACTCTATGGGCAGTAAAAGAAAACGCCCGTTTTCTCATTTATTGAGAACTCAAAGGGAGAAATCAGGCTCAGGCAGATGGCTCATTTAACCTTGTCCTCGTCACCCCAGTGGGCAGCAATTAATTACACAAGCTTCTTCGTGGACTACGTCAGGAGGCCACATGACCCAACAGGCCTGACACGATTAGATGGTGGGCAGCCAGAGCCATGTACACATTAGTTTACTAAACACCCACAACAGAGGGCTCCTCTTTATTCTATCAAACCATTATCTTATTATTCTTCACGAGACAGCAGCGTGGGCAGTAAAGCCTAGGATAATGAGCACGGCCCCGATAAGACGAAGCTGTGAAGATAAACAATTTTCAAAACTGAAATAATGATGCCAATAAAAAGGCTAGGGTCAGGAAAGCAATGTGGGTAATATGAGGACACTGCAATGGTGGCAATTCTAGAAACGTATGGAGATTAAAGGGCTTCCCCTAATGGTTCAGATCTCTGCGGTCTACGTATAACTTGTCTTTGGAAACAGATGCAAGTTGTATATTGATAAACAACTCCTTAGTAAAACTGACAGAATGTCACTCTTCTATGCCGATTTGCCATTGACTGCCGGTGCAAACAGCCGGCTGGCTGAAACTGCCAATCACAAAACGGAAATGTGGAGCGATCCGAGAATAGCAGTAAGGACATTCCCTTTTGGGCTATGTTCATACTGCCTTGGATACAAAAGAGCATCCAACGTTGGGTTCTGTCCGGGCACTCTCCCAGTGGGATCGGCTGCCGGGAGACAAACAGAAAATGCAACCACGGCCTAAATACACACAGTGACAGTGTCTTTATAAAATGGACCCTGACCACTTATGGCCTTATAAAACTCTCAATGGCAAAAATAAATGGTAAAAATATAAAATTGGTATTAACACCAATTAACGGGAACATGCTGGTCAGCTTCTTATCTGCCACTTAAAAGGATGGTAGTCACATAATGCTGGGTGAAGATTGCACTTCAAGATGTTCAGTTGGCATGGGATGGATATTCGGCTGTCAATTAGCCTTATTGGGCTGGAAGAAAGATGGTTGATTGATGCAGATTTAAAAAATAAAAATGTTAGGGGCTAGTTATACATTTTTTCACCCAAGATTCCGACAACGTACATCCAAGATACATTTTACATTGAATCGAATTGGTAAAATGTATGAATCTTGTATGTCATTTAAAAAAAAGACCCTAATGCCGCATACACACGACCGTTTTTCGGGTTGTAAAGAATTACCCTTTTTTTTTTATGTCATTAAAAACCATCGGCTGAATTTACACCTATGCATTTTTTGTGCTTTTTGCATTTTGCAGATTTGCACTACAGAACGTGTTCCATAGGAAACCATGTTAAATGGACTGTATTGTAAATCTGCAAAATGCAAAAAGCACTAAAAATGCATAGATGTGACTCCAGCCTTAAAGCAGAGTTCCACCAAAAAATGGAACTTCCGCTTATCCCACTCCTCGCCCCCTTACATGCCACATTTGGCATGTAATTTTTTTGGGGGGGGGAGTGTTAGGAGGAGTGGGACTTCCTGTCCCACTTCCTCCTTCCGCCGAGGGGCTGGTTAGGCGATTAAGCTTAATCGCCTACGGCAGCCCCTCCCTGTAGGCGATCGCATGGGACACATGACAGGTCCCATGCGATCACCTGTCCAATCAGCGGCGGGCCGCGCGCGCATGCGCAGTGCCGCTCGCGCATGCGTAGTGGGTGCCCGGCCGTGAAGCCGAAGGCTGTCACGGCCGGGTGCCCACAGTTATGATGAGGACGCCGGCCGGGGAGGAGGAGGAGAGGAGCAGAGCCCCGGCCGGCGCGTCGCTGGAACCCTGGAGCAGGTAAGTGATTGTTTATTAAAAGCCAGGCAGCTACACTTTTTGTAGCTGCTGACTTTTAATAAACATAAAATAAGGCTGGAACACCCCTTTAAGAGATGGCTTAAGCAGCTTTAAAAGATTTCTTGGCTGCAGCCTGAGAGATGGGCAAGAACCGGATAAAAAATAATTCTGCTGATAGTGGTTTTCTCCACTGGACAATTTATAGGACAGTGGCTCTGTAACAGGGCATTGTAGCGGTATTGCTCAGTTAATGTTGGCACCAGAAGGGGCTGAGGTAACATATGGCTTTTCAGCTGTTGTGGAACATCAAGTCCTAGTACACTTTGCCAAAAATGTGTTCTATAAAAGGTAAGTAGCTGAGTAGCATGTGCACAGAGCAGAGCTTACTGTCCCAGCAAAAGTGAATGAATGGGGATGAGCTTATTTTGCCAATAAAGTAGTGATGAAGAATGGCTCATTTATTAAGCTATAAAATAAAAATCAATATTGATAGCCATTTTTCTATTTAATAAATAGCATCTTTATTGTGTAGAGCATCCTTATTGTGCCTAAAAAAAAATGGCAGAGAGATGCTTCATCTGTTCAAGAAGAGTGGGTAGGGAGGGGCTTAGGGTGCCTTGGTAGAGCAGGTGGGAATGGGAGAAGAGTAGGGGGGGGGGGGCTTAGTGTGCCTAGATAAAGCAGGTGGGCAGGGGAGAGGAGTGATTAGGGAAGGGTTTAGTGTGCCTAGGAAGAGTTGGTGGGAAGAGAATAGTGAGTAGGCAAGGGCTTAGTGTGCCTATGTAGAGCAGATGGGAAGGGGAGAAGAGCGAGTAGGGTCGGACATAGTTTTCATAGGAAGAGTTGGTGGGAAGGGGAGAAGAGTGAATATGGAAGGGCTCAGTGTGATAAGGAAGAGCAAGTGGGAAGTAGAGAAGAGTAGTGAAGGGCTTAGTGTGCCTAGGTAGAGTATATATATTGTGTGCTGTGTAAGTACATTTTTATTATCTTATTAAAATTTCACCAACGGAATTATGCTATGTGCGCCTTTTCTTTACTCTGAGTTTAAGAGGTGTTCCGTCCCGTTCAATCCAACTCTGGAGATCCTAGGAACCACAGGGATATCAAAGGCCGCGACTGGGTTATAGTCAGACGCTGGTTTACGTTTGACCTCTGGTAAGCTGCTCACTCACTTGGTGGTGGGTGCACCCTTGGAGTTTGTTCATTTGGTGACACGAAACAGAGGATCTCCTTTGGGAATTATTTCCTATAATCACTATGGACTTTAATGGACTCTAGTGGCAAAATGTTATATTATCACTGACACTGGTGTAATAATTACTGATGATCATTTATGTGGCGCGGCTTTTTATATTCCATTGTCTATTTTGTTTATCACACGCTTGCTGCAGCCTGTTGTTCTTGGGGGGGAGGGGTTCTATAGCGCGGTCTTTTTTGCTTTTATTTTTTATTGATAGGGAGGGGTTTATTGTGCCTAAGATGAGTAGATGGGCTTAGTGTATCAAAGTACAGAGCAGAGAAAGAGGGGTTTAGTGTGCAAAAAGAATAGTAAATGGGGAAGAGTTTAGCGTGCATAACTTGAGTGGATGGGGAGGGGTTTAGTGTACCAAAGAAGAATAGATAGGGAAGGGTATAGTGCGCAAAGGAAGAGTGAATGGGAAGTGACTTGGTGTATCTATGAAGTATGATGGGAAGGGGTTTAGTGTCAATGAGGAGAGGCTTAATCAAGCTTAGCATCATATATGAAGGGTATAGGGCAGTGATTGCGCACCTTGGCACCCCAGATGTTTTAGAACTACATTTCCCATGATGCTCAACTACACTGCAGAGTGCATGAGCATCATGGGAAATGAAGTTCCAAAACATCTGGGGTGCCAAGGCTCACCATCACTGGTATAGGGCGTTAAAGTGGACAACAGAAGAGCCTTGGGGTACCTGTGGGGAGAAGAGGACTACTTGCTTCGTGTGACTGTAGAGCTCTACTCATACATGATGAAAATTGTATTTGCCAGGTATGAGATGTAGAGATTGTGCATGTGGGAGAAGCTCTGTGTATCAAAAGCCAGAATGTGGGAAAGGCTGTGGAATTTAGGAGAAGTAGAGTGGGTGACATGCTAAAGAAAGATTTGATATGGTACAATATATGGTACAATCCTATAAATATGAGCACAGCTTTCAAGCTGTAGATGAAAAAGCTGCAGAAATCAGGCATGCATGGACTCTCCAAATGCTGGGGAACTACAAGCCCCAGCAGCCAGGTTAGGTACAGAAGCAATCAAACGAACACTGAACCGTTACAGTAAAAGCAGCGTGCGCCATGCCCGTCACATGACCAGGCCTATAATGATGTGGCTCTTCTTGGCTGTAATTTCTTGCAGGCTGGCTGGTGTGTATCTGTAGACAGAATGCTTTGTCTCTGAACAATGGCATTCCAGAGACGACTCCGCTAAACACATACAGTATTTGTTGGATACATTGTGTTTGCTGACTGAGCTCAAAGCAGCGCGACTGCGTCTAAAATACACACAGTCCAAGGGACGCGGAGCAGAACACAAGCTGCCTTTTGTTGGGGGACATCGCGGTAATCCGCAAGAGCCTTCAGAACAACCAGTGTTTCTTAATTCCAGAAATAATGAATAATAATTTTTAGCTTGCTTTGAGGTTTACTCTATATGCCAAATGCCTTCATAGTCTGAAATACATTTAAAAGTGGAACCCCATTCTAAAAGCCGAGGAGAACTTTGAATTGGAACGAGGCGCAAGTATAATCTCTGAATATAATGACTTAAACGCCCAAGAAAAAAGCCCACTTGCTGGCTCAAAGTCAGAATGCAAAATATGCATTTGTATGACAATAAAAAAAAAAAAAAGGTTCTCTGAAAGTCGAAATCAATTTGGTGGCTTTGGGGACACAACACGAGTTGGAGATACTGACCATTTAATGCATGGTTCAAGCCCAACTGAGCTGTGAATCCGCAAAATAAATTCCAATTACATCAAAACTTAAGACGTGCAAAGTTAACCTGGCCAAACATTAGCAGATTTGCATATTGCAGCAAGGGACCCCTTACTTTTTGCGAGCAAACCGTCTATGCTCCCTGTTGAATCAGGTAATGCCTACTGCTTCTACCCAATTGGTTAAAAAGGATTGTAAAGGCTAAAAAAAGTAAAAATAAATAACAAACATGTTATACTTACCTGCTCTGTGCAAACCTCCTCTTCTGGGGGCCCCCTGCCAGTGCCCTAGTCTCCTCCTCTTATTTATGGGCCACAATAGAAGTGGCTTCCTATGGGGGCAACAAATGAATGCAAGCTCCCAAGCCAGGCTGTTTATGTCCATAGACTCACACAGAGCAGCTCGGCCCCAGCCCCTGCACTCAGGATTTGATTGACAGCAGTAGGAGCCAATAGCTCCTGCTCACTGCTACCGCTCTGCCTTGTAAATGCAGGGAGAGAGTGGACAGCTGCTAGAGATGGGCATATCACTGGACCGAGTGAGGACTAGTATAAAGGGAGGGGGGCTGGGCGTTAGGGAATGCATCAAGGTAAAAAAAAAAAAATGTCCTGGACACTTTAAAGTGAACCTCCACCCTTACCACCCACTATCCACCACCACCACCACCACTAGCCACCATGTCCATACCACCACCTCTCAAATAATTTTTTATTTCCTTTATTATTTTTTAATACCTTTTTTGGAAAACACATCTCTGCACTTCCAGATCTCTCGCCTAGGCAAGATCGATGCATTAGTTTACCACATCCTCTTGGGATACTTATGTAGCCCCCTTGTCCTAAACAGGGCTGCTAGTAAATTTGGTGGTACTAGGTGGTAACTAGCCTGGCTAATTTGTAGTCTTTGATCAAATGGGTTTCTCCTAAGCTTGGGTTTAACTGCAATTTCTCTAGTTTGTCAATAGGTGGCACAGTTAACTTTTGCATTAGTATGAAAGATTACAGTGAATTCAGGTTATGAGTTTCTTTGGCCACTGAGGATGCTGGGATAATCTATTTATTTCGGAGAGAGTCAGGTGATCGGGGGTTCTTTCCACCCAGGCTTCGGCCTGGGTGGGTGTGTGTAGAGCAGCAGCCGAGGTGTAGGCCTGAAGGCTGGGGCCCAACCACGAGTAAAGTGGCTCAGCCCGAGGGGAGCCTGATCGTTGCCTGGAGGCAAGGGAGAATAATTTGCCAAAAGGGTCAACCACTCTTGTTGACGGAGATATGGAGTTATTAAGGAGTACCAGAGGAGACTCTTCATCAGCTAAAGACTGAAGTAGCTGGGAAAGCTTCAGGAGAGAACTCATCCACAAAGTGCAGTGGGTAGCTATGAGTAAAGCTTGAATGAGTACAGATTGCTGCATTCAGCTTAAAGGCATTTTTCTGTATTGCCGTCTGCCTAGTTATAGTTTTGTCCAAGGAGTCTACCATGTTGTGATTGCATTTGTGGCCTGTTCCCTCTCTCCCCTGTTCTCGTTAAGAGAAATAAAACTCGGTTTATTTTTTTCAAAGTGACTGGCGCCCATCTTTTCACCTTGAACTACACCCACCATGTCTAGTAACCTGCACCCCGAGTAGGAATGTCAGTCCTCCCCGACTCTGGGGGTCACCACCAGGCCTCTGGAGGTTGGAGACAGCGCTACACCCACAACACACCCCAGGAGGCTGCAAAGCATCATCGGGGGGAGGGGGGTGGCTGTCTCTTCCTGTTATTTTCCAGCCAGCCCATTAATGATGCAATGCAGTACATGCATGTCATCACAGAATAGGCTGCAAGAACCCAGGAATAGAAAGTTGGCCTTCTGCCGACATCAGAAGAAGATGGCAATGCTGGACCAAGTATGTAGCCTCTGATCCCTACCCCCAGATCCCCAATCCCAGAACTCCCCTGAACGCAATGCTTGCTAGGTATGATTTTTTTTTTTGTGCAGAACCCAGCTATAGATACAAGAAGTGGAAAAACAGAGTGGGGAATAAAGTTCCTCCAACTCTTCCTCACCCTAGTCATATAGACTCGTCATTATTTTCGTCCTCCAGGTCTGTCTTTGGCTATGATTACAAGAATGTCCATTGTGTTCATATCCTAAAAGAAGCGCCAAGGGCGCGAAACCTGACATTCTATGGCTTAAGGCCTTTATATTTGCTAACAAGAGTGTTCTAAATCCTGAAATTAGCCGAGCGCAGCCAAAACATACGACGGCCTGCTGCTGTCTGCCATCACGCGGCAGAGTGGCAGTGACATCTTCTCAGGTGCACACATGACTTCCTGCCATTCCGTCTATCACGGCCAGGGCACCTCACACAAGTGTCCCTTATTCCCCTGTCATGCCATCACCTTAATTGAAAGGCAGAGCAGGTTATGCCGTGTCTCAATGTCACACGGCATTGAGGGAGACAGGCTTCATGAGCCATACGGCCTGTCTTCTCGCGTCGCCGTGCATTGCAACGGACATATTCAATGAGTTACAACCGCTCTGTGCATGTGTCAGTTTGGATTGCACGGAGCAGATTTTCGGCATCCTGCTGTCACCCCGCATTGGGAAATAGATTGGACGGGTGATAAGGAGGGCCGCTTCTGTCAGGCGAGCATGTCACAACATATGACTCCGCCAGCAGGTTGGCGATTGTGCTCTGCGTGGCCACCAACTCACAGAATGTGACCGTTCCTTTTGGAATGTAAAGCGCGCCTCAGAGCCTGCTGCCTCAGACAAGTGAATGGACTTTTGTCACTGCTCGGGCCGACGGCCCCATAATAATTTGGAGGAATCCTGATGCCGGCCTACACACCGAGCTATGTAAGGCATCCATACATTCCCTAGAGAGCAACGCTGAGCCGTACACGTGCCGTCCTAACATGACACCGCCGTTAACCCGCCAGATAAAGAAAAGATAGGCCTGCACAGCTATGACAGAATTACAGTCTCTCTGTTTACACAGGATCGCCTGTGAATGTTTACTGAGCTGTTTAAAATGGAGCTCAGACTCGTCTGATGAAACATGTGATCAGGATGTAAATTGTTTATTTAGTGCAGGCGCCATAAGCCGGGGTCAGGAATCGGCTCAGCAATCAGAAGTGAGGTAAACTAACCCACTCTCGTGTGTGTGGCTTGTTTACACAACAGCGGCCATTTTGGAAGATGATGCAGTATGAGCAGACTGAGGAGAATCAGCTCAGTCAGCAATCACTCACAGGGGGTCTAGTTTAAGGAAGACATTTTTGACACACCTGAGCATTTTGTTGCACGATTCACAAAATGCGGCAATGATCATGAGGAAGAATGTAATTATTCCTAATTGGCCATTCACACCTGGGCGTTTTGTCACTTGAAACATAAGTAGAATTCTAAGGTAAACCTACACCAGGTCCCCCTCCTCGCCCCCCCCCCCAGTCCTGCTGACCTGGACCGTGGAAATCTCTGGTTCTAAGCCCCGATATATCCGGGCCAGGATTCCCGGGCTTAGAAATCTCTTTAGCTGAACGTTAGCATTCTAAATTGGTCAGCACCGTCACATTGGCGGCACCGATCAATCAGCACCCGCATAGCCTGTCCTGTCAGCTATGGAGAAGACGTGTGGCTGCACAGAGGGTTTCTAAGCCCTGGGCTCCTGCCACGGATATACCAGGGCTTAGAACCTGAGATTGCGGGGGTCCAGGTCAGTGGGACCAGGGGGGGGGCAAGGAGAGGGACCTGTGTTAAGTTCACTTTACCGATTTATCTGTAACGGTGGACTTACACTTTAAGTCTATGGGGCAAAAATGTTCGATTCCGCTTTATTCTACCCGTTATTCTGCATATGTAGGTAGGTGCTAGGATTAGATAGATTTAGTGTTGGCTCACTGGGTTTTGGGGAGCTATGTTTTGATTGTTTTGATAGGTAAAATTTAGTTGCCTTGCTTACGCCAGTGTGGATGTAATTGTTCCGTTCGGTAAATCTAGCTTGCTCACTGTAAACAGTGCAGCTGTGTTTGATTAGTTAGGTCTGCTCATTGTGCTCAGATGCTGCCAGTCTGATAATGCCCTCTGTTTCCAGAGAGATTGAGAAGTTTCTGTGTCATGTGGAGTTATGCAGATAGCAGCATGAATATTGATGCAGCCTCGACCAATCACAGAGAGTTGTCCCGGAAGGCATTCTAGGAGACTGTATATATTCCGTGAGCACAATGGGCTCTGGCTCTTTTCCTGGAGAGGTGTAGTCCACCCTGGAGGGGCTTGCTGCCCTCCAGGGCATTCCTGCCACATGTCTGCTGTTGCACGGCCTCAGGTAAATGACCTGAGGGCCTAAATGCGGAGACCCTTGAAAACGGAGGGGCTATTTGCTTCAGATCTGGTCTGGTATCACTAGAGATAGGAGACACTTGGAAGTTGGGCGGAGGCAACCAGCTATCCTTGGACCTTGTATGAGTACAGACCGTTCTGAGAGATCTTAGAGACATTTGGGCTGCTGCCACCCCTCTGAATTAGAGAGTAAGCTGCGGGTCTATATAAAAGGGGGATACCGGCTGTTGTCCTGAAGAACTTAGTCCACCTAATCCTCTGTAAAAGGGACCTTTCTCTTGTGGCTCTAAAGGAAGAAGTCTGCATTAAGTACTACTACTCAAACGCTAAAGTCCATGATTTGTTGCAAGCATAAACTTAACTAGAGATTTTCCAGAAAGAATACTTAGTCCTCAAGCTGTACACAGTTCCTGTTTTTTGGAGTATACAACTCAATTCCCTCAACCCTATCCAAGTTCTCCAAAATATATACCGTATATACTTGAGTAGAAGCCGACCCGAATAAAAGCCAAGGCACCAAATTTTACCACAAAAAACTGGGAAAACATATTGACTCGAGTATAAGCTTAGGGTGTCCATCTGCATGCCTCACTGTACCAATGACTAGACTGACGTTTAACATGGGAGTCTATGGAAGGGGAGCACGGCATTGAATAAATCGGTGCTCCCCGACTATAGGTCCCCCGCACAACAAACTTTGCACACTTGTAGAGTGGGGCTACATGTGTGCCAAGGTGGGATCCAGGGGACCTATGGCTGGCACTGGGTCCCCAAAGTCCGGGAGATCAGGCGCAAAAAAAAGTGACTCGAGTATAAGCCAAGGGGGCATTTTTCAGCACCCAAAAATGTGCTGAAAAAAACTTGGCTTATACTCGAGTATATACGGTATATTATATATATAAAACGGCACCTCATTCGAGAAATATTTCTGTGGGGGGAAAGCTTTTGGAGGGAAGACCTGAACAGTGTTTCTGCGGCTCCTAGGGAAGTAGCACTACACATACAAATACACACAATATATAAAAGAGGCTCTATGGCGTTGTTGATACATAACCCTGTAGGCGTTTATCCTTTTGGGGTTGTACAGGTGTTTTTGTGGATTCCCGTTCAGAGAGTCCCATTGATGTCAATTTGGATGCAGCGGCAGCACAGACACAACCGCTGCTCTTAAAGTCACACCCGTGTGGGTGCACGGCCCTGAACGCATCAAGTTTTTTATAGTGATCAAGTAGCCTAAACCAGACTACCCAATGAAGCGTGCACACAGGGTGTGCCAGGTGTGCCCAGGCACACCCTAATCACCCTCTGCAGCACAAATTCCCCCTACTGCCCTAGCTCCCTCCCTTCCAGCTTCCCTCTCCTCTCCCGCTGGCTGTTGCTGTGAGGATGTGGGGGAAGGGATCGTAAATATGTAATTTACTCCTTCCCTTTCTGAATGAAGATCGTGAGTGATCAGTAGTGTGTGTTTGAGCTTTGGGGTGCACACCCTAATGCAATTGGCTGCGCACACCTATGCTTGTACACATGGCAGGAAAGCTGCTAGGAGAATATTTGGTCGGGAATCCCGGCCAAATCCCAAAAGGAAAACTGCCTGGGAAAATTAGAGAACCTGCTCGCTTTTTTCTCGTCGGGATTCCCGGCAAGGTGTTTCGTGACGGAAAAAAGTCGTCTATATGCTTAGCTGTTCCATGCTAAACCTGCGCATGCTTGATAAGAGTTCGATGCATGCATGATGGCATACAAGTTTCGTGTGGGGTGCAGCAAGATGGCGGCGACATCGAATGTGATGAGCGCCGGCTCATCGTAGTCCACAACGTCACCGCGTTCTTGCCATTCAAAACCCACGGTTCTTTTGAATAGCCGTCTGTATCCACAGCAAGTTTGCCAGGAATCTCGTCAGGAAAACCAACGTTCTTTCCCCGACAGGATTCCCGGCCGTGTGTACAGGGCTTAACAAAATTATTTTGGGCATCTGGGTTTAGCAGATCAAGTTATCATCGTAACAAACAGAAAAACCATCTTCAGAAAAGACATAATTAATAGGAAGTTCCATTTGGAGATTTATCCAAAGAGCTCTGCCATCAGAAAGTCGAGAAAAGTTTTTATTTACATCAGAGCTCTTTAACCGAATGCATTAAGCTTGTTTTTTTTTTAATATCCAAGGAGTCTAAAAACCATCTGATGTATGAAAATAAAGACACCAGCCTTCACTTGATAAATCCTCCGCTGGATTTTTGTTAGCTTGGCAACAAAGTAGAAAAGAAAAAAAAATACTTGTTTCATAAACCGCTCGGGCATATTACTGCGCATATCAGCACTCAGGGGACAATCGCTACAAAACCACCGGAAGGAAGACAAGATGTACACTAGAAACTGTAGAAAAAGGGGGTAAAGAGCTGTGTGAGATGAAAGGTTTTGTGATCTGCAAGCCATGAAAAGAAATTACACCACCTAGGCCGAAAATGTAGGTATTCAGTGGAACATACCTAAATAAAATAAAAACGTTAACCGACAATAACCTGTGCGACCAAGAATAGGCAAAACAACAATATTAACCACTTCAATACCGGCAGTGTAGCCAACCGTTCGTATTTTATGGGCACTTTTTTTCCCCGTTTGGAAATGTCCGTGGTTGCGGAAATGGGCCATTAAAAATAGCTGAGATCGGTTCTGCTTGGAACTGCGCATGGAGATTGGAGGCAGGGGGTGATTGGAGGCAGGAGTTGATGGTGGCTGCGGTGGCACCGCAGAGGAGGATGGAGGCAGGGGGTGTTAGTGGCACCGCAGAGAGGGATGGTGGCACCGCAGAGGATGGGGGATGGAGACAGGGTTGTTGGTGGCACTGCAGAGGGGGGTGGAGGCAGGGGACGATTGGAGGCAGGGGACGATTGGAGGCAGGGGGAGATTGGAGGCAGGGGAGATTGGAGGCAGGGGGAGATTGGAGGCAGGGGGAGATTGGAGGCAGGGGGAGATTGGAGGCAGGGGGAGATTGGAGGCACCGCAGATGGGGGTAAAGGCAGGGGGCGTTGGTGGTGGAGGGGGATGGAGACAGGGGGTGATGTGACTAAATCAATTTTCCCTTATATCGAAAATAACAAAAATATGTTTTTTTACCTTAATATCTTCCTTAAAACACATCTAGCTATTTGCCTAGTGTACTTGTTTGTAGCCTAAATACTGAAATTTGCACCTAAAAATGTAATTTAGTAACTTATGTGAAATGCCAGTAAAAATGTGTCTGTGCCAGTAAAATTCGGGTGTCGTGCCATTAAATTTCAAACTGGTAGGTTGGCAACACTGAATACCGGGCACTTTCCCCCCTTCCCGCCCAGACCAATTTTCAGCTTTCAGCGCCGTCACACTTTGAACAACAATTGTGCGGTCATGCAATGCTGTACCCAAATTTTGTTATCGTTTTGTACCCACAAATAGAGCTTTATTTTGGTGGCATTTGATCACTGCTGGGATTATTTTTTTGCGAAACAAATATAAAAAGACTGAAAAAAAAAAAAAAAGATTTCTTTGTTTTTGTTATAACATTTTGTAAATAAGTACATTTTCTCCTTCACTGATGGGAGCTGATGAGGCTGCACTGACAAGGCAGCACAAGTGGGCACTGGTGAGGTGGCACTGATAAGAGGTGGCACCAGGGTTGCCAACTTCCTGCAGCATTTTTTACTGACAAAATGTAGAACATTTACCGGCGGAGCACATTTTTTACTGGCAACTTGTGAAATGACAGAACTCCTACGGTATTATAAACTAATATAGTAAATATTTGAACAGTATAAACATGATATGGAAACACTGACTATACCTATAGCAAAGTGATTTGTTAATTTCCACTTAAAAAGTCAACAAAGCATGAAATTATCAGCCCCCGATATTTACTGCCAGTTGTAAAAAAAAATCACAGATTTTTTACAAACGGTCAGTAAATTTACAGGCGGTTGGCAACCCTGGGTGGCACTGATGAGCACTGATAATGAGGCACCAATGTGCAGCACTGAATGGGCATTGACAGGCAGAACTAATGTGCACTGATGGCTCCAATAGGCAGCACTGATGAAGAGACTTTATTGCTGGGCATCATTTATGGGCACTGATTGGCACCTTTAAACATCGTTCCTGATGGTTCTGTGTGGCAACCATGCTCAGTGGCCACAGGTGGCATCCCTTGTGGTCCTGGGTGAGGCATTCTCGGGAGAGCAGCCAATCGTCTCTCCTCTACACACGTCTGTCAGACCCGAGTGGAGGTAAAAGCCAATAAGACAGCTCTTCCTGTTTACACCAAGAAGAGCTGTGATTGGACACAGCTGATCACATGGTAAAGAGTCTCCGTCACAGGCTCTTTACCCAGATCGGAGATGTGTGTGTCAAACTTAAACGCCGCACTGCGTGCCCCCAAGGGCGCGCGATTGTGGGTTATCCTGATCACGTCATATGTCAGATCAGGATAAGAGAACCACTTTGGGCATGTCATATTGCTATATGGCTGGCAGGTGGTTAATGGACACTACGAAAAGAGTCCTGATCTCCAATATCAAACACAGTAAATAAGTAAAGGAAGGTCATCAGCACACCAAGGATTCCTTGAAAGGGTCCAAAGCTTTATTTTCATGGTCACATGGCAAACATACGGCAATGTTTCAGAGCCACGCAGGGCTTCTTCATCAGGCAAGTGGCATCAGCACTCCAAGGATTCCTCGAAAGGGTCCAAAACAAATTGCTCCTTCATCAGTCTAGTGACTTGCCCGACGAAGAGGTGTGGCTCTGAGACATTGCCGTAAGTTTACTATGTGACCACGAAAATAAAGCTTTGGACCCTTTCGAGGAATCCTTGGTGTGCTAATGAAATGTCTTCACTCAGTTCTCCATTATAAGGCATTCTGGATATATTTTGCTAAAAGTGAGTATTTACTAAAACTGGATCACTTAGAATCTGGTGCATATAGTAACCAATCAGCTTCTAACTTTAACTTGATCACATAAGCACTTGACAAGAATATCTGGAAGACCAATTGGTTTCTATGCAGAGCTGCACCAGATTTTGCATGCTCCACGATCGGATTTTCCGACAAAAAAAGTTCGACGTGAGCTTTTGGTCAGCATTTCCGACCATGTGTAGGCTTCCATCGGACTTTTCCTGTCGGAAATTTCCGCCAACAAAAAATTTGAGAGCTGGTTCTCAAATTTTCCGACCAAAAAAATTCCAACTGGAAATTCCGATTGTCTGTAGCAATTCCAACGTGCAAAATTCAGACGCATGCTCGGAAAGAATTGGACGCATACTGGGAAGCATTAAACCTAATTTTCTTGGCTTGTCATAGTGTTGTAGGTCACTGCGTTCTTGACGGTCAAAAGTTCAGAGAACTTTTGTGTGAACGTATGTATGATAGCCAAGCTTGAGTGGAATTCAGTCGGAAAGACCAACCAAGGTTTTTCCGACGGAAAATCCGATCGTGCGTACAGGGCATTAGAGTCATCACATCAACCATTACAATTGGAGAATAAATGATGCGACTCAATCTCCCAGCATTCAAAACGAATGTGAAATAACCATCCAAGGTAGAAATTGCCCCTTACCGTACCCATTGCTCATTGATCTTAGCAAAACAATCCCATTCCTTTCAATCATTTTCACACAAAAACATAATATAATTAAAAACACAAATTCCTGTTCTTATTAATTGGTTGGATTTGGTTTGGTTCAAGGTTACTGTAAATAACAAGAAAAAAAGAAGTGACATTGAAGATGTACCGTTCCCCAGACACCATGATTGAATCTTTTGTAGCAGAATATATACGATGCCATGAAAAAACACAACCGCTGAGAAAAAGGCTCAAATTAATTCACAGAACAAAGCGCGGCAAGTTGGCTCATCTCTAGATGTAAATCCTGCAGCAGGGAGGTTGGGAAATATAAAGAAGTTATATGCTAACATTAACCGGTAGCTGTGGAAAGACAAAGCGTCTACAATCACTTATTTCAAATGGATTCAAACTGGAAAAAAAAAAACTCTTATAAAAATAGAATACATTTTAAATTGGTATAGGAGATGCAGAAAGAAACACAAGATAGAAAACCACCCTGAGTCAACTAAAACCATGCTCCCCGCATGGCCATATATGGCAAGACCACGCCCTGTATTGACAAGCCCCACCCCTTTCAAAAACCAAACTTGTATTGAAGCTTCTTTAACATTTGGACTGTTGGGAGTTATGGAATAAGCTATAAAAAATAGACCAGGACTAGTGCACCGGGAGGTTCCAAGCCCTCCCCCCACCGCCAGAGTTTGTGCATTCCATAATTACTCAACCAGCAGTAATGGAACACATATAGATGCAAACCCAAGACTTCTGATTGAAATTTAATGACAAATTAACCCAAAAACACTTTGTTTTGCATGGGAAATAGCAACCAGATACCCTCTGCTGGCTCCTTGAAGTGGCTGTAAAGCAGCCCCCCCTTATACTTGAGCCCCCTCTTGATCCAATGATATCCACCAGAGTCTTGTCTCTCCAGGGACTCGCACCCGATTGGTATTTGGCAGCAGCTAGAGCCATTGGCTCCCGCTGCTGTCTATCACAGCCAGTGAGCCAATCATAATATGAAGGGGGTGGGGCCGAGCCACAGCTCCACGTGTGAATGGACACACAGGATCATGGCTCGGAGAGTTGCTTGCTGTGGGGGGGGAGGCACCCAGCACGAAGGAGGAGCCAGGAACGACCTGAGAAGAGGAGGATCGGGGGCTGTTCTGAGAAAAAACAGAGCAGGTAAATCTAACATATTTAACATGGCTTTAATATCTCTTTAGACTTCTTTCAGATGTGTGCGACCCTGAATGTGGGACATTTTTGCTGCGATTTTTGCCGCAATTTTGCCGCGACTTAAAGTAATGCCTTGTGTTATTGTGAGGTCTATGGACCTCAAGTCACATCGAAGGCGGACGGACCAAAGTAGCGCAGGGACTACTTTGAAGTCACACCCATATGAATAGTACTCATTGGAAATCATGGGGTACGACTAGGGTTGCCACCTTTTCTTAAAGCCAAACTTGAACACTTTAGCAGCCTGGGACACCTTTGGGGGCCCCAAGGAGAGTAGTAATGCGGCGCGCATTACGCGACACAGTAAACAGTGGTTGTGGCAAAATAGCTTTTGCTGGATTTTATCGCCCTGCGGTACAGCGTCGCACAACCGTGCAATTGTCAGGTAAAGTAACGCAGTGCCGTAAGCCAAAAAAATGGGCTGGTCGTGAAGGGGGTAAATCTTCCGGAGGTCAAGTGGTCAATAGTGACTTTTGCATCTGCCTGGAGTTCAGCTTTAAGACCCATTTCACACTGGGCGGCTTTCAGGCGCTTTAGCGTTGGAAATAGTCTTTGCTAAGCGCCTCCCTTTCATTCAAGTGCGACTTTTCACAAACTGCGCTTGGCGGTCGTTCCGAAAAATCGTGCAAACAGCATCTTTGGGACAGTTAGGGAACACTGTAATTAGCACTCCCAAAATTCCCTACCCATCAGAATGAATGGGCAGCGCCTGAAAAGCGTTTCGGAAGTGCTGCAACACAGGAGTTTTTAAGCCCTTCTTTGGGGTTAAAAGCACCCAGCTGTCGGCCTAAAAGTGCTGCTTAAACAGCAGTAAAGCGCCGCTAAAACCAGCGGTGCTGTAACGCTAATGCGGTCGCGGCCCCAGTGTGAAAGGGCTCTAAAGGAAACTCTTGCTGGAAGAAAAAAAATAGGAGGCGGCCATTGTTAAACTTCTGAAGATGCTAGCTGCCTGGCTGTTTTTGGCTTTAACCCTTTCCGAATTCACTGGCTAGCAACAAGCATGCGAGTTAGAAAGTCAAAGTGAAGTCAGTGAGTCCCTAATCTGCATACATATTCTTAGTGATACAGTGCACTGCTGATGCCATTGGATTGCCATGACAGCCAAGCTATTGCCATTTTCAGAAGAGGGATGCAGTGACAGCCATCAGATTTATTCCAGTACAGGTTTCCTTTATATTCCTCAAGCCCACATAGCAAACAATTTAAAAATGACTTGCTAAGCTATTGCTAGACTTTCACAAGTGTGTTGCACAATTGCAGAAAGTCCACATTGCACGACTCCAGATCAACTTTCTTTGCAAACATTCTGCAAGTTCTGGTTCAGTTATTTTGTGCAGTAGTCATCCCACCACAGGGGGTCACTGTGGCTGAATTTTCATTCTGTAGACTTGCAGAGCTCTTGCTGTAGACTCACCACTGCAACTTTGCTCTTGCTAGAAACTTGCCACGCAATTTGTTCTACAAATGTGTAAAGTGTCAACTAGAACGTGTGCTCTGCAAGTGTATAACTTGCCAGTGAAAATGTGCAGCACGTTAACAGACTTACAATTCAACACTGCCACAAATTTGTGGCAAGTTATCCTTGCTATCTGGGAGGACTCCAGCTGTGAGCTATCCTATCAGAAATTCTCATTCAGTCGGGCTGCCTGGTCATTATAAAACCAAATGATGGCAGCACACACTCCCAACGGATCCGCCATAATGGAAAATAAAGGATTAGGATATCCAGCTGTGAAACATTGACACCTTAATTACAGGCGTGTAGGGGGGAGCGGAGACACAAACTAGTGAAGGGAAATCTAGCGGAGAGGAGAGCAAATCAAACGCCAATTTTACACACCAACGCCAGTAAAAATGGAAATGTTCGCTTAAAAGAAGTTGGGCTTCTCGTAGCGGGAGATTTCCTAAAACTGGAGCGTGAAAAATCTGGTGCAGCTCTGCGTAGAAACCAATCAGCTGCCAGATGTTATTGTCCAAGCTTATTAGAACAAGTTGAGGTTAGAAGCCGATTGGCTACCATGTACAGCTGCACCAGATTCTGAGTGCTCCAGTTTTTAGTACATCTCCCCCCATAGTAACCAACTCATATTCATCAACCCTGTACATAACGACTGACTGACCAACTATTCTTGGAAGGAACAATGGCACTGCTACTGTACCCCGCTCCTAGAACTTAAGACAGGGCCATCTTTAAAGGCAGGGCAAAAGGGGAAGCTGCCCCGAGCCCAGTCATTGTTGTGTGGCCCAAAGCAGCTGCCCCTTGCATTTACACTGCCTGAAAATAGTTGACAAGTGTATTCAGTAGGGCCCAAGAACATGTTTGCCCAGGGTCCAATTACTAAAGATGGCCCTGTCCATGGACCTCAAGAATACTTAGGCATTGCTTGCCTTCAAGTCTCATCAAAATTGCAAAAAATTTTTTTTTTTTTAAAAAAAATCATGGTAAGTAAGTAAAATTGCGGCAAAAAATCTTGTCAAAATCACGCAACTTTCAGGTTGCAATAATGGGAACCTAGCGTAAATCAACAGGCTGAATTTAGAAGTGTAGCGCACCCCCTATGCACAGCCAGGCACACCAAAACTTCACAGGCACTTCAGAGACAAAGAACAGTCCATGACTTTATTTTTGCGGTTCATTGAGGGCCAATAACCTGGATGTGGATGGGAGATCATGGGAAGCTCCTGTGCTGCCTTCTAGGAAGAGCTTCCTCCATGTGTTGCGGCAGGATCCTTTCACCACCTAAGCCCCAGCCCGAGGTCACCCCCTCTAGACTAGGAGACACCCTAGAGGGCCACCAACAGTCTTCAGAGCACTATATCTCCATCCTCCACTCAACTGCCCTGCTGGATTGACTCATGCCTATTTATGAGGTGAACCTTGCCCCCCTGCCAGCCCTTTACTGATGATTGGCTGGGGCCCTCATAAATATTCTAAACAGCTCCTCCTAACCTCCACCCACTAGCCAGAGGGTGGCACCAGAGGAGCCGTGAAGATAAGGTCACCCAGCCCTGACTAACTGAACCCTGACCCAGATTCACAGCTCAGGCTTAGGTTTGTTAGTGTAGGAAAGTTTTTGGTTTGGCTCAGGGCCTACTTACATCTAGCACACAGGGGTGCTACAGAAGTCGATTAGTTACTATGCACAGCTGCACCAGATTCTGCGTGCACCAGTTTTAGTAAATCTTCCCCTGATGTATTAGGGCTCTTTCACACAGGGCGGATCAGTGATGATCTGCCCCGCGAACCTCCGCTTGCTCAGCGGGAATCACTCAGTTGATCCCCGCTGAGCCGTCGGATGACAGGGCGGTTCCACGCACACCCTATGGGGGGGAACGGATGAACAAGGACCGTCTGTCCGTGTTCATCCGATCCGATGATGGATGGAAAAATAGGGTTTTCCTCCGTCTGCAGAATCGGAGGATTGCGGAACTGGGTAAGAGCGGGTGTCGGGGCATGTTCATCCGCTGACATCTGCAATCTCATATGGACCAATGTATGTCCCTTTTTTATCCGTACATGGATGGATGAAAAAGCCTGTGTGAAAGAGCCCTTAAAACGTTAACTGCAATAAAATCACACCTGTGCTGTGCTTTAAGCCCATGAATCTTGAATGAGGGTTTTAACCAGGGCTTTTTTTCTGGGGGAACTTGGTGGATAGTTCCACCACCTTTGCTCAATTTGGTGCAACAATCCTTGTGAACACAGAAGTCTGGTTTCTGTGTTTACAAGTGACTGCTTTGTAACCCCCTGAACTCTGCACAGTGAATGCGATTCTGGTAATGCCCCTTAAGACCCTTCTATGTTTGTGAAATCTGATGAAATAAAATCTGGTTTTATACCGCAATGCAACACCCACATAGACTTCAAACAGTGAATTAATTTATATGCATGAAATAAAATATTTTGGTCGATTTCAATTAACCATTATTGAATAAATCTATATATAATTTGTATAATACTAAAAGAAGTAAGCAACTTTAACCTGCCAAATCCCCCAAATCATTTCCAGTCACCGGAAAAAAACATCTTCTCAGGATCCAACATACACCAGTCAACTCATCCTGATCCATCAGGGAAATCAAGAGACAGCCAGGTCTTTCAAAACGTGTCTTGAGCTTGATGAAACAGGGCATTGTAAAACCATAGGTAGACTATTATCTCGCCGGTGACCCGAGGTTGGAGGACAGCCGAGTTCTAGCATCACTGCCTGTAGTAACATGCATCAATTCAGTTTGTTGAACGCTTAAATAGCTCTGTAGAAAATGGAAATAATTTATCAAAGCTTGAGCCTTTGCCCACAGCAGCAAGGTTATACCTGTCGCCGTTCTAGTGTGGGTTAGAAGATGGACGATCACTTGTGATTGGCTACTAGAAATAAGACCTCCAGTTGTCCTTTTTTCTAGTGTCTCTACATCAGGTACAATGTTCTTGTTAATAAGGTTTACATAACATGCACAGCCTCAAACCAGTACTCAAGTTGGAAGCGAATGACACCATTGAGGTACTTGGTGTCTGTTGTCTAAGATATGTTGCACGATCCAACTGCAACGAGAGGCTTAATGAATACAGGTGCATCCCAAAGGATGGATGACTCTGTTTTCCTATGGATATTAGACATGTGCATTCGTTTTCGTTCGAATGCATTTTATTCCGAATTTCGGGTATTTTCGTTATCGTTTTAACAAACGAAAACGAACGCGCAGAATCCAAAAGATCCGACATAAAAAAATGCTTTATTTTCGTTGCTACAACAGTTTGCTATAGATATGAAATTCGACATGATGCTGACAATAGCAATCTGTGTCTATCGAATCTGCGGTCGAATGTACCTAACCTTAACTCTATTAGTCCAAGATTATTCAACGTAGAGAGAAAAGATTTGACGCAGAGAGAAAAGATTCGACGCGGAGAGAAAAGATTCGACGCGGAGAGAAAAGATTCGACGCGGAGAGAAAAGATTCGACGCGGAGAGAAAAGATTCGACGTGGAGAGAAAAGATTCGACGTGGAGAGAAAAGATTCAACATTATAGAGACAGTGTTAGGGTAGACCATTCGACATGAACGTACAAACGTTGAATCTGTCAATTGAAGGCTTATGGTGTCTGTCGAAAGTTCTAAGAAGATTCGACAAGCAGATAAACTGTACAATGCCGCAATTGTACATTCCCGGTCAAATGCTAGGCCCATAGGCTATAGAAGAATTCGAATGTTGGTTGACTAGTAATAATTTATAAATATAATTATTACTAGTGTCATACAACATTAGAATTCTTCTATAGCTTGAAGGTGGAACATTCAACCGGAAATGTACAATTGCGGCATTGTACAGTTTAGCTGCATAAGCCTTCAATGACAGATTCAACCTTAATTATTGGGATTTTCTAGGGCACCGCAATGTATGGGAATGCACTACTTTGCATTGTGATGCACTACATTGCAAAAAATGATACATGTCCCTTTTTTTTCTTTGTGCGTTAAACACAAAGTATGGTAATGCAAGAGAAAATGTATGAACAGTTAAACACAAGACACCGGAATACCCATGATTCTCTATAGTTCTGAAAACACAACACCATGTAAAGGTGAACTTCTGGCACAAGGTAGCCAGGTTGCTGCTGGGCTTTTCATTAACTACTATTAGCAATGCAAAGATTGAGACTTGACTTCCTAACTTGGTTTATAGCTAAATAAGTGAGATATGGTTGTATGCTAGAGAGACACTCAAGGCTTCCTTTGGAAAGATCTCTACTCTCAACACCAAGAGCTGCACAAAGAGCCAAATGGTCCAACTGTTCAATACTGCATTTCAGCTCTCTAGCCTAGAAGCATTGCCTTATGGGATGAAATTAGCAAAAGCTGATTTCAACCAAGACCTATCAAATATAAAAACGATATTGCAGAACGTGTCAAATCCATTCTGCCAGCAGGTAAATGACTGTTCTGCTTTGCACCATGGAAAAGAACTACATTTCCCATCCGTAGGGACCGCTAAATGTACAGCTGTTCAGAGCCTCGACAAATGAGCACAGATGTTCAATCATACACAAAGGTGGATCAATCAGAGTGAATTTTGTTTCTCCCGTAACATTTCATTCAAGCCCTGTGCTATGGGAGACATTGAGGTGAGTCAACAAATCCCAGGCCACCAGAACAGACATTCCTCTGCTTTTAACCTCCACATATTTTCCTTTTTTTGACATCAACCCAAGATGGATTTCCCACATGGGACCCAATGCCTCGGTCTTGCAGAATTCCCCATTCGCAAACAAGAAGGTATTGAGATATTTTGCTGAGTGTGAACGCCAGAAAGATGCTTCAAAAAAGTGATTAGAGCATACAAAAAGGTCAAAATTAGGGATAATCAGAGTGAATTTGGAAAAATTGATTTCACAAAGAAATTATAAAATTTTTGTTGACAGCCGAAGAGGAAACTCTTAATTTTGTCTATTAAAGTGAATGTAAAGCCACTCTCATCCTTTCTAAACTACTGCCATAGTGCTGATCTATAAGGATATAGGTGCCTCCTGCATGTATCCTTATCTGTCAAATGTCTCCCCTCTGTCTGTTATAAGAACTGAAAAACTGCAGATTCTGTGGGTGGATCTGTTGTCTTGAGCTCTGTGGGTGGAGTCGTGATGTCAGTAGACTGCCCCGCCCACCTCTACACTCCCCTTGTTAACATGCATTTTCTCCTATGTATTCCTTACACTCAATTCTGCTATGATCATGAACATCCAGTCAAAATCCAGAAAAGTAACCACATGACTTCAGAAAAGGAGTGGGGGTGGGAATTAAGAAATAATGCCCTTCTCCAGGCTAGTGCATGAGATATGTAAATAACCTGTCACTCACAGCAAGGGGGCGGAACGGACTAAGGTTTTTCTCTGTAAGTCTGTTTTATTTCACTGAACAATAAAAGATGATTGCGCAGAGCTGGATTAACTCTGTGTGGCAAGACTGGGCACAGATGATGGGAAATCTTATACTGTACATTGTGACAGCAAAAAAAAAAATATCGGGTTTACATCCACTTTAATTTTTTTTTATTATTGTATTAAAGTGTACTATTGATTTACTTCACTTTTCAGTCTGTTTTCTCTCTGAAAAAAAAAATGAGGAACCATTCCTTGGCACAAGAACGGGCCTAGCATAGATGAAAAGAGTTTCCAAAATCCTCAGGAGCCATTTAAAGACCATACCCTTTAGAAAGCCAAAAACACCTTACATTTTGCCTTGCTCTTTGACGCCAATGCTTTTTGCCAAAATGATGACATTTTCCTGAAATCTCACAATTTTCTCTTATATAATCACAAAATGAAAGCTCTTGGTTTCTCTCACCCCTGGTCAAAAACATTCTGGTCTACTGAAAATGGACAGAACTAAATCTGTTTTCTTTTCAATCATTTTTATATTATTTTAAAAGAAAGTCTACAAAGCATTATGGGGTTGGCACAAGAATACAATCTTCCCCTTTGCTTGTAAAAAAACAATGCTTATATAAAAAAAAAAAAAAAAATGCTTATATAAAATAAAATAAAATAAAATAAAAAAAAAGGATTCGAGGAGGTGTAAGACACTGTTCCCCATCTTTGGTAATGTGTGATAAATTATAAGTTAGCCTAGGTAACATCAAATATTAAAACAGATGCATTCAAAATCAGCATGAAAATAAAGGAACTGCGAATAGATGGGACCTTTCTGTCCCCTAACCATTCTCATATTAATGTGTAGCTCAAATAAACCGAATGTGCCACAATTTCTGTTTTCAATTAAATATTAATTCTTATTTTATTTTTTAACAGTCTTTTCTTTTTCTAAAAAAATAAACAAAGAAAAAAGCTAAAGATTGGGCCTTTTTTTGGGCACAAGAACAGGACCAAGATAGATGAAAGGAGCTTCTGAAAGCCCCTGGGAGCAATTTAAAGCAAATCATTCCTGTAAGGGAATGGCCCGTGGGACCCAGAGGCTCTTGCAGGGTGTGGGGTACTCCTGTTTTAGCTTCACCGATGACTTATGTGTCTAAAGTCATCCTATGTCCACTAAGGGCATAGGATGACTGAGAAATTATATCTTGGATTACATGAGATGGGGCAGTAATGATAATCCACAATGTATTCCAGGATATCTTGAAATATTACAGGTTGTCGATTCTAAACCCAACCAGTCAATAGAAAGAGTGACTCATTCAATGTGGGAACACCGACTGTCAAGGTGTTAATGTCGTCTGCTACTGTCAAATAAATGAATCTTAGTCTGGCTCCCAAGAACCTGTCATTGTGTGAAGTTCTATTGATGATAAATGTGGATTGTGAGTTAAAAAGACAGTCTTAGCCCAGGTTCACACTGGGTACGATTTAGTTCGATTTGAGATGCGATTTCACATGTGAAATCGCATCTCAAATCGGCGGCAATTGCCGGCAAGGACACCGTCCTAATCGGTGCGATGCCGCATCATCGGCACGGCACCGATTTCAAAAAGTAGTTCCTGTACTACTTTTTGCGATTTCAGGACGCGATTTACATTGACATATGTGCAGAACCCTGCACAGATGTCTCCTAAATCACGCCAAAATCGGGACTGCCAGAGAGAGTGAAATCGCGCAAAATCAGCTGAAATCGCGCGATTTCACTCCCGCAGCCCAGTGTGAACCAGGGCTAAAGGTCAGATGTCTACATGAGTTAATTAACTACAGCTTATAAGTCAGACATCTGACCTTTAGCCCTGGTTCACACTGGGCTGTGGGAGTGAAATTGCGCGATTTCAGCTGATTTTGCGCGATTTCACTCCCGCAGCCCAGTGTGAACCAGGGCTAAAGGTCAGATGTCTGACTTATAAGCTGTAGTTAATTAATGTAGATTAGATCAAGAGCTGGTGCCAGAAAGTCTACCAAAAGATGTGTATTGGGCTCATTGTATAATGTTATGGGTGGAGTTGGGTCATTGTTCATTGCGGTTCCTAACTGTATATAAGAAGCCTGATTCTCTCATTAAAGTCTATTCCTTTGAACCTCAAACAGAGCTGTGTCTCGTTATTGGGGTTCGTCTGCCGGATTGTGGAGTGTCGATAAGCTGTCTTGGGTTCGGAATGGAATATCTTAAACGGCGTTAACCCCTGTCCCATTTGTGGTTCCTTTACAGTTCCTTTCTTAAAGTACCAAAAAATGCCTTAACTTTTGCATTACACTTTCAAACAAATGTTTATTTCCCAAAATGTTGCCATTTTCCTAAAATCTCACATTTCTTAATTAAATATCAGAAAATGAAAGTTCATCCTTGGCCAAGAGGCTTCTTGTCTACTGAAAGTTGACAGAACAATTTCTAACAGTTTTAATTGGTGATATTTGCATAATTATTCCAAGTAAGTGACTCAAGGCACC
Source organism: Rana kukunoris (assembly GCA_029574335.1). Taxonomy (NCBI): domain Eukaryota; kingdom Metazoa; phylum Chordata; class Amphibia; order Anura; family Ranidae; genus Rana; species Rana kukunoris. The sequence continues at coordinate 15,139,210 of CM056058.1, read as the reverse complement.
GAAGCCAATGGGGTTGATTAACTAAAACTGGAAAGTGCAAAATCTGGTGCAGTTGTACATGGTTGCCAATCACCTTCTAACTTTCTTTAATTATTCTGACAATAAAACCTGGACCCGAACTGCAACATATTTTGAAATCTCCAGTTTTAGTAAATCAACCCCATTGGGTGGAGTCAAGGCGATAAAGTCCGTAAATGTGTAGTTATGTAGCCAAAGCAGATGGGCCAATGTCCTAGTAGCTCTCACAAATCCATTTGGAGTAGTCAAGTAGTGACTAGAGACTTGACCCCCAAGAGAGCACTCTTGGTACCAAGTCTATAAAAGCCGGGCACCTAACATTTCATGGAGAAAGCAACAAAATCTGTCCCCAAAAGTTTAAAACTCCACAGCTCTAATCCAGATGTGTTGAATATAGGTCTAAATAGCCATAGTTTTTGGCAAGCTTCCAGTTTTTCAAAAGCGATGTTCACTAAACTAGGATTTTCAAGCACATTAGGTTTTTAAATATCAGGACAACACAATAGGGACAGTTAGGAGGCATGGAGAAGCCACTAAAAATAGTCACGCCACACTTTTTGTCTTCGTTTCTCTTTCCAGCTTCTCGAAATATATTGGGTCTTGAAGAACATCTTCTAATACAACCTGGCCGCTATGCATGGCCTTTGAGCATACTGTAAGCTGATATATGTCCGCAGACAAACAGTCAACTCTAGAGACCAAAACAAAGTCCAAGAAGAAGACAAATTTATGTGGCAATCTAACCTGCAAGAACAGAAGATAGAGAAAATACCTTGTGTGCATTACTTGGATAATAGTGTGGATAAAGGTTAAGTCTTGCACGTATCAAACAGAGGTGCGGAACAGCTCAAAACATAAACCTCTGCCTGACAGACAAAAAAGAGCAAACACAGGAAATTACTTCTACCAAACGTAGAAATGGCCAGTACCAAATGACGGGTTATATTCCATTATCCACCTAGATTCTTGAAAAGAAAGCTGTCCTCAGCAAAAATACGACAAAATAGAACATGGATTCAAACAAAAACCTCAAATCCAACTCTACCAAGAGTCGGGATTTCAAATGACAGGCTTATGCCGCGTACACACGATCCGGCTTGTGCCTGGCCAAATCACATCGGACCCCTGGCATGATAGATGACCTCTCTATTGGAATGAATTGGGATTTCGCTGCCAGATTAAAGGTTATGAAAACTTCGGGACTAGCCAGGCAAGATTGCAACAGGGACTACTGTGCAGTTTTCCATGGACTATGCAGGTTCATGGACAGACGAGTATAAGACCTGGAGGTCTTTTAGATCTTATTGAATTAAAGATTATGGCAACTGCAATTAAATAAACCAGGTAAAAGGTTTTTTTTTTTTTTTTTTTACTTCTGCATTCCTAAAAATAAATAAGACCAAAGTAAGCTACTGGCTCCTCTCCCAGTGGCTGTCATTATTTAGCCTGCGGTTTTCCTACCAGTTTAATTCTTACCTCCTAGCTGCAGTGGTTTTCCTAGTCCTTTGAATCCTATCACATGTGTTGTTTGGCTTCTGTGCTCACCTATGGACATTGCCTATTATTCTGTGGGCACCTATGGCCATTGCCTGCTATTCTGTGGGTTTGAATTCCCTTTCACTTCCATCACTTGCTGGCCTGCCTCCCAGATTGCTTCCCTATATAACATATGCTTAGTGCAGCCCGCGTTGCCTGAGCAACTTCCCAGTTCTCTTTACACCCGTTTGCCTACTTTTATGTATATTCTGTGACTGACTTCCTGTGTACCAACTCTGGCTTCGTCCACCATCTGTGCTTGCCAGCTGCCTGCAGCTTGTTTCCTCGATTTCCTTCGGTCCCCTGCCATTATGTACTCTGCGCACACACACGTGGTCTCCCCCTCCCTTAGCTAGACATACCTGGAGGCAACGACCGTGTTCCAGTTTGCTGCAAGTTCATCCCCACCATTGGGAGCCCTGGTGAAGAAGCAGGCTGGGGCTTAGGCTCTGCACCCTGGAGAACCCCAATTTGGCAATCTACAAGGGCTCACGATCAGACACTTGACAGTGGCCTCTGATTGGCTCTACCTCAACCCTGCTAACCCCCACCTTCCCACTTCCTTCTCCCCCACACCAGGATCAGATTCCATTGTTTTCCCCAGCAATCATTTCAAGTTAGATGTCACACCTGACCAAATATGTCTGTAAGCAGGGTGAGGGTGTGGGTGTGGCGATTCACAGAGGGAGACACACGTAAAGTTCTTTGAACAAGGTAACGTTTATTACCGAGAGGCGGTAGTAGTAACAATCTTTACAATCGAACGACAAATGGTTCCTCTCCAGGCATGGAGGCACAAATATGCAGTACAGATACTGTTCTTAGCGATGTGGATTTGTGAGTATCACAGGCACTTCCCACTTAATGGCACACTATATAACCCAGCACACAATGCGTATTGGAAGAGGCTGGAAATACGGTACCCGTAGCAGCAGTAGTCAATCTATGCACAGAGATAGGATTCCGGCGTGCATTTCACTTCATTCATTTTTCACTCACAGCGAGAACACTGGTTTGGCCGGTAGCAGCTGAGAGCCTTTCAACCGACCAAGGTTACCACTGCAGAACTCCATAGGACCCCTGAACTATCCCCCACAGGCCTGAACACTCTCCCTGACTCCCATCTCTCCCTCACAAGCAGGGTCTATGTCCCTATCTTTATCCACACGTGTTCTGCCTAAAACGTGCCTTAGCTTTCCTATATAAAGAAATAGGGTTGTCCCGATACCGATACTAGTATCGGTATTGATACCGAGTATTTGCGGGAGTACTTGCGCAAATGCTCCCGATACTTCTGCTGATACTTTTTTTGTATTTATCAACATGTTCTGTGAAAATTCTTGGAGTTTTTTACTACTGCATGACAAGCAAATAATTTATTTTTTATTAATTTTTTCTCATTTTTTTTCTTTTATAATGTCTTGAGTTAGAGTTCTTCATAATTCTAAAGAAAATATCCTTAGTCTGGATTGTGGTTTGAAAACTGTCACATGACATTTAAAAAAAGTATCGGTATTCGGTATCGGCGAGTACATGAAAAAAAGTATCGGTACTTGTACTCGGTCCTAAAAACGTGGTATCGGGACAACCCTATAAAGAAACCACCCCAAAATGGCCGCCCAAATCTCTCGAGATCTCGTGCGGCCTATCTGGACACAGGGCTCCTCCAAAATGGTGTTGGAGACACTCCAGAGGTCAATAGTGTTAACATAAGTACATACATAAACATAACAACTCAACTGCAGTGTGAATACATACGATTACTTTACCACTTGCTCTTGCAGCACTAGACTGCCCTATCACTGACAGCTGCTTACATGTCTCCAGCTAAAATATTGTCCAATGGGGCAGCTGTGCATACTGATACAGTATACAGGGAGTGCAGAATTATTAGGCAAATGAGTATTTTGACCACATCATCCTCTTTATGCATGTTGTCTTTCTCCAAGCTGTATAGGCTCGAAAGCCTACTACCAATTAAGCATATTAGGTGATGTGCATCTCTGTAATGAGAAGGGGTGTGGTCTAATGACATCAACACCCTATATCAGGTGTGCATAATTATTGGGCAACTTCCTTTCCTTTGGCAAAATGGGTCAAAAGAAGGACTTGACAGGCTCAGAAAAGTCAAAAATAGTGAGATATCTTGCAGAGGGATGCAGCACTCCTAAAATTGCAAAGCTTCTAAAGCGTGATCATCGAACAATCAAGCGTTTCATTCAAAATAGTCAACAGGGTCGCAAGAAGCGTGTGGAAAAACCAAGGCGCAAAATAACTGCCCATCAACTGAGAAAAGTCAAGCGTGCAGCTGCCAAGATGCCACTTGCCACCAGTTTGGCCATATTTCAGAGCTGCAACATCGCTGGAGTGCCCAAAAGCACAAGGTGTGCAATACTCAGAGACATGGCCAAGGTAAGAAAGGCTGAAAGACGACCACCACTGAACAAGACACACAAGCTGAAACGTCAAGACTGGGCCAAGAAATATCTCAAGACTGATTTTTCTAAGGTTTTATGGACTGATGAAATGAAAGGGAGTCTTGATGGGCCAGATGAATGGGCCCGTGGCTGGATTGGTAAAGGGCAGAGAGCTCCAGTCCGACTCAGACGCCAGCAAGGTGGAGGTGGAGTACTGGTTTGGGGTGGTATCATCAAAAATGAGCTTGTGGGGCCTTTTCGGGTTGAGGATGGAGTCAAGCTCAACTCCCAGTCCTACTGCCAGTTTCTGGAAGACACCTTCTTCAAGCAGTGGTACAGGAAGAAGTCTGCATCCTTCAAGAAAAACATGATTTTCATGCAGGACAATGCTCCATCACACGCGTCCAAGTACTCCACAGCGTGGCTGGCAAGAAAGGGTATAAAAGAAGAAAAACTAATGACATGGCCTCCTTGTTCACCTGATCTGAACCCCATTGAGAACCTGTGGTCCATCATCAAATGTGAGATTTACAAGGAGGGAAAACAGTACACCTCTCTGAACAGTGTCTGGGAGGCTGTGGTTGCTGCTGCACGCAATGTTGATGGTGAACAGATCAAAACACTGACAGAATCCATTGATGGCAGGCTGCATGAGTGTCCTTGCAAAGAAAGGTGGCTATATTGGTCACTGATTTGTTTTTGTTTTGTTTTTGAATGTCAGAAATGTATATTTGTGAATGTTGAGATGTTATATTGGTTTCACTGGTAAAAATAAATAATTGAAATGGGTATATATTTGTTTTTTGTTAAGTTGCCTAATAATTATGCACAGTAATAGTCACCTGCACACACAGATATCCCCCTAAAATAGCTAAAACTAAAAACAAACTAAAAACTACTTCCAAAAATATTCAGCTTTGATATTAATCAGTTTTTTGGGTTCATTGAGAACATGGTTGTTGTTCAATAATAAAAATAATCCTCAAAAATACAACTTGCCTAATAATTCTGCACTCCCTGTATTATCACGTACTCAGAAGCCAAAAAATAAATTCCATTCACATTAATCTATTCATGAATGTAAGCACATTTGCTAGTATTCTTTAAACAGTGTACACTTTAAAGAAAAACTCCAAGATATTAGGATTGGGGTGAGGAGAGTACAACAATGTGCTTCACCCCTGCTCCCATGCCTTCAATTTCAATGGTTTCACCTCCAAAGTTCAGGTCTCAGTAGGCTTCTATGGTATGTAGCCTCTTAGAATAAACTCATATGGGGCGAAGAGGGCTGAAGTGTAACAAGACCCCAAAAAAGAGCAGATTTGTGATGCATAAAGAAAAATTCACCTCACTCTGATTCAAAGATTGCACAATCTTGGAGTTCAAAAAAAATAAAAAATAGATTTTGAAAAAACAAAATCCTTAATTATTAAAGAATCCCCCTAAAAAGGTGTAATAAACACTACATTATTTGTCAAATCTCACTCTCCAAATGCCATTCAAATCAATAATTGGTCAAGTGCTTTTTTGAGCACCCCTTATTTATACCAGCTTTTCAAAAACAAGCACAAAAATGATGGCGGTTTTTTGGTAGTTAAATAATTCAATATAGAAGTCTTGAGTGCTGGATTTGTCAATAACACCCCCCCCCCCAAATGTGACCCGAATAAATAATAAAAAAAATAAAATAAAAATAAAAAATAATCAATGCCTAATAAATAACTTGAAAACTATTGGGATTGCAGGAGGGAATCTTTGGGGTCTTAAAGTATACTTAAAGGCAAAACACAATTTGCACTTCTTCTACTTAACAATTATGTGCCACTTTTGTTGGTCTATCACATAAATCCCAATAAAATACATTTACGTTTTTGGCTGTAACAATTCCTTATTTTATTAGGAATTGGGAAAAAGAGGGGAGAGGTATTGAGGGGAGGGAAAGGGGGGAGGACATTTTTTGGGTTTGTTTGTTGTATCTGTTGGGTTTTTATGTATAAATGTTATGTATTTTGTCCCCGGTTGGTGGATGTTCTGTATATGTGTATGTGATGTAAAGAAATATATGGAAAAAAAATTAAGAATTATGGAAAAAAACAAAAACAAAGGCAAAACTTTTGTTTTAGTTTTGGATAGAGTGAAGCAGAATTTGAACACTGGTGAATTTTTATTACCGAGAGGACATTGCCATAACTCCAGAGCTACTCTGTGGCACAACAAGTATGTAACGGGAGGGCCTGTGGAATCCAGATGCGCTTATAAAGTTTGAGATACTCCTGTTTCAGCTTCACCAATGCCTCTTATGTGTAGATTACCCTCTCTAATAGGGGCACAGGGTGAATGAGAACCCCACTATGGTCTGTGCTAGTCACATTTAATGTGGTATAGACATTGTATATATATATTGTGTGTTGGCTGATGTGTACTATAACGCTTGTTGTAGTAATTTAGTCTGCTACTGTGATGTAAATGAACCTTAGTATGGCTCCTAAGAACCTTAGTATGGCTCCTAAGAACCTTTCATTGTGTTATGCTAATTGACACTGTATTGTGTGAAAGTTCTATTGATGAAAGATGTGTGTTGTGAATTAGCACAGTCTAAAAAGGTCAGATGTCTGACTTGTCAGCTGTAGTTAATTAGCTCATGTAGATTATGTCAGAGATGGTGCCAGAAAGTCTGACTAAAAGATGTGTATTGAGGGGGGCTCGTTAGGAACCATTGTATGATGTTGTGTGTCATTGTCCATTACTGCAGTATTCTTTTTGGTGTACATAAGAGCCTGCCTTCTGAAAGATTCGTTTTGAACCAGAGAACAGAGCTGTGTGTCTCGTTTCTGGGGGGGAAATCTGTTTGGGTCGTGTCACCGGATTGGAGTGTTGATAAGCTGTCTTGGGTTCCGAATGGAATATCTTTAAACGGCGTTAACCCCTGTCCCATTTGGGGTTACGTTACAAAGTAAAACTGCAGCTGTGGGACCAGGAAGATCCCGGTTCGAATACACCCAGGTACATGACAAATAACTCATTAGAACTTAGAATTTGGACACTGGCTGGAATTTGTTACGGTTGGGGTATATGATCGGTGGCACAAGATAGTATGGTGGTAAGAAGTATAAATCAGGCCTTAGTAATGCCAGTCAACCTACAAGAATGGACTACAGGAGGAAACCAAAAATGGCAAGCAAAGCATGCAATAACTCAGAAGAACATAAAATTTCCACCCAATATCCAAGTAGGGCGTCTTTTCCCCAGCACAGTGAGTAAAGCAAGCTAACTGCTTAGTCACCGATGGGCCCACTCGTGTATCTACACTTTCTACAGCACATATTCAGAGTGTTTTCAGGACACTGCTGAAGTCTGGCTCTACAGCAGATCTAAGATGCGCAAGATGAAATTCTATTCTTCACGCTGGAAACAGATAAGCAATCTTTACCATCAAAGGTTCCTCGATATATTAACAATGCAGTTCATACAACAATGGGCATAAACTACGCAGTGCGCATGCATTTAACCAAGGCACAATGAGGCCTGCGAAGCCGAATTGATCTGCCGTGAGTGACAATGAAATTACAATGCCGATCATTGTCTGTGGAACAAATGGACTGCACATTTCAATTGCTGCGCAGTCACTTTCCTCTGCATTTTGCTGTGGATGATACAATCTGTGTGATATTTACTGGAAATATACAGGTGTGCAGCCCCTGACCTTATTCCATCATGGATAATGGACTTGTCTAGGTGTTCGCCGCACACTGGGAGACCTGTACATAGTCTCAGATGCATTAACGCTGAAGTTGGGAATCTTGTGACAAAAAAGGGTTCATGGGAAATCACATACTATATTCCGGAGACAAATAAATATTATAAAGTAGAGAAATGATTTACTAGGCTGCTTCAAGCTTCTTCCCGGAGGTTGTCAAGCACCCAATATAAACTGCATCACTTAATGTTGGTCATGTGGCATATATATATACGTAAACCCCAACAATTAACTTTTTTCAGGGCTATTTTACACATGCGGGGGTAAAAAAAAAAAAAAAGAAGTGATAAAGCCATGTTTTAACCACCCTCCCCAAATGGCCCCTTTAGGTTGCAAAAAGATTTGTTTGTGCCATAGACTCGATGCTTTGCAGCAAAAATGATGCCCCCTGTTGTGTCCAGTGGTTAGTACCAATTACAAAACCCATTCAAGTAAATGGGGTTGTGCTGCAACCATATGTAATGCCTTCCCTCCACCTATTGAATGCTTCTGAAAAGAGATACACAAAGACTTATTTTCAGAGAGGTGGCAAGGGCTATTGCAGGTCAAAACATAGCCAATGTTTGCTCCCTTTTTATCTGTTTATTTCATCATTGGACGTTACATGCTATACAGTGTCTATTTGACCAGTGTAAAAATACATTTTGATCCTGTCAGAAACTTTCTGTGCTCTCTGCTGCATTTTTTTTTAGTTGCATTGTTCCCAGAACCCTCTGAGGACTACAGAATGGCTCCCCTCTAAAGACAAGTGTGGGGGGTGAATAATTCTGTCCAAGGGTGACAACAATGTTCTCGCTCTACAGATATATTACAAGGGTGAGTGTGCATGGTCACAAGGATCACAGGGTGCAAATAACATCAACATCTAAGGACTAGTCAATAGATTACATTGCTCTTGGGTTTAGATTCAGTGTAATACCTGTAATCATCCAAGTATATGAATTCCATTTTGAGCATATTTTTTCCACATTAAAACACAAAGGTCACACTGTCCAGCAAAAGTGCCAGTCACAGGGGTTGGGACAAACCATATCGCACCGGCAGGGGTGCTTACAAGAGTTAAAATTGTATTCATCTGGTTTAGACCAAAAAATAAAACTAAGCCTCTGCCGATTTTAGGGGGTGTGTCCATTACACAGTGCACTCCTCCAGGAGGTGTGTCCATTACACCGTGCACTCCTCCAGGAGGTGTGTCCATGACAGCCTACACCCCCATTGGGTGCGCCCATGACAGCCCACACCCCCATTGGGTGCGTCCATGACAGCCTGGGTCAAAAGAAGGTGCTGAATGATACTGGTCAAGTGGTGGAAGACGACACAGAGGGCAGCACTAGAGCATAGAGGGAGAGTTGTGCACATGGAATATTCATTAGTTTGTGTACATTTAATGCAGGCATTTTGTATACTAAGAAATGAAGGAAAATCGGTCATCGAAGAAAACACGGCAACAGCCATTGCTGATCCCCCAGTGAAAAATGCCAACTCTCTGGCTATCATACTGATTCAGGGTTTTCAGGGCCATAAACATTGAACAATAAAGCATGCAGATCAAATGTTCTGATGTCACTTGCGGCATGCTTCTTCCAGTTCTGGACATCAAAAAATGCCAGAGCCAGGAGGCAGCTAGTATTTTCATTAAAAAATTGCAATCTCCATATGTAAAAGCACTGACAATGTAAAAGCTTTAAAAGCCTCTATATAGCACTTTCCTACGTGGAGTTCAGATAAAACCAGAGAGAATGCACGAAAGGCGCACCCTTGTAAACCACTTCATATTCTAGAAGCCTAATTGATATTCACATCCCATTGGTCCCCCATATCCAGAAGACACACGTTTGCCGGAACAGGTAATGAAGAAAACGGTGGATTTCTCAGCCGGTTGTCCCCGTTTTGGTTAGGCAGTTTACTTAGCCAAGAGCCACGGGCCATAGAGTTCCACAGCATCTTAAGGGCCCATTTACACTGTTGCCTTGTAATAGGCTAAAATGCATGTGTCCAACTTCCACGTCTGTCTTTGAGTTTTGAAAAACATGGCATGTTAATTTTAGCCCATAGAAGTGCATCAAAATGTGAATTAGCATTTTTTTTGCATTGGAAACATGTATTAACAAGCCTTGTCAATGACTTGACACTATCCACTCTAAAATCAAAAGCACATAAAAACCCATTTTACACGGAAAATGCACAATATGAGCATGACAACACACCCAACGCTACAATAAGACACACCGTAGCTCTACATGAACCTTAAAGCATATGCACAATCACCAAGACCTCATTACATAGGGATAGGGCTTAGGGTACCCCAACACCCAAAAAACCTCAAAAGGAGAAAAGACGGGAAAAGTGGACCATTATGGTACAGAGTAAATGGATACATTTCAAAACGAAAATATATCAAAAATTGAGTAAATTTATTAAAATAATAAATAACATCAAACACCACAAATAAAACAATACAAATATCGTGACAACCATTCGTGTCACCCAAAATATGTCCCATAGGGGAATCCAGGTGAAGGTAGAGGTCACGATATACAAAGTCTCTACTAGTTTCGCAACATACGTCGCCTCGTCAGGAGAGGTTCTAGGAGCAAATGTTCCCGTTTACCCTCTTCGGTGGTCTGAACGTTTGAGCTATCTCCCACGGCGGCCAGGGGGATGGATGTGAGGATGGACCTAACAACTGTGTGGGGTACCAGACAAGAATCAAAGAGTGGCTCCCGGGAACAAAAGTCCCGGTAGGCACCGATTAGTAGTGATGAAGCCAATACACATAAATAGGAGACCTTAGTAGGCGATAATTGCAAGTTAGGCTTACCAGTAACTTGTTTTCCAATAGGCTTTCAGGACAGCCACCTGAGAGATCATGGCTCCTCCCTCCACAGGAAACACCTCCACCATACGGTCTTTAAAGGGAGGCCTCCCCTTCCACTCGTCAGTTGTTTGTAGAGACCTCCAGCCCCGGCTGCAACACATAAGTGACAGTTATTGCATAGTATTACAGCTGTATCATTATATATGAAAACCAAGGGCGGGTTACTGCTGTCCTGAAAGCCTATTGGAAAACAAGTTACCGGTAAGCCTAACTTGCAATTTTCCCAAAACGGCTTTCAGGACAGCCACCTGAGAGGACAGCCGAGACTTACCCCTATTAGGGCGGGACAATAGCCTGTAAGACCTTTCTCCCAAATGCCTGGTCGTCCGCTGTCATTAGATCTAATCTATAATGGCGGGCAAAGGTAGACAAATTTGACCAGGTGGCTGCCCTGCAGATCTGTTCGGGGGTGGCACCAGCTTTCTCGGCCCAACTTACCGCTGCTGCTCTAGTAGAGTGAGCCCGTAGATTTTTTGGACATTCTTGTCCTGAACAAGAATATGCGTTCGTGATAGCCATTCTGAGCCATCTGGCAATGGTTCCTTTTGATGCTTGCTTTCCCTTCTTATCTCCGGAAAACAAAATAAACAAGGCGTCCGCCTTTCTAAAACTTTTTGTAACTTCTAAGTAACTCAAAACTGCCCTTTTAACATCTAGGGTATGGAATTCCTCTTCTTTTTTCCCTTTTGGATTGGAACAAAACGTGGGAAGTACTATTTCTTGAGACCGGTTTTTAATTGAAGCAACCTTTGGCAAAAAACCTGGGTCAGGTTTCAAGACAATTCTGTCTGAAAAAATTAAACAAAAAGGTTCCCTGATGGACAGGGCTTGTAACTCGCTGATTCTCCGGGCTGTTGTGACAGCCACCAAAAAAACAGTTTTTAGCGTCAAAAATTTTTAAGGATGCTGAACTCAGAGGTTCGAAAGGTTCCCTAGTCAGGGCCTGTAATACGACTGGCAAGTCCCATGATGGACAATCTTTCACCATGATTGGCCTAGAACGACTGAGGGCTTTGAAGAATCTTTTAACTAATGAATGTGAGGACACTGCCCTTTCCAAAAAAAACTCCCAGAGCCGCTACTTGGACCTTTAGTGTACTGACCGCTAGTCCCTTATCGGCTCCGTCCTGCAAAAATTCAAGGACGGAGGACGTCTGCCTTACCGACCTGCCAGATGATGTACACCAAGTATTGAAAACTTTCCAGATTTTTAAATATATAGATCTAGTTACCTGCTTCCTACTAGACAGGAGTGTTGCTACCAATCTGTCCGAGAAACCTTTCCTTTTCAGGAGCTGTTCCTCAGAAACCAGGCTGTAAGGTTTAGCTTTCCTAAGTCTTGGTGAAGCAGAGGACCCTGTAAGAGCAGGTCCTGTCTTAGTGGCAGATGCCAATAAGGTTTTGTCTGCATCTGCAGTAGAGCCGAAAACCACGGCCTCTTGGGCCAAAACGGAGTGACAAGAATTACCGTTGTGCCTTCCCTCCGAATCTTTGAGATCACCTGAGGGATGAGCTGAAAAGGGGGGAATGCATAACAGAGGTGAAAATCCCACACCTGTGCTAAGGCGTCCACCCCCAGAGCTGCTTTGTCCCTGGCTAGAGAAAAAAACCTGGGGGTCTGTGTATTTCCTTTGTTTGCAAAGAGATCTATTTCTGGTTGCCCCCACTTCTTTGCTAGGAGAGCAAAGACCTCTGGGTTCAACTGCCACTCTGCTTCCTGAACTAAGTTCCTGCTGAGAAAATCTGCAGTTCTGTTCAAAGTCCCCTTTAGGTGGACCGCTGATAAGGATAGAGTATGAGACTCTGCCCAGCCTAGAATGTTTTTGGCTAGAGCCTGAAGTCCTCTGCTTCGGGTGCCCCCCTGCCTGTTTATATAGGCCACTACTGTGGCGTTGTCCGACAGGATCTGCGTATGCTGCTGTTGCACCTCTACTATGAAGCTCAGTAGAGCCAACTCCACTGCCTTCAGCTCTCGCCAATTTGAGGATCTCCGTGCCTCCTCTGCGGACCATGACCCCTGAGTCCAATGACCGTTTATATGGGCGCCCCATCCCCAGGAGCTGGCATCGGTCGTTATCCTCACCTGGGTTGGAAAGGACCACAACAGACCCTCTGATAATCTTCCCTGATTTTTCCACCACCAAAGAGTTCTCTTGACGTTGGTGGGAATCTTCACCAGAAGGTCCAGAGACCTCTGGTGGCGGTCCCAGATTTTTAACAAGAATTCTTGTAGAGGTCTGAAATGGAACTTGGCCCACTGAACTGCGGGTATTGATGAAGTTAGAGTTCCTAGCACTGACATAATCTTTCTGATTGAGATCTGCTGACTGCACTGTAAGGTTGACACAGCTTCTATTACCCTCTTTTGTTTTTCTTCTGGGAGAAAAATCCTTTGTCCCACTGAATCGATCAGAAACCCCAAAAAACAAACTTGTTGCGAGGGGACCAAGCTCGACTTCTGGAGATTTAGAATCCACCCTATGGATTCCAAGTGAGACCGGGCCCGGACTAGATTTCTCAAAAGATTTTCTCTGGTCTGGGCAAAGAAAAGAAGGTCGTCTAGATAAGGGACCACTGAGATCCCCTCTAGACGCAGCGGAGCTAGTGCCTCTGCCATAACCTTTGTAAACACCCTTGGGGATGATGATAGGCCAAAGGGGAGAGCTCTGAACTGTAGGTGTGTCAATTTTTTCCCCTCCCTCAAAGCTAGTCTCAAGAACCTTTGGGAGCTGTCTGCCATGGGAATGTGCAAGTAAGCATCTCGCAGGTCTATTGTTGCCATGAAGCAACCCTGACTTAGTAGATTTTTTACGGAAAAAATGGAATCCATCCGAAACTTCCTGTATTCTACCGACTGATTCAGCTCTTTTAGATTCAGGATGAGTCAAAATTTTCCCGAAGGTTTTCTGACCAGGAAGACATGAGAATAGAACCCCTGAAAACATTCCTTGGACGGAACCGGCACCACTACTCTCTGAGAAATCAGCTCCTGAATCAGGGACTTCATAGCGAGAGCCTTGGCGGGATCCTTTGGAACATTTGTTGCCAGAAATCTTCTCGGGGGTTCTTCCCTGAACTCTATTGCATAACCCTTCAAAAGTAAGTTTTGAATAAACTGGCTTGAGGTGCTGTCCCTCCACTGGGGAACAAACCTCTGGAGTCTTCCCCCTACCTGTAGCTGCGAGTCATTGAGGTTTTTCGGGGGCTGAAGGAGGACGGAAGAGTACTCCACCCCTACCTTTACCCCTTTGTGTCGGCCACTGCTTCCTTTGGTTTTGTACCTTTTTCTCTTGCCCCTGCAGACGAAAAAAACGCTTGCGGGTAGGTACAGGCTTTTTCTTTTCTGGAAAAGATTTCTTTTTGTCCGCTGTCCGGTCAAGGATAGACTCCAACTCCGAACCGAACAATAAATCTCCAGAGAAGGGTAGGCCAATTAACCTATTTTTTGAAGCCGCATCCCCTGGCCAAGTTTTAAGCCAGAGAGCCCTCCTGGCGGAGTTTGTCAGAGTTGCTGACCTTGCTGACATCCTAACTGACTCCGCTGAGGCGTCAGCGATGTAAGACACCGCAGCCGAAAGGGTACCGAAGGAGTCTAAAATCTCCTGCTTCGGGGAATCTGCCAAAACGTGTGATTTTAACTGGCCTATCCAGTGTTCCAGGTTTCTGGCAACACAGGTCGTTGCCATAGCTGGCTTAAGGTTGTTCATCACGGACTGCCAAGACCTTTTTAATATCAGATCCATTCTCTTATCCATGGGTTCTCTTAACGTGCCCATATCCTCAAAGGCTAGATCAGAAGATTTCGAAACCTGTGAGAATGCCGCATCCAATTTTGGGACTTTATTCCAAATGGCATCCGGACTATCCTCGAAAGGGAACCTCCTCTTGTGTGCCCCTGAAAAAAATGGCTTCTTCTCTGGGTCCAACCATTCCTTCTTAATCATATCTGAGATTAAGGAATGTACTGGAAACACCTTGCCTTTGGTATCCCCTAAACCTGCATACATTCGGTCATGTAGGGAAAGTTCCTTTTTCTCCTCTTCTATCCCCAAAGTCGCATGGATCATCTTAACAAGGCCTGCGACCTCCTCTAGTGATAATTTATATTTTGAAGACGACTCGGCTTCATCTTCTTCCTCAGAGTCTGAATCTACCGGAACTGATTCCTGAGAAAGGTTTTGGGCTATTGGGGTGACTAAAGCCTGAGACTCGCTCAGTGAAGAGTTCTGCGACCCTCCCGGCTCTTCCATGGAACTTGATTGTTCCCCTAGGTTAGACCTAAAAGCCTGAAAGGTGGTACGGAGTTCCTCCTTAATAGTGGATATCAACTCTCCACATAAGGAAGGAGACTCTTTAAGTACGTTGCTTGTACAGTCTGCACAAAGTGATTTTTTCCAAGCATCGCTGAGCTTCTCTTTGCAAACAGGGCATCTTCTCTTTGGAATCTGAGCAGAGCCTTTCCCCTGTACAGACAGATAACAAGCAAGAAAACGCACGCTTAGGAAGTAGTATTCAGTAAAAAAAATTCTGACACCCAGGTGCACTTTTAGGAAACCAACACTCCTTGTGCCCTACAAGCCAAAACACCATCACCACCATAAATTCCTAATACTAGGCAGAAAGGAAACAATCCCAAATTGACCAGAAAACTAGGAGGTGGAGGGTGGGGGAAGAGGGGGAGATGGGTGAAGTAACCCCCATAGGAGAAAGCTAAAAGGTAATACAGGCACTCCCTTACCTTAACTTTGCTGGTGCCTTGGCTTGTCCCCTTATCTGCAATAACTTCCTCCATGGGAGCGTTTGCAGCAGCGCGCTTGTTAGGACACGGTTCCAGGATTCAAAGACGCCGCTGCGCTGACCCGGAACCGGAAGTCCATCTGAAGGCACCAGGTGACCTTGCCTTCTTCCTCTGCGCATGCGCCAAGAGAAAGCGCGCGCCGACCCGGAAGCGCGGCCTCTCCCTGTAACCAGGGCGCATCTGAGGCCCTCCCCAGACGCCGGAGCCTGCAGAATGGGGAGAAAGAAGAAAAAAGCCCCCATAACCAGACCCCGCTCTGCCGAAAAAATGGGCCGCCACCTCCGCGCGTACAGGCTCTCCCCGAGCACGGAAGGGGAAGAAGGAGACCACTGCGCCATCGTTGCTCGAGGCAGGTGGTAAGGACACTCTCCAGAAAAAAAACATTTGAAGTGAGAGCCTCTGTCTCCCAGGCGGACCTGAAAGATCATGGCTCCCACCGGAGGTGTTCCTCCAGCTGGAGGAAACACAAAAAACTGACGAGTGGAAGGGGAGGCCTCCCTTTAAAGACCGTATGGTGGAGGTGTTTCCTGTGGAGGGAGGAGCCATGATCTCTCAGGTGGCTGTCCTGAAAGCCGTTTTGGGAAAGTAATATTACCCACCAATGCCTCAGTAATAAATATCAATAGGAGCTTTCTACTCGGTGGAGTAAATATGTCCCAGGACCCGGCATCCATTTATAAAAAGACCTGGTAATCTTGCCATGGCGTTCCTTGTATAGGCATTTCCTATTATAGAGTAATATCAGTCTTTAACAGCCTTTCCGAACCTTTTCAACATAGAGGAAACCTTAAAATAACTTGTTGGTCTCGGGAACCCCTACTAAAATGATTATATCTACAATATCATTACTATGTCCCGGATTCACGTCCGACTTACGCTGACGTATCTAAAGATACGCCGCCGTAAGTACAAATGTGCGCCGTCGCATCTCTGGGCCGATTTACAGAACTAGATACGTCGAAAAACAAGGCTTCAGCCATCCGACGTAACTTGCCTACGCCGGCGTATCTTGGGCGCATTGTTACGCTGGACGCCCCATTGCAAATATGCAAATGATGGAGATACGTCGATTCACGAACGTAGATGCGCCCCGCGGGAAAAGATAGGCGGTTTGCGCAAGTCGTACGTCCGGCAAAAAGTTACACCTCATAAAGCAGGTGTAAGTCATGCAAAGGTATGGACGTCGAAACAGCCGTCTTTTACATTGTTTACGTAGTACTACGTGAATAGGGCTTGGCGTAGGTTACGTTCACGTCGTAGGCAGTGTTCGACGTATCTTAGGCATATATTTTGACGTAACTGTGAGCATGCGCACTGGGATGCGTCCAAAAGACGACGCATGCACAGATAGTTTTTTGAAGCTCAGCCCATCATTTGCATGGGGTCACGCTTCATTATAATATATCACGCCCACTTCCACCTACTTTGACTTACGTCGTTGAGCGCATATTCTTTGAGAATACCATGCTTGCCTCTCAACGTTGCGGCGGTGTAGCCTAAAGAAGATACGCTATGCCTGCACAAAGATGCGCCGCTCTACGTGAATCTACCGCTAAATCTACACTACATTAGTGCGATGATCAGTGGGATCAGTGGGAAGGAGGCTCCTTACACTTGTGGTCATTGGGAAGAATATCCCCATTACAGATAGCTAAAAAGATCATCGGTCAGTGGGAACTTATCTGAAAGGAAGAAATTGCTCATTGCCCAAGGAACCCCTAGCAAGTTCTGGAGGAACCCTGGTTGAGAAGTCCTGGTCTATAGTGAAAGGGTGTAACCTTGGGTGTATGAACACGGTATGCGGTAACACTACCATATACTGTATCATGTAAACCTTTGGGTTATATTAAAGTAGAACTATAGGCAAAACTTTTTTTTTTTTTTTGCAAACTAAGAAGATTTCCTTGTGACCCCCCCCCCCCCTCCAAGTCACCAGAACGAGTGTCTCCATTGGCAGAATTTCCCTCTATTACTATTCTGGGGACAACTTAAGAATTTTTCACTTTGAAGAATAATGGTAAACATGACCAACAGAGAGGGCAAATCTCCCCAACAGGAATTTACAGGAATAAAAACTGGCAGGGGGTTTAATCCCTACCCAATCTATCCAAAACAAATACGTTTTGCCTTTAGTTATATTTTTAAAATAAGATATAGCCATACATCTAAAACTTTACTACGATATAGACTACCTATTCTTTTTTTGCCATTTTCCATTACCATTAAAATCATTTGTCTGCCCCCGTGTGGGCTGCAGGTAGAGGGGCCCCTCTTACCAACTTTCTGGTAGGATGACAACATTCTCTTGCAAGTTTATCGATTGTTTTGTCATTAATACCACTATTGTCACCATTATATAGAAATAATTTTTTGTTATGTTTCACGGTTTTTATAGCCTGGACCCTCCTGATGAGGCGGTAATTGGTTTTCCGAGAAATGCATTGAGTCTACAACTGCCTACTCAATATCGTTAAATGCAGTAGAATTGGAAACATTTTGTCATCATATTTCAAGGTATAATGATTGATTAGGCATGATTGGTTGAGGGGTCGTTTCAACAACACATTGATTTTTATTACAAATGCTTTTATGTGTATACTTGTACAAATTAAGAACGATAGAGTTTTAATGAAAAGGTTTTTGTGTCCCTCAAAATTCAAACCATTTTTCGAGTTTCTACTCAATTCTTGTTATGGGGTGAGGACTCCAGTATACCTTTACTCCTGTACACATGGGCTCCAGACCGAGAATATCTGATGGAGAATGCGGGCATGCCAACACACATTGGCATCCCAATGAAGAAAAAAAGCATCCAAGTGGCACTGGGACTTTTAGTTGGAGTTTATACAAATTCTTTTTTTCAAATTTCTACCAAATTCCTGTTTTGGGATGACAACACTTCCAGTGTCAGAACTGTGCTCCTGTGCGGTCATCCGATCACATGGGTTCCAGATTGAGGATAACTGATGGAGAATGCAGGCAGGTCAACACTCATCCCAATGAAGAAAAAAGCATCCAAGGGCCACAGGAATTCATACAAAGTAGTGAAAGGACAATGACATTTGAAGAGCTCACTAGCTCTGGTTGGGCTGCTCACAACAAACGAGGCTACCCTCCAGTTGGGACCCAAGCGGGTTACTTGCTCCATCTCGCTGATAGCCTGCCAGTGTTACCAGAAAAAAATGTTTAAATGGAAGTAGCTCCAGGCTAAAAGGATATAGAAGTCAAAATATTCGCTTTTACTAAAATAAAAATCAACCAACACGTTTGGGGATCAGAGAAATTCCTTCTCATCTTGATCGCTCACACAGATACGGCTGGCCAGTGACACTCCTGATCCAGCAACTAGCTTCCCTGCACAGATTTACACATGAAAACCATTTAAAATTAATTTAGGTTATTATTTTATTTTATCTGAAGTCGAGATGAGAAAGTCTCTCTGAACCCCAAAACATGTTGGCAGTTTTTTTTAGTACAAACTAATGAATTAATTTATGCTTTGGTCTGGTGCTCAATCCATTGGTCTGGTGCTCAATCCATTGGTCTGGTGCTCAATCCATTGGTCTGGTGCTCAATCCATTGGTCTGGTGCTCAATCCATTGGTCTGGTGCTCAATCCATTGGTCTGGTGCTCAATCCATTGGTCTGGTGCTCAATCCATTGGTGCATTTTTTTTCCTGGTAACAGACTTTGACACCCCAATGATGAAAAAACCATCCACGAGGCACTGCGAATTTTGTGCAAGTTCATATAAAGTAGTGAGGGCAAAAACATTCGAAGAGCTCACTGGCTTAGGCTGCTCACAACAGACAAGGCTACACCCCAGTGGGTACCCTAGCAGGTCATCAAAACACTGCACAAATGCAAGCAGCACCAGACCAAAAAATGATTTAAAAAAAAAATTGTCCAAATTAATTTTTACAAAAAAAAAAAAAAAATTAACAGTCAACGGGTTTCAGGGGTCAGAGAAATTCCCCCTCATCTTGATTGTTCATGCAGATACTGCTTGCCAGTAACTCTTGATCCAGCCAGTGGCGGTCGCTCTATTAGGGGCGCTGTCCCATTAATCTATGCGTCCGTCACCTAATCTACATGCAAGGTGCCAGACGCATGGATTTCAATGTTTTTTCTTTTTTTTTTTTTAAACACGTGATTAGACCCTGGGGTTTCAATTGGCTTCAAAAAAAGGGTGGGCTTGGAGAGCAGAGCACTGCGTCCTGAGCCCACCCAGTTGTGTGAAAATTGCAAATTCACATTCGCTATGGTCTTCTAGATTCTCCTCCCAGCCTATTAGGAAGCGTGTCCCGAGACCCGATTGGCCGAGAGGAGAAGCGACCATATTGGCCACGAGGAGGAGATGCAGGGGGAAGCAACCGATGAGACACAGAGGAGATGCAGGCCCACGACCTAGATTGGGCAAGTGTGGGGTTTGCCAATCTTTTGGTTGACTAAATGGGGGGTAGGACTTGACGGACCGACCAGGGGTATGGCTTGATGGACTGACCAGGGGTATGACTTGACGGACCGACCAGGGATGGGGTGATCAGTGGTTTGTTTGACACCCCCCCCCAAAAATGGAGCACCAGTCGCCACTGGAGCCAGCATTTAGCTTCCTTGCACAGATTTATACAGGAACGTTCTCTTCGAGTCCATTCAAGGATTTTATTTCAACTGAAGCCCTGATGAAGGGGGGAGCTTCTCTGACCCCCGAAACGCGTTAACATAAACTAATACATGACTCATACTTCTATACTTTGGTCAGGTGCTCCTTCCATTTGCTCCTTCCATTTGTGCGTGTTCTGGTATAACACATTGGCAGTCCATCACAGGGCGGGTGCAAAGCAAAAATGAGCAGCTAGAGCTGGAGTTCATGCTGGGGGATATGTGCCACATAGGGATACAAAGAAGGATAGATAAAACAAATGGCAATAGTTTATGATACATCATGCTATGGCATAATGATGTCTCCATTTACTTGAAGCTGTCAGGCGACATTAGTGAATATACTAGCTCATTCAGGATTCGATATAGACAAGCGGAATCCAATCACTTTGTGAGCTTTAATTCAATAAGCCCTTATAAGCTTTTTATATTGAAAGGTTTGTTGCTTTTCTGAAACGCGGCTTCTGTCGAGCGCTCACTTGACACACAAACTCTGCTTAGCCAAGCACTTTAATACAAATGTTTTCAATTCTCGCACACAATCGGTACGGGCCAATCTGCTGGTACACACCCAAGTAATAAATCTGTTCACACCTCTTTTATGCTGCAGCTACAGATGTCGCCGATCTGGTACCATGCAGCTATGCGCTTGTCATGTTTATAAGCGGTATTGATTCATATTCCAGCATCAGGCTCTTTACTCATCCATAGAGAACCACAACTGCCTGTACACACCAAGGATAACCTTCATCAATAAGGCAGCGCAAAAGGCGGTGATGTGCAAAGCGCAGAACTCCGCAACAGCCAAACGAAAATAACGGTCTTAAAAAGAAACCCTCCTAAAATAAGTACCAATTTTCCATTAAAAAGTCGGATCGATAGGGGCTCAGTTTAACATGAAACTAAAGGTTTACCGCTCATCTTTCCAATGGTCCCTTTCCGTCGCTGGAATCTCCTTGTGTGTGCGTGCCAGTTTTCAGCGATCTTTAGCCCGAGCGGGGTGATGTCACTCTGGCACACAGGGATCGGGTTGGCAGCTGTAAGGTCCCAGATAGCAAGGATAACTTGGTTTGTGCAAATGTTAAAGTGTCTACAAAATGAGGGATAGATTTATAGCATTTTTATTATTTTTATTTTTTTTACTAGTGCCGCTATTACTAGTAAAAAAATAAAAATATTAATAATAAAAGATCTGTGATTTTTATCAGGACTGCGACATTATGGCGGACACATTTTTGGGACCATTGTCATTTATACAGCGATCGGTGCTATAAAAATGCACTGATAACTGTAAAAATGTCACTAGCAGGGAAGGGGTTAACACTAGATGCAGCGTGCGTGCTAGCCCGCTTAAAGTGGTTGTAAACCCCCCCTTTCACCTTGCACCTACAGGTAAGCCTGGATTAAGGCTTACCTGTAGATGCAAGAAATATCTCTGAAACCTACATGGTTAAGTAGATATTTGCAATAAGGACTGCACCGATGTCTACGGTGCATGAGCTCTATAGACATTGGCGGAGGCACAGTGAGCGTGCCATTTTTTGTGAATGGCATTACAGTGTTAATGCCGTATTCCCGTGCATGCCGGTGCTGTGGAAATGCGCGGGAGTGACGTCATCAGCGTTACAAGCCAATCACAGCGCTGGAGAGGGGGACATGGCGGCGGTGAACGGGACCGGAGGAGGACTTCGGGGGCTTCGATCTCAGGTAAGTGCCACATAATGAGCTAGTATGCTGTGCATACTACACTCCCACAAGAGAGTCAGGACGCTCTCTATGTTGCAGATAGAGAAAGGAGCTGTGTGTTATTGGGCGTCCTGACTCTCCTGTAGTCCAAGGGAGGGGGTGAGCATGACACTCCACACCAGGAAGAAAGCCTTGCATTACTGTGTAGAGTTACAGACAGAAAAACAGGAAGTGAGGATTTCTCAGAAGAAATAAGGACATGTAAAAGCAAAATGGAAGGATGAGGTAAGTGAAGGAGGACTGCACTAAGGTAAAGGAAGCCATTTAGGAAAAAAAATAATTGTACCTTTACAACCCCTTTAACTTTATTTATCACATATATAACAGGTTCACTACGACTCCCAAAACCCCCCCCTAACCCCCTACTCTTATTTTCCTACAGCCCAGCCGTCAGCTCTAGAATTTGCCTGAATCCCGCGCCAGTCTCCAAGGTGGCGTACTGAAATTGCAGCGTTTGCCAGGGTTAATTTATTTCTTCACTTAAAAAAAAAAAGTCAATTTAGTTAAAAGCCAGAAATGTAGATTGAAAATACAAATATATTATGTATAATAAAAAAGGTACACACATAATTTAAACTTGTAATACACTCAAGCGACGCATTTCACAAGTTTTCTGACTAATACCTGCCAGCCCGTCCATTCATCCACGCGCTGGCGGATTACACAACTCCCTGAAGCAGTTAATATTTTAAGTCCTGTTTTAGCCATCAATTTTTTTCCAGGAAAAAAATAAATAAAGCACGTCCTAGCGGTGAACAAGTTCTATGAAAAAAATCTGCGGACATGGAGATAGGAAACAAAAAAAAGCAAAAAGGCTTTGAGGTCAACGTGATCTTAATGCTTTGGAAGTGCTTTTGCAAAAATTGTCTCTGTATTAAAGAGCATTATATTTTGCAGATGACTAGGGGAGAGTTCATTTTTTTTTCTGGCTTAACCAGGCAAAATGTTATAAAACCGTACGATATGAAAAAAACTTACACCGCGGTTTCAAGCCATCCGTATTTTAGAAGGGCAGTGCCTCCGTTCTTCCAACCAATAGAATATCTTTTTTTAGGGTCAAAGTTGCTTTGGAGGGGCAGCAAAGCAGGGGGTTGACCCACGTTATAACCGGTACGGTTGCCGGTTGGGTCCGGGCAACCGGTACCGGGCGGTCATCGGTGCCCTTGACTATTCCTTTGGAACCTGAGTCCGGGAGAAGTGAGGCTACCACCTCTCGGTGTCAGTGTATTTTAGGACCCGTAGACGAGGCGGAAGGTGGGGAAGTATTTACCGGTGTGCTGGTTACCGAATACCAGCCTTAAAAATACGAGGGTGGTCACATTCTGTTGGAAAGCGTTGGGGCAATCTAATGAGACCCCCCGGAGCTCTGTGCGGTGTGTGGGTACTGGTGTGTGGGTACCCCTAGATGTCCCCTACAGCACCCTGAAGTGTGGTATTTTTGTGACCCATGGACCTGGATCCCGGTTACCCTGAATGGAGGGTACTTTCCAAATTTGAATGCAGTTTTAATTTAAAAAAATAAAATAATTTCAGTTAAGTCAATAACTTAAAGAGTTTGTTACCCCAACATTTCATATTCCCGATATGTCCCAGCCGTGGGTCACGCTCGCGACCCGGGCCTAAGCTCTGTAAGAGGGCCCGCGGACCTGACCGCCGCCGATGTCCCACGATCGGGTCACAGAGCTGAAGAACGGGGAGAGGCAAGTGTAAACGCACCTTTCCCCATTCTTCCTAGTGAGAGTGTCAGTGATTGTCTGTTCCCTGTCATAGGGAACGACAATCAGTGACATCACACGCCAAACCACACCCCCTAACAGTTAGAATCACTCACTAGGAAACACTTAACCCCTTCAGTGCCCTCTAAAGGTTAACCCCTTCACTGCCCGTGTCATTTTCACAGTAATTCGGTTCTATAAAAATGCACTGATCGCTGGATCAATGACAAAAATGGTCCCAAAATGGCATCAAATGTATCCGATGTCAGCCATAAAGTCGCAGTCACGATAAAATTTGCTGATCGCCGCCATTACTAATATCTATCTATCCACCTATCGATTATATATCATACTTACAAGAAATGGCTGTTACTAGGCAGATCGTCCTAATCTACCACTTCCTCGTCCGCCGTGGTCTTTCATCTCCTTGCGCTGCCTCCTGGGAAATGGAAAGCGGTGTTCTTCTGGGGCCCATTCACATGGCGCCACGCGACTCGCCCATACGCATTAAGGACCGGGGAAGAGAAGCCGCAACACTTCACTTCCCAATTCCCTCTTTTTATTTTTTATTTTTTAACACCGGACCTCCACTTTAAAAAGAGGAACTGCAGTCTGCTCACATAGTTTGTAACAAAAACATCTCCATTATGAACCTTCCGTCCAATCACTTTGCATATTATTTTAGTTATTATTGCATTATAAAATATTATATTATTCAAATATAAATATTATAGTATATGAAGTTATACATTTTTAAATTAACTTTCATAATTTTAACATTTTAAAATATTAAAAGCATTTTAATTTGTTTAATTAAAAAAATTTACTGGCAGAAATCGTGAAATTTTAACTGATCAAGCCCCCTGCAAAAAAAAACCTATTTTAATTTTAGGGATCGTGATCAAATTAAGCCATTTATTATCACATAGATGTGTGACTCCTTTTTAAATCATAACAGAAATCACCCAAATGGCCCTGATCAAAAAAAAGTTTCTATCCCCTGGAATGTTTGGTCTTGGTACAGACACAGAAGGTGACACACGGGTTAAAATGGCAACTAAAAGGTTAATTTCTGACATCTGTGGCTTTTTAAATTGCAATCAGTGTTTTTGTATAAATACTCAATGGGTTGGTTGGCTCTCACGTGGATGCACTGAGCAGACATGATACTGAGTCATGGGGAGTAGAAAAAAAACTGTCAAAAGACCTGCGTAACAAGGTAACGGAACTTTATAAAGACTAGAAAATGCATTTCCTGCAGAAGATGCATGGGAATGCTGAATTTCTAAAGCTAACTGAATAAATAGCTTAAATCCGTAAGAAAAAAAGTGAGAATAGCTTGAAAAGTAGGAAAGCCAACACCAAACTGGATTGTTGGCTTTAAAAGTTTGCTGAATATTTTGTGAACATTTTAAAGTTTGTTTGGTGTCTGTAGGTGAAAGTATGAAGGAGCTGAAACTTTTGGGAGTGGAAGAAGATTTTAAGGATTTAAAGCATGCTTTCATTGACTTCAATGTTTAAAAAAAGTGTTAAAAAGCTTGATATTTTAAAAAGTATAAATAGTACAAAAAAAAATATATAAAGAAGTCCCATCATTAGCTGAAATAGCTGAACATTTAAAGAGTTGAACGGTTTTAATAGCTGAAAGTATGCAGAAGATACGCAGAGCCAAAAAACGTACGGAATAAAATTAAGATTAAAGATAAATAAAAAAACGAACAACAGTAGTGGGACTGCTGAAGCATTCCCACTAATGAAAAAGGATATAAAAATAAATAAATATCCAAATCCAGTCAGCACGAAGCAATCATTTAAGTGGAAAATTCAGGGATCTCTTCATACCAAGCCAAGGTCAGGTAGACCAAAATTCCAGCCACTATTCGTGGGGAAAAAAGAACGCCAATTTTGTTTGGGAGCCACGTCGCACGACCGCGCAATTGTCAGTTAAAGCAACGCAGTGCGGAATCGAAAAGTGGCCAGGTCCTTTACCTGCATAATGGTCCGGGGCTTAAGTGGTTAAAGTGTTACAGAGTTGCATTCATTTATATTATGTTCAGCTTTTGCCACCACTCCACTCTTTTTATTGTGTTATATAGAGAAGGCAAACTGATTGCACCGGTTACTAGATTTTGCACAGCACTGCTGCCATTTGCTCGGCTATATTAAAGCTGAAAATACTTCCACTGATTGTACTGGCCGATGGCACAACATGATTTAACAGAATTATTTTGTGCACTTTATGTTTCCTAACAATCTCGACATGGTAAAAGCCGAGACTATTAGAAGAGAGAATACACATAATGCTGAAAAACATGCATTTATTGAAAGAATTACCGAACGTTTTCCAAAGCACAACAGTCATTTACACACAAGCAGACAGAGTCTGACCGCCAGGTACCACTTGACTGTCATTCTCCGGTGCAATGGTACCTCTCAGACATACATTATGCGCTTATTTTTACCCAGATGGGACTGCAAAGTAAAAAAAAATATATATAATAAGATCATTTTGTTCAACACTTACACGTGTACCTGGTTACTTTCATACAAAAATAGTTTGCAGGCACCGGAGTCATTTCTAGGGGTGCAGATATTGTGGTAAATTATCAATAAAGCTTTATGCAAACCACAGATGGAACTAGAACATTCAGGGCGCCAGTGCAAGAAACCATTAATGGCCCCTCGACCACCAAAGCCCTTTTCATCAGTCCCGGGCCCTTTCCATCAGTCCCGGGGCCCTTTCCATCAGTCCCGGGCCCTTTCCATCAGTCCCGGGGCCCTTTCCATCAGTCCCGGGGCCCTTTCCATCAGTCCCCAAGATCTTTTAGATCTTTCCAGCTGCCCCAGAGATCTTTTAGATCTTTCCAGCTGCCCCAGAGATCTTTTAGATCTTTCCAGCTGCCCCAGAGATCTTTTAGATCTTTCCAGCTGCCCCAGAGATCTTTTAGATCTTTCCAGCTGCCCCCAAGATCTTTCCAGCTGCCCCCGAGATCTTTCCAGCTGCCCCCGAGATCTTTCCAGCTGCCCCCGAGATCTTTCCAGCTGCCCCCGAGATCTTTCCAGCTGCCCCCGAGATCTTTCCATCTGCCACCAAGATCTTTCCATCTGCCACCAAGATCTTTCCATCTGCCACCAAGATCTTTCCATCTGCCACCAAGATCTTTCCATCTGCCACCAAGATCTTTTAGATCTTTCCAGCTGCCCCTGAGATATTTTAGATCTTTCCAGCTGCCCCCGAGATCTTCCCCAGGGGTCCTTTGATTCTAGCCTGGGGCCCCAGTTCTCAAAAAGGATATCGGGGAACTGGAGAAAGTGCAGCGAAGGGCAACCAAACTGTTAAGAGGCATGGAGGAGCTCAGCTATGAGGAAAGGTTAGAGGAACTGAATTGATTGCCCTCTGCGAAGAGGAGAATAAGGGGGGATATGATCAACATGTACAAATATATAAGGGGTCCATATAGTAAACTTGGTGTGGAGTTATTCATCTTAAGATCATCACAGAGAACAAAGGGGGCACTCTTTACGTCTAGAGGAAAATATATAATACGGAAAAGCTTCTTCACAGTGATGCCGCGTACACACTTTCACTTTTTGTGATGTAAATGTCTTTTTATCTCACAAAAAACGACGTTGCCTACACACCATCGTTTTCTGAAAAAGCTCTAGCAAAGCGCGGTTACGTACACCACATTCGACGGCACTCTGTTCCATTGAAGCTCCTGTCTCATAACTTGCTTCTGAGCATGCGCGGGTTTAAAAACGTTGTTTTTAAACATCGTTTTGCCCACACACCATCACTTTTTGTGAAACAAAAGATGACTTTCTGAAAAACGACATAAAAAATTCAAGCATGTTCAAAAAAACGACCAAAAAAAAAATTCGAAGACATAAAACAACGTTTTGCCCACACACGATCATTTTAAATGACGTTTTTTAAAACGTAGTTTTTTTAATCAGAAGAAAACGACCATGTGTACGCAGCATAAGAGCTGTGAAATAGACTCCCTCAACAGATGGTTCTGGCTAGCTCAGTAGATTAATAAAAAAAAATGCCTTGATTCTTTTCTAAATGTACACAAGGGTACTTTCACACTGAGGTGCTTGGTGCGCTGGTGGTAAAATGAGAAACCAAAAACACATCCTGTTGGATCTGATGAACTACTACTGTACATACCGTGACCTGGATTAACCACTTCAGGCAACAGCGCGGGCCTGAATATCCAACATGCCGTCATTTGACGGCATGTCATTCTGGCGTTCCCAGCGCGCGCTCCAGAGCGCGCTGCGGAGAAGCCCTGTGTTGTCCGTGTCCCTTGGACACGGCCAATCACAGATCGCGGCAAACGGCCAATCAGAGCGGCCGTTTGCGATGCGATCTGTGGGCGAATGAGAGATGATCTCTCATAGATCATCTCTCATTGCCGTGTTACACAGAGACAGCGTCCTGTCTCTGGAGGGGAGGAGCCCGATCTGTGTTCCTTCCTACATAGGGACACAGATCGGTCACCCCCCCAGTCACCTCCCCTCCCCCCACAGTTAGAACACACCTAGCATACATATTTAACCCCTTCCTCACCCCCTAGTGTTAACCCCTTCAATGCCAGTCACATTTATACTGTAATTAGTGCATATTTATAGCACTGATCGCAGTATAAATGTGAATGGCGCCAAAAATGTGTCAAAAGTGTACGAAGTGTCCGCCATAACGTCGCAGTACCAATAAAAATCGCAGATCGGCGCCATTTCTAGTAAAAAATAATAAAAAATAATAATTCTCTTATTTTGTAAGCGCTATAACTTTTGCGCAAACCAGTCGCTTATTGCGATTTTTTTTTTTTTACCAAAAATATGTAGAAGAATACGTATCGCCCTAAGCTGAGAAAAAAAAATGATTTTTTTTTTTAATTGGGATATTTATTATAGCAACAAGTAAAAAATATTGTATTTTTCTTCAAAATTGTCGCTCTTTTTTGTTTATAGCGCAAAAAATAAAAACCGCACAGGCGATCAAATACCACCAAAAGAAAGCTCTACTTGTGGGGAAAAAAGGACGTAAATTTTGTTTGGGAGCCACGTCGCACGACCGCGCAATTGTGAGTTAAAGCGACGCAGTGCCGGAAGCTGAAATTTTACCTGGGCAGGAGGGGGGTGTAAGTGCCCAGTATGCAAGTGGTTAAAGATCCTTCACACACTTACAGTGGAACCTCGGTTTGCGAGTAACGCAGTTGACGAGAGTTTCGCAATACGAGCACTGTATTTAAAAAAATCCTAACTCGATTTGCGAGTGTTGTCTCGCAAAATGAGCAGGATTCAGGCCAAAGCGGTGTGCAGTACTGCGTTTGGCCTGAGGTGGGGGGGGGGCGCTGGAGCCAATCGCAGCCGATGCACGGAAAGGCCAGAGGACAGCTCGGCTGTCCTCGGGAACGGAATCTTTCCGAGGCGTGCCGAGGTGTCCTCCAGCCTTTCTGTCTGTTTCCGAGGCTCTCCGGCGACCCCCCACCTTGGGCCGCATGTGGTATTGCATGCCATTGAAGTCAATGCGCAACAAATTATTTTAGTTTCCATTGACTTCCAAGGGGAAACTGGCTTTAATATGCGACTACTTTGGATTACGAGCATTCTCCTGGAACGGATTATGCTCGTAATCCGAGGTTCTACTGTATTTTAAAAAAACAAACACACATATGCCGTATAAATGCATGCCCACAACCAAACAGCAGGGCTGGTATTATGATGACTCCATCACATTTTTACAAATATTCACAAATTTAAATTTCAACATCTGCCCCCCCCCCCCCCCCCCAGCCACTCACAGCACTATAGGTGAAAATAAATACTCAGCTCCTACAATTCCACAGGGGTCCTCCTTGTGCTGCTTCTGCATGAGCTGTAATGTCAAGCAGTGTAATCTACAAGATGGGTTGAGCAAAGTCTGTTCAATATGTAAAGCCAATAAGAAAAAAAAAAAAAAAGCCTTGTAAACATCACGGAATGCGCAGTGTAGCGAAAAACTCATTATGCATTTTAAACAGAAATAAAAGCTGGCCCCTGTCTGCACATAAAAAAGAAAAACAGAGAAAAACATACAGAATAAAGCTGAATTAAGACTTAAGCTGTTTGTTTTCCTCCCAGTCTCATCAGGAGCCATTAAAGCCTGCCTTAAATTACAGGTAACGGCTTCTAATAATCTGCCCCGTCTCCCATGTACCGCAAAAAAAAGCCTTTCATATACATCAAAAAGTTGAAAGTTGCTGGCAGTTGCGGCAGAGGGCATTTGAAGGGCGGGAGAACGGGAGTATACATCCGCTAACATTGTAAATGGAATACATAATTGTTGTTGGCATAAACAGCCAAAAGAATGGGAGAACGGCATTTGCTTTTTATTTCTTTGAAGAGGATTTGTTTTTCCTTTTCTACATTCCATAAAATACACCAGAACCCTGCTAAGTACTATCAAAACTGATTACACAAAATAACCCCAATGTAATGTCAGAAAACATCTAAAGCACTCTTTATGGACTTAAAAAAAAAAAGAACAAACAAACAATCTATGCTGGCCAATGACGCCAACTGTTGCGCTCACATGATAGAATTTAAAGCTCAACTTCAGGCTCTGATCCCATGTTCTGATTAACCCCCTCCCCTTTGAGGACAACCTCTCAGGGGTGTAGATAAGGGTGAGAAGGGGGGGGGGTCCAAAAAAAAGATGAGCTTTGGCTTCAACTGTCATGCACAAAATAATTTATTCAGACTTTGACCTCACCCATTAATCAATCCTCCTCTCCTTTGGAGGATAACCTCTCAGGGGCGTAGATAAGGGGGGGGATAGAGGATCCAAAAAAAAAACTATACTAACCAACTGTCATGCACATGTAAAATCATTTAGAGCTCAACTTCAGACTTTGACCTCACCCAGGGGGGGGGGGGATATAGGATTCAAAAAATATATATACCAACTGTTATGCACATGTAAAACAACTTGGAGCTTAACCTTAGGATCTGATCCCACCCTTTAATCATCCCCTACCCTTTTGAGGCCACATTTTTAAGGGTGTAGTTGAGGGGGGTAAAAAAAAACACATCTATGATGACCAATGGCTCCAACTGGCATGCACATGTGAAAGAATTAAGAGCTTTCCTTCAGGCTTTGATCTCCGTTTGAGGCCAAACTCTCAAGGGTGTAGTAAGGGGGGTCCAACCCCCCCCCCCCCCCACACACACACAACAGAATGTCTGAGCCACACGGCAGCAGCTAGTGCTGATAGCCACATTAGGTTGTGTGCACAGGAGAATGTGGGGGGGGGGGGGGTTGGGGCTCAGGGGATGATGAACACGTTACACCCCAAATAATGATGCAACATGTTCCAAAGGGTGAACTTTGCCTGTAAACACATCACTACAGATAAATACTACAGCCGGAATTTAAGGTGGCAGCATTCTTCTGTAGACTTTCATTATTCCCTGTGTTCAGTGTTGCGCCAATCATGGACGTCTTTTCATCCTCAAACAAGAGAAGGTCTGATAGGTGGACACTGAACACAGTGTCTTCTGGAAAACACCTATCACGGAAGGGACCAGGAGGAGGCCGCGACTTTTAAACAATGGACGCCCGCAGCCGGTCAAGAATTTCAGGTACACTGACTTGAGTATAAGCCGAGGGGGGCATTTTCAGCCTTAAAAAAAAGGGCTGGAAAGCTTGGCTTATACTTGAATATACGGTTCTTCTTCTCTTGTATGTTATCTAAAATCTTCCTTTTTAAGAAAAGAGAAGGATCTGAACTGGGCAAGATACCGTATATACTTGAGTATAAGGCAAGTTTTTCAGCATTTTTTTGTGCTGAAAATGCTTCTACTCCAGTCACCTTTTTGCGCCTGATCTCCCAGACTTTGGGGACCCAGTACTGGCCGATCATAGGTCCCCTGGACCACAAACATGGCACACATGTAGCCCCACTTCGTCTACAGGTGTGCAAAGTTTATTGTCCAAGGGATCTACGGCCAAGGAGCACAGATTTTTCAAATCCGGGCACCCCTTCCATAGACTCCCATGTTAAACGTTAATTTCTCTGGCAAATTTGGGGACCCTGTACCGGCCGGTCGTAGGTCCCATGGACCCGGAACTTGGGACACATGTAGCCCCATTTCTCCTCTATAAGTGTGCAATGTTTTTTTGTCTGGGGGACCTACGGCTGGGGAGCACCGATTTTTCAAACCCGGGCACCCCTTCCATAGACTCCCATGTTAAACTACAGTCTAGTCATGGGCACAGTGAGGCATGGGCACAGTGAGGCACAGTGCAGATGGACACCCTAGGCTTATACTGGAGTCAACAAGTTTTCCCATTTTTTGTGGTAAAATTAGGTGCCTCGGCTTATATTCAGGTCGGCTTATACTCGAGTATATACGGTATCTTCTCCAAATGGGAAAATTACATTTAGCAATTTCATTAAAATATTCTGTTAATTGTTTCTAAATGATAGAAGTAATAAATCAAGCACGTTAATGCATTCTACTCATAAATTTCCCTCTTTCCCCTTTCAGAGAAGTTGCAACTTCTGGACGCTTTTATACAGCAAGTCCATTAGCTGTTCTGTTCAGCAAAACACATCTTGTACGGCGACCCGTCAAAAATACCAAACCATTCATTTTCTATGAGCGTTGCCCCTGCAAGAGCCGACCCTCTCATGTCTCACCGCGCTCCATCATAGCTGCTAGGAGACCTGACCTAAGGGTCCACTCCTATATTAATTAGAGGCTTGGAAATCCATTAGAGGCCTGGAAGCCAATCGACCTACATAAGCGACCACTTGTGTGGGCAGCCCGCGTGATATCGAGTCTAAAGACGGGCCTTGAGCGTAGCGTTCCATCGGAGGTCAGCGAGTGAAACCTCGCCATGGTGCTGCAATGACAAGCTGAAGAGCTGGGTACAGAATGTGACAGGAATTCCGCAAAGATGACACGTTTTCATGAGAGACACTTCTCTTCTCTTTCAATAACTTTTATTGGGTTTTATACAAAGGAAATGAACAAGAGCAGGATGCACGAATCCATGTATTGTATTCTGTGGTGGTGCAAGAGAGAGGGGGTGGCGCTCCTGCGCCCTCTATGGACACACCGCCACTGAGCACGCCATGGATCTTTTTAATAACATCCAAAAATGTATCATGAGCTTTTTAAGGGAGCCCTGTGTGGCCCCAAATTGTCACAATTTTCTGCTGTGATAATTGAAACAAATTTTGGACATTATTCTGAAGATCCATGGTGTGCTGGCGATATATGCTTTGACTTGTAGTGTTACTGGATTCCCAGCTGGTAGTTACCACTTACATCAAGCAACTCCAGGAACATATGCAATGGAAATATTCTATTTGATCTCCTCAGGGGCAGGTCCATGACACCCTGCACAGCCTTTGGGGGTTGTACCATGCTAGGCATCATTCAACCCAGAAGACTGAGGACATCTTGTGGTGAAAAGAAAGTACTGCGAGGGACAGTTCTGGATTAGGAGGCAAATATTTAGGCTGATGGCCTAAATTAGGGTTGTCCAACTCAATTTCGTCGAGGGCCGCATCAGTATTATGGTTGCCCTCAAAGGGTCGGTTGTATTTGTAAGAGTACATACATTTATCCAGGGCTTTTCTTTTCTTAGAATTGGTGCAGGAACTCAACCAGAAATTGCACCTCCGGTGGGAGGATCTTAAAGGACCAATAAATATCAGAAGTGTGTTATGTGCAGAGTTCAGAGGTGCGCTATGTACCAAGTGCAGGATTCAGGGGTGCTATGTACAGAGTGCAAACTTCAGGGGTGTAATGTGTACAGAGTGCAGGGTTGAGGAGTGTGCTATCTACAGTGTGCAGGGTTCTGGCAAAAAAAAAAACCTAGGTGCGGGGGCCTTGTGTTTGACACATGTGGCCTAAATCAATGATGGTGAACCTGGAACCCCAGATTTTCTATGATGCTCATGCAGTGTAGGTGAGCATCATGGGAAATGTAGTTCCAAAACATCTGGGGTGCCGAGGTTTCCCATCACTGAGCTAAATTAACATTTTTGTTAGGCTTTAGAGATGTCAACACCACCATATACAATATCCCCACAATTATACTGGGGTTTTTCCCTTACCAGCAGAAGTGATCAAGCACAAAAACTTCTCTTGAAGGTGGGCAAATGAGCCCAACAGGAATCCCTGAAAAAAAAGTCTCTTTGAAGTGAGTTTTAAATCATAATTTTCTGCGATTCGTCTTCTCCGAAACGGCAAATTCGGCGTGACAGCCCGCCATTGTCCCGGTGACCCCATTAGCTCCGCACAACTTAACAGATTACAATGTTATTATTTGCAATAAAAACAGATTAATATGAATTTCCGCCCGCCTCTCCTATGCGATTCCGAGCGTCTGCACCGGCCAGGAGGGTTTTTTTTTTCCTGTCACCCTCTGAATGCGATCCAGGGGATGCAAATGTCCTCAGCTTTCCAAAAATACGAGAAGATCAGAGTAAATCGGTAAGCTCAAGAGAAATTAACCAGCTCAGCTACACTTGCAGATCACAGTCAGGGGGTCTGGCCCCTCCGCTGACTTGCTTAGAGGCGGAAAATGCGATTTGAGAACAAAAAAAGTGTTGAAAGCGGCAGTTTTTGGACGCCAAAGTTACAAAAATAGGTGTCACTTTGTTATGTGCGAGAAGCCGTGCCAATAGACGGCAGAACAAGAACAGAGAATCCTCAGATGTGGCGAGGAACGTGCTCTGCTAAAGAGAACCAGTCACGGTCAGGCTTGGGTAAGGTGCCGAGGACTGAGTCTTAAAGTCCAGGCAGATATAAAGACACAACCTAATTGGGCCCTATGCCAATATAGCCCCGTTTTTTTAGCACATGTAGGCAGTGCAAGCTCCCTCTTTTTACCTGGTATCAGTCCTAAACTATCCCCTGTACACAGAGCTCAAACTGGGAAAAAGAGAAGCAGCACAAGAAGCCAATCAGTGCTGCAATGCTCATGTGCTAACAAGCAGCAAGCTGATGGGAGGAGCCAGAGTGACAGAGACAAGGAGCAAGCTGATGGGAGGTGCGACAGACTCACCAGAGACATCACCGGACTCTCTTATGTCGAAAATCATCCTCTGTCCACTAGGGGCATAGGATGACTGAGATATTGGACTACATGAGAAGGGATCATTATGCAATTATTATCCACAATATATTCCAGGATATCTGTAAAGAACTATTTACTGGTTGTTGATTCTGAACTCAACGGGTTAATTGTAAGAGTGACTCATTCATACTGTTAGATGCTAATGCCATCACCTCCAGCCATCCATCTGTTCTCTGTGCTAATTGACCCTGCTATTGTGTGAAGATGTCCGTGTTTACACTTATGATAATGTGTATTGTATAGCAGGTGAATGAGAAGACGTGACGTCTACTCTGAAGGGTCAAATCTAAGAGTCGCCTAGTCTGGGCAAATGATTAGTTAATTAGCTCATGTTAATTTATGTTCTGGTTACCGCCTCTAACTGTATATAAGGTTGTATTCTGGGTTCTATTAAACACTCCATGTTCAGCACACAAAACAAGTCTTGTCTCGTTGGGTGCAGCTGGAATATCTGATATCTATATCCAGACTGATAGGAAGCGGTATATGACAGAAACACTCAAGCGGAGTGTGAGACGTTCCGTTACAGGAGGAGACAGCAAAGTGAAAGAGACAAGGAGCAAGCTGATGGGAGGAGACAGCAGAGCAACAGACGAGGAGCAAGCTGATGGGAGGAGACAGCAGAGTGAAAGACAAGGAGCAAGCTGATGAGAGGAGCCAGCAGAGTGACAGAGACATTGAG
Organism: Rana kukunoris; assembly: GCA_029574335.1. Taxonomy (NCBI): domain Eukaryota; kingdom Metazoa; phylum Chordata; class Amphibia; order Anura; family Ranidae; genus Rana; species Rana kukunoris. The sequence goes on along the minus strand of CM056058.1, from coordinate 15,103,856 downwards.
CAAGCTGATGGGAGGAGCCAGCAGAGTGACAGTGGTGAGCTCATCGTTGGAAGTCGAACTAAAGGCAAAAAGTTAAAAACTTGCAAACAATATCTCTTCTGCAATGAAATACACCTACCTGCCTGTTGGCAATCCCATGTAAAATGTACACTGAGCGGTGCACTGTGTCCAGAGGACTGCACCCTAGGCGGCTGCCTATTTTGCCTAGTTGTAGCACTGGCCCCGAGGGTGATCGTGTCTCTAGGGACCCCTTGCGTTTATACAGGGTCAGGGCTGGCCTTAGGTGTTCAGGCGCCCTGTGCAAGCTAATCCTCTGGCGCCGCGCCCCCCCCCCCCCCATCTTCACTGCCACCGCGGGTGTAATACAATTGCGGAGGGGGGGTGCAGGGCTGACACCCCCCAGTGTGTGGTACCCAGGGGTGGCTCGCCCCCCCCCTTAGTACGCCTTTGTATGGCCGCATGGCCCGCTGTTGCCCATGGTGCCCTGTGCGGCCGCACAGCTCGCACACCCCAAAGGCCGGCCCTGTACAGGGTGATCATGTCTATAGGGGCCCTTTGTGTAAACAGAGTAATCATATCTATAGAGGGCCTTTGTGTTTATACAGAGTAATCATATCTATAGGGACCCCTTATGTTTATACAGAGCGATCATGTCTATAGGGGCCCTTTGTGTTTATACAAGGTAATCAAATTCCCCCTTCATTCGCCGCATCTCAAGGGAGAATAAATCCCATTCTGCTCCGTGAAATCATTCTATATTCCTCTTTTGACACCTCTAAATAAAGTCCTAGGTACAGCTGATAAAAATTTCACAACTAGTCCCCGCATCAGTTTCACGTTGACCCGGGACTCCTGACAGGTGCGGAACAAACAGGTACATCGCACCGTGGCAAAGCGTGTCAGCTGCCTGTCACCGCAGAGCTGCCGGGGGTTGTGATCCGATTTGCAAGGCGAGCCGAGGACAGGGTATCATTATACAGAATACACAAGCATGTCATTTCTCTCCAACCCCCCCCCCCCCCCCCCTCCACTCTCCTCTCCCGGAATAGTCAGCTCTCAATGTGTGGCTAATTCTGCTTGTTCGCGAGTCTTTGTGGGGAGATGGGGAACGTAGGGGCTGGCGGTGGGGTGAAGTGGCGCCTGCCTTGCATACCAATCTACGGAGAATTCAACCCTTTCTCTGAGCCAATGTCCAGGAACTGAACTATTTAGCCCACATGCCGGCAAAAATCGACGTGGGTCCGTTAACCCTTTGTCTACCCATTACCCCAGCAGATTGACCTCAAGTTCCAGACGTGACCTAAAAACAAATATCAAGTCTTTAACATTGTTTTGGGGTTTTGTTTCTTTTTTAAACTTTATTTTTTGTGGCCAAGCACACCATTGTGATCAGCTAATAATATTAATGTTATCATTTTAAAGTAAAATGCACTTTTAGTCTATTATACGTTAAAGTGGAATTTCACATGAAAAACCGCAATAACAATTTATTGAACCAATTTACAGAAGCCAAGGCGGACTGGTGGACATAGGATGATAAACACACATAGGCAGCCGAGCAGAGCAAGCAAGAGTGTGCGTGGTAAGGGCACCAAAAACAGCCGGAGGTTGGCGACCAAGCCAGCAGTGTGTACGGCCGCAATAGGAAAATGATCAACTGTCAAAACCAGCCTGTGATGTTGGCGCGGGCGAGGTCACACCTCCTGAAGCTCCTCCGACAGATCTGGGATGGATCCACACAACAGAGAGTGAAGGCAAACACAGTGCCCTGTGATGTCGGAGGTGGAAACTGCCTCAGCGCGTTTCAAAGGCTCGACAAAGGGAGCGAAGCCTCTGAAACTCATTGTGGCCCTTTCCACCCTAAACATCACAAGGCCCTGTGTTTACCTTGTTTCTTTGTCGAGTGGATCCATCCAAGATCTGTTGGAGGAGCTGCAAGGATTTCTATCCCTTACTTCTATTTTCTTTTCGGATGTTTTAAATACATACAGTCCACTAAGGACAATGTCCTTCTGAGGATTGTGGAGTAAGCAGTGCAATCTTGTATATTAATCCCTGCTTCCACCCTGTAGCCGAGTCTATGGTTTTTTTTTGGTGGGGGGGGGGGGGGGGGCGAGTACCAAGGAAAACATCCCTTCCCTCCAGCATCCTCCTAGGACACATTACATGTTCCAGGAGGCTGCAAGACCATTCACAGTGCCCCCTTCATAAAGACATGGTGAATTTGATGTGGAGGAACCCAAGTGGCCTACATAAAAGCCAAGACCTCAACCCTACTGAACACCTTTGGAATGAATTGGAAGACTGAGCGTGAGCTAGGTCTTCTCATCCAACATCAGTATCTGACCTCACAAATGTATTTTTTGGCTAAATAGGCACAAATTCCCATAGACACGCTCCAAAATCTGGTGAAAAGCCTTCCCAGAAGAGTGGGAGGTGGTGATCACTGCAAAGGCATAGGCGTGCATAGTCTATGGCATTAGGGTGTGCACCTCCAAAGCTCAAACATACATGCGTGTGTGTGTCTATATGTATATAATCCTGGCACACTGATCTCCCTCCAATATATAGGCCATATATTGCAGCATCAGAAATTCACAGCTGAGGGCCATCTAGACGATAAATCTAAAAGCAGACACCTCATGAACCCTTTTCATAGGCACAGCTTTTAGTTCTTAAAAAATGGCTAACCGGTTTTTAGACATGTGCATTCTTTTTCGTCCGAATGCATTTTCGTCTGAATTTCGGGTATTTTCGTTATCGTTTAACCAAACAAAAACGAACGCAAAGAATCTGAAATCCAAAAGATCCGACACAAAAAAATGCTTTATTTTCGTTTTCGTGGCTACAAGAGTTCGATATAGATAGGAGATTCGACATGACACTAACAATAGCAATCTGTGTCTATCGAATCTGCGGTTGAATGTGCCTAACCTTAACTATTAGTCCGAGATTATTCTACATAGAGAGGAAAGAGTCGACATAGAGAGAAAAGATTTGGCATTATAGAGACAGTGTTGGGGTAGACCATTCGACATGAACGACGAAGATTCGACGAAGCAGCGAAAAACATACAAACGTGGGAATCTGTCATTGAAGGCTTATGGTGTCTGTCGAAAGTTCTAAGAAGATTCGACAAGCAGCTAAACTGTACGACTGATTTCCGGTCAAATGCTCGGCCCATAGGCTATAGAAGAATTTGAATGTTGTTTGACTAGTAATAATAATTTATAAATATATTACAAGTGTCAAACAACATTAGAATTCTTCTATAGCTTGTAAGCGAAACATTCGACCGGAAATGTACGATCGCGGCGTCTTACAGTTTAGCTGCTCCATCAAATCTTCTTAGAACATTCGACAGACACCATAAGCCTTCAATGACAGATTCAACTTTAATTATTTTGGATTTTAGCAGTAATGCATTCTTAAACGAAACAAAATAAATAAAAACGAATTTCGGGAGTAGCTAAATAAATTGATTTTTCGGACGAAAATGAAATTCCGAAACAAAAAATTTCAGTGTGCACATTTCTACCGGTTTCCTTTAAGACGGTAGACCACTGCGAGATTTCTGGCAATACGCTACATGTGAAAGACATCCTTCACATTGTCAGATTCTCATTATCAAAGGCAGTAATCAAAACTCAACTCACAACAGGGGGGAAAAAAATCTATATTATAAGATAACATAACAATGTGTCTGACTCCTCGATTGCAAAATCTTTCAGTAAATGATGTGCTATAAGCTAGAGAGGAATTGCCCTCAGCCGGCTGATTATAGCTTTATTATATCCATCTGCAAGCTGTAATACAAAAAGATTGATGAAGATTTTTCAAAGGGCAGGCTAAAATTATCTCAGACAGAACACTGATGAGCCGAATCCTAGTCTCGCCCAAAAAAAAACACAGGCGAGTGAGTGTGGGCAGCAAGGGGTTAATCTGTATGTAAATGAAGGTTTGCTATGTGTGAAGGATGACAAATAGAATAAACAAAGCTCCCCCTTCTCAGCCCTCAACTGAAGAGCACCGAGCCTTCTAGCCAAAGGAATGGAATGGGGAAAAGGCCAGAACCATTCCAGAGCTGAGGAGTGGCAACAGTAGGAGGCAATTGTCTATACGAAATAGGGCAGAGAGTCCAAGAAAAGTCGTAACTGCTGACAAATGGGGATGGGCAGAGGGATTTTTAGCAAAACCGATATTGGATAAAACGGATTTTGCAGAAAAATTTCACAAGCTCAGCTTTTCGCTTACCGAGAGGCTTGGGCAAAATATGTGCATGTGTGTTTTTTTTTTATTATTCATAGGGCTTGGGTTTCTAGGGCTGTGTTTAGTGTAGATTACATTTTAAATGTAGTGTAGAGTGGTAGGGTAGATTAGAGTAGTGTAGAGTAGAGTAGTGTAGAGTAGAGTAGTAGGGTAGATTAGATTAGTGTGTAGAGTGGTAGGATAGATTAGAGTAGTGTCGAGTGGTAGTGAAGAGTGGTAGGGTAGATTAGTGTGTAGCGTGGTAGGGTAGATTAGAGTAGTGTAGAGTAGATTAGATTAGTGTGTAGACGGGTAGGGTAGATAGATTAGAGTAGTGTCGAGTAATAGTGAAGAATGGTAGGGTAGATTAGAGTAATGTAGCGTAGTAGGGTAGAGAGATTAGAGTAGTGTAGAGTGGTAGGGTAGATTAGAGTAATGTAGAGTAGAGAGATTAGTGTAGAGTAGCAACGTAGAGAGGTAGGGTAGATCAGAGTAGTGTGTAGAGTAGATTAGAGTAGTGTAACCTGGTAGGGTAGATTAGATTAGTGTGTAGAGTAGATTAGAGTAGTGTAGACTGGTAGGGTAGATAGATTAGAGTAGTGTCGAGTGATCTTGAAGAGTGGTAGGGTAGATTAGAGTAGTGTAGAGTAGTAGGGTAGAAAGATTAGAGTAGTGTAGAGTAGTAAGGTAGGTTAGAGTAGTAAAGAGTGGTAAATTAGGTTACAGTAGTGAAGAGTGGCAGTGTATATTAAACCAGTGGAGAGTGGTAGGGTAGGTTAGAGTAGTAGGGTAGATTGGAGTAAAGTGGTAAGGTAAATTATAGTAGTCCAGCGTGATAAAGTAGATTAGAGTAGTGAAAAGTAGTTGGGTATATTAGAGTACTGTAGTGTAAAGTGGTAGGGCAGATTAAAGAAGTGTAGAGTAGAGGGGTAGATTAAAGCAGAGTGGAGTTGGAAGGGTAGAGTAGTCGGGTAGATTAATGTTGTAGAGTAGGTAATAGCAGTTCAGATTGGGATTAATGAGATTAACGTAATGTAGTAATGTGAGTAGTGTAGGGTAGGTTAACAAAGTGTAGAGTAGTGGGGGAGATTAAAGTAGAGTGATGGGGTAGATTATAGTAGTCCAGGTTTATAAACTAGATTAGAAGAGCATAGAATAGCATACTTTAGAATAGTAGGATAGACTAATAATGTGTAGAGTGGTAGGGTAGATTAAAGACGTGTATAGTAGTAGGGAACATTGAAGTAGTATATGGTGGCAGGATAGAATAAAGAAGGGTAAACTGGCAGGGTAGATTAGAGTAGTCTGGTAGATTTGAGTTAAGTGGTGGGGTAGACTAACTATAATAATCCAAAATAGTGTAGAGCAGTAGGGTAGATTAGAGTACTGTAGAATAGTATGGTAGAATAAAGAAGTTTAGAGTGGTAGGTTAGATTTGAATAAAGTGGTGGGGTGGACTATACTAATCCAGATTGGTAAAGTAGATTAGAAAAGTGTAGAGTAGATTAAAGACGTGTAGAGCTGTAGGAAAGATTTAAGAAGTATATGGTGGCAGGATAGAATAAAGAAGTGTAGAGTGGCGGGGTAGATTTGAGTAGTCGGGTAGACTATATTAACCAAAATTGGTCAAGTAGAATACAATAGTGTAGAGCAGTAGGGTTGATTAGAGTACTGTAGAATAGTATGGTAGAATAAAGAAGTGTAGAGTGGTAGGGTGGACTACATTAATCCAGATTGGTAAAGTAGATTAGAGAAGTGTAGAGTAGTAGGGTAGATTTGAGACGTGTAGAGTTGTAGGGAAGATTTAAGAAGTATATGGTGGTAGGGTAGAATAAAGACGTGTAGAGTTGTAGGGTAAAATCCTGGTGCATTTTTGGCAACACAGTGTACCATGAAGCATGGTAGTGCATTATGTTTTGTGTTGCGCTGCAATGCACGTATATTGGAGCTGCGTTGCCTTAGTACATCGGGTACAATTCAAAATGAACAGTACGCAAACACACATAACGTGTGTTGTGGTAACATGTGGATTACCACGATGAACTGCAAATATGTGAACGGGTCATTAATGTTTGCTGAAATGTTAGGAAAATCAGAACCCCGAATTATGCTAATCCCCTACCAGCAACCAATTTATGGTCATCTTCCATTGCTCAGACTACACACCGGAAATCCGGTTGCCAATTGGTAAAAGAGAGGAGCATGTTAATACTCCTTCCAGGAAGACCCAGCATCCCAGGGCAGGGGACAATGGTCATTCTTTTGCCTCGTACACACGATCGGATTTTCCGACGGGAATTGTGTGATGGAAGGGTTTTGGATGGAAAATCCGACCGTTTGCACGCTCCATCGCACAATTGTTGTAGCAATGCTAACCATAAAACAACAATAGCAGAAGTTGCCCAAAGGGTGGTGCTAAAGAGCTGAAAAAAACACGTAGTTTTGTATTTGTTAGCTGACAAGTTTTGCCGTCTGTATGCAGAACAAGTTCATAGCCAATGCCCTTCGGACAAAATTCCACGGCTTTGTCCGATGGAAATCCGATCATGTGTACGAGGCATTAGCGTTGTAAAGTGAGCACCATAGTCTATGTGCAGCAAAGATGGTATTTTTAGTATCAGAGGAGGGAACCAGGGGGAGCATTTAAAGTTTACCACTGAAGAGGAAGCGTCTGCCTCCTCCGAAATGTCCCATATAGGCAGTGTCCTGGATGTTGTGTCTCTCCAGAGGCAGGAACCATTGACTTTTCTGGCAGCGTTTGGAGATAGCTAAGAAATTGCCAGTTTTAGGTCGTGCAATGCAGCCGATAGCCATACATTCAACCTAAACCTAGTCGATTGGCAAGCTGTGGCACCAGGCAGTGATCCTCATAATGGTAGGGTAACCACAAGTCCTGGATTGCCTGGGACAGTCACACATTTGGCAGTGTCCCGGAATGAAACTGACACCAAGCCACCCGATAAGCCGACTATGGAAAATGTACTGCGCACTGCGCCCAACCAGTGCGCAGTAAAAGCTGGTTGTCAAGGAGCGGGGCTGGGAAGCCAGCATCCTTATTAACTGATGAGTCATTAGCTGTCAGTGGGCTTCCCCGCTGACAGCTGGAAAAAAAAAAACAATGCATGGGGTCCCCCTCCCCTAGTCCATTCCAGACCCTTTGGGTCCTTTGGGGGCTTCCAGATTCTGATAACCACTCCGCCTGCATGCCACCACAACCATCAGCCAGGGTAAGATGGGGACAAGGTGCTTTGGGGTGGGGGGGTAGAGACCGAGGGGTCTGGTATGGTCGGGGGGGGGGGGTCACTACGTTTTTTTGTTGTTTTTTCAATTTCCGGGAGCCAACAATTGCAACCATTTGTCAATTGCGATTTGCCCCTTTTTTCTTTAGAAATTTCTTTTTTTCTGCTCTATATACATGGTACACATGCGCCACTTTACAGGCAGACTAAAGGGACCCCCCAGGCACTATATTTAGAGGAATTGTTTATTTTTATTGTTGCACTTTAAGCATAATTATAATCACTGCTCCTGAAAAAAAATATAAATTTTTTTAAAAAAAATTTCATTGATACATGTCCCCCAAGGCTGTACCCAAACCCCCATAATGGCCAATTACTCGCATTTAAGCCTTTAAAATTGACAATATTTTGTGGAGGAGGAGGGTGTCCCTGAATGGCAGTTTAGAAATGTGGTCACCCTACATGATAGGTCTAAGGCCACCCAGTGACAGATACACCGTAAAACATGGTTCTTTAGCATGTAGGGACAGCTGTCAGGTAGTCACCGGTCTCCAGGTGGTTCCATAAACGGTGATTGCTCTGAGTCACAGGACCGAGGAGGAAACGTAGATAGATTTACGTATTGGATCTTTCACCGCAGCCTCTCCCCTTTTCATATGAAAAGTGCCCAAACAAAATCTGGGAGGGTGTTGTCGGCGCTGCCGTATTCTAGGGATGTACATTAATGCATTTAAGCTCGGTTTATGATGATGAGGCTGAGAGGATTTGAAAAAAGTAAATTCGGTGAAGTTTCCGTCTTAAACCTTTTGTTCCCAGAGGGGCCTGACGGAGACTAAAAATCCAATTCCATTCACTTACCCAGTATAACCTTACCCTATAAAACCTCTTATTGCTTATTATGGGCAGTCAGTAAAATCTGTTTTAATGTCCCGTAAAACTGCTCAGATCCCATCAAGAAGATTCCAAGACAAAAACACTAAATTGGGTATTGGAGAGGACACCGGTCAGCCAGGCGACAGGTGGGAATAATGCGGAATAGAAATAGGAGCACGTGGAGAATGTTATTACGGTAATTCCTTCTTTTTTTTAAACAATAGATATTAATTCCTTCTTAATACACTGCTGCAGTGCACCAAGGGGGCTCTGAACTCTAAGCACCCCATATATGCATTTCTTGTGTTTTTTTGCTGTGTGCTCAGTGGCATCACTAGGGTGTGGCGAGAGGGGGCCATGGCCCCACCAACATTATACTGTGCCCCCCCCCACCCAATTAAAATGCCTTTTTTTGCGTAGTGTGTGCCCGCACAACACATTTATAGCCAAGGTTTTTTCCTTTTCCACACTCCTGCACAATATACATTATATTGTTTATTACACACTCCTGCACTATATAGTCCATTACACATTCCTGCACTATATACATTATATTGTCCATTACACATTCCTTCACTATATAGTCCATTACACATTCCTGCACTATATACATTATATTGTCCATTACACATTCCTTCACTATAAACACTATATTATCCATTACTCACTCCTGCACTACATACACCATATTGTCCATTACACACTCCTGCACTATATACATTATATTATCCATTACACATTCCTGCATTATATACATTATATTGTCCATTACACATTCCTGCACTATATACACCAATGCCATATTGTCCATTACTCGCTCCTGAACTACATACACCATATTATCCATTACACACTCCTGCACTATATACATTATATTGTCCATTACACATTCCTGCACTATATACATTATATTGTCCATTACACATTCCTGCACTATATACATTATATTGTCCATTACACATTCCTGCACTATATACATTATATTGTCCATTACTCGCTCCTGAACTACATACACCATATTATCCATTACACACTCCTGCACTATATACATTATATTGTCCATTACACATTGCTGCACTATATACACCAATGCCATATTGTCCATTACTCGCTCCTGAACTACATACACCATATTATCCATTACACACTCCTGCACTACATACACCATATTGTCCATTACACACTCCTGCACTATACAATCCATTACACACTCCTGCACTATATACACTATATTATCCATTACACACTCCTGCACTATATTATCCATTACACACTCCTGCACTATATACATTATATTATCCATTACACACTCCTGCACTATATACATTATATTATCCATTACACACTCCTGCACTATATACATTATATTATCCATTACACACTCCTGCACTATATACATTATATTATCCATTTCACACTCCTGCACTATATACACTATATTATCCATTGCACATTCCTACACTATAATTGTACCTTACATACTCCTGCACTATATACACTATTTTCCTGTACATCGCTGGACTTCAAGTAGTTATACCATGGAAAATTATTATTATTGCCCCCCCCCCCCCAGTTTTGGACTGCGGTATCTTATGTGCCCCCCCCCCCTTATACCCCTATATTTTGTTCCTAGAGTCGCCACTGTGTGTGCTTGTCTTTCAATGTACCATTTTTGGATTATGATTTTTTTTTTTTTTTAAATAACACAAAAAATATAAATAAAAAAAAAGGAAATAAACAAAAAATGTAAAAAAAAAAACCCACAACACTAAATGATAAAGTAAAAAAAAAATTTTTAATAAAGGTGATAAGAAAGCAATAAAAAAAAAAAAGATGAAAAAAAAATCAAATTACGAAAAATAAAACCTAAAATAAGAAAGAAAAAGGGAGATAAAAATACGATGAAATAAACAAAAACACACACACACACACACACACACACACACACACACACACAAATCACTCTTCGTATCTACAGATCAGAGGATATTTCGCACAAGTCAATCCAATTGCTCCTCCCACATTTGACACAGGTTGCCAACCAAAAATCATTAGACACCTGCTGGGAGGCAACCCTTCCTATAGCGTCATCCATCAAAATAACAAAAAAAAGAGAAAAATAAACCATCATACAGTGACATTACTTGACAACATCAATGGAGTCTCCCTTTAAGAAAGTCGCACCACTTCTCCAAATGGCACCAACTACAATGCTCCATACAATGTATGAATTGTGTACAATGCGGTCTATTGTCCCGTGTATACACGCATCCTATTGTCCTATAAGCCTCTGTCTGTACGACGCTCGCATCCTCCACAGAGACCCACCCACTGGTGTCATCAGAAATTATAGGCATTAATTCTGCCTGTTCTTCTCCTCTGCAAACATCGACTTATCCTACAGAACAGCCAACCAATGTCAGCGCCGGTCAGGCAGCTCAGCCAACCGCCTTGGGGCTGCATTACACAGACACAACATTAGTGAAAAGATTTCAAATTACCGTAGGATGGCTAAAAAGAAGGAGATTAATGAAGAATTTCAGGCTCTGGACTATGAAGGAACGGATATTTTTGCCCAAGGGTTTTTTTTTCCCTTTAATGTGGAGCGATTCCATGCAGTTCGGCACCTGCTGCTTACAATTACAGCGCAAAAGGTGGGAAAAATAGGGCCACGGGGCAAGCAAAGTGTATATACAGTATTTATATAAATAAAAAAACACATACTATATATATATATATATATATATATATATATATATATATATATATATATATATATATATATATTGTAATAGTCAGAGTCCCGGTCCCTATGAAATGGGAGGTAAAATGGACACAGGGTTTGCGTGTCTGCGGACCGCAGAACTACAGAGCGTAGCGTTTAAATGGAGAAAAGTGCTCTGTCAGTTTTTTCCAGGTTTTGATAGTTCTGAATGGGGCTGTGTAGTTGGAGATCCTGCAGAGACTTGGGCGGGATGGGGTCTCCAACCCTGTGTCCAGATCTTACAGACAGCCAGCAGGTTGGGTTCCCAGCTGAACACTGACAATATAATCAGGGACTGGTCAGAACAGAGAGGGAGGTGGAAGGTGTGCAGCTGGCTGTTGCTGCAAGACAGACCTGTATGTGGGGATCTGTCTGTCTGTCTGCCCTGGAGACTACATCCCTGGTGTGGGGGGACTTCGTGCCTGAGGGACTGGGAGGCTGGTGGAACTGAGGTGACTAGCGAGTCCAAGAGAGGCTGAAGGAAGTCCGGAAGTCTGGGAGACAGTGGGCTGGAGAACCTGTTGAGGCCAGGAGTGGGCCAGGTGAGCAGGTACAGCAAGGCTAAGTAAGCCTAGGTATTTTGAGTTCTATGAACATTAATGGAGAAGAACCCCTGCGTGGGAAATCCTGTATGTGAACTGTTCTTTTGTTTCCTTCAATAAAAATGGGCTGCCATGCCCTCAAACATAACATCTGACTGCTGTGGACTCGCTAAAAAAACGCATTTACCATTGAGTTAAACCCCCAACGTTTACAATATATATATATATATATATATATATATATATATATATATATATATATATATATATATATATAGCAAAAAAACAACAAAACAAAAACAAAACACACGTATAACAAAAAAAATATATATAATTTTTTTTATTGTACGTTTGTTTGTTTTTTTGCTATATATAACACACACACATATATTCATACATACATTTACACACATACACCAACTATATTGCCAAAAGTATTGGGACACCTGCCTTTACACGCACATGAACCTTATTGTCATCCCAGTTTTAGTCCGTAGGGCTCAATATTGAGTTGACCCTCCCTTTGTAGCTATAACAGCTTCAACTCTTCTGGGAAGGCTGTCCACAAGGTTTAGGAGTGTGTCTATGGGAATGTTTGACCATTCTTCCAGAAGCACATTTGTGAGGTCAGGCACTGATGTTGGACGGGAAGGCCAGGCTCACAGTCTCCACTCTAATTTATCACAAAGGTGTTGCATCGGGTTGAGGTCAGGACAGGCCAGTCAAGTTCTTCCACCCCAAATTTGCTCATCAATGTCTTTATGGACCTTGCTTTGTGCACTGGTTCAAATCATTTGGTGGAGAGGGAGAAGATTATGGTGATGGGTTGTTCTTCAGGGGTTGGACTTGGCCCCTTAATTCCAGTGAACTTGCGGAGCCCGAGAGTCTAAGCGGGCGGCTCAGCATCGAGTGAGAGTCAGAGAGTGGGCGGTCAGCTGGTCGGCTCTGTGGGTGAGCAGGCAGCAGGCCAATCAACAAGCAGCCGCAGGCAGGGGAAGCAGAGAGATGACATCATCTATCACCGCCCGCTCTGCATCCCTGCAGTAACTTCCGCCCTCACTGTGCCCTCACTGTGCAAGCAGGAGAGAGATTACATTGTCTCTCTGTTGCCTGACTCTGACAAGCAAAACACCACCTTAGCAAGTGACAACCCGCAAGGTGTGGCAAGTGACAATCCGCAACGTGTGGCAGGTGACGTGGCAAGTGACAATCCGCAAGGTGTGGCAGGTGACGTGGCAAGTGACAATCTGCAAGGTGTGGCAGGTGACGTGGCAAGTGACAATCTGCAAGGTGTGGCAGGTGACGTGGCAAGTGACAATCCGCAAGGTGTGGCAGGTGACGTGGCAAGTAACAATCCACAACATGTGGCAGGTGACGTGGCAAGTGACAATCCGCAACATGTGGCAGATGACATGGCAAGTGACTACCACAACATGTGGCTGGTGGCAGGCAAGTGACATTCCGCAACGTGTGGCAGGTGACATGGCAAGCTGCATCTGGTGGCAGGCAAGTGACATTCTGCAACATGTGGTAGGTGACGTGACAATCCGCAACGTGTGGCAAGTGACAATCCGCAACGTGTGGCAAGTGACAATCCGCAACGTGTGGCAAGTGACAATCCGCAACGTGTGGCAAGTGACAATCCGCAACGTGTGGCAAGTGACAATCCGCAACGTGTGGCAAGTGACAATCCGCAACGTGTGGCAAGTGACAATCCGCAACGTGTGGCAAGTGACAATCCGCAACGTGTGGCAGGCGACGTGGCAAGTGACAATCTGCATCTGGTGGCAGGCGACGTGGCAAGTGACACACTTTGGCCTCCCGCTGATTCTGGAGTATGGCGAGTTGAACCATTTTATATTACAATGTTATAATATAAATAATGCTCTTCAAATCACCATAACAACCATGGTGCCGAGATCATTGAAGCGCCAACACCAGTCATTTCCCTGATAAATCCTCCCCCCCCCAAAAAAAAATTTTTTTTTTCTGGTAAAGCCCCTCCAGAGACTAGACTCTGGATCCGCCCCTGCGCTGTACAGACATTGGCTGCTCCATTCTTATTAACACCTGAGCCGGGGGAAGCCAGCTTGGAACGTTTTTGCTGACTGAGGAACTGGAAGTCTCAGCTGGCAGCAACGAGTCTCCTATGACTTGCCAGAGAAGCCCTAAATCTCAGGCCTGGCCTGGAAAATATCTGTCGAAAAAAGGGACCCGACGCACGTAAAATGAGAACGAGCGTTTAAAATTGACTGCGACATATGCAGACAAACACCAGCCAGTGTCTTTTCACCTGTCAATTCTTATGTTGGTAATTAGGATTCCCTACGACTCTCAGCGCAACGGCTCCGAAGCCCATACCGATATTTTTGCTGGCGCTCGTTCTGCTCGCGTTGTTCCCATTGCTGGCGCGGAGAGACTCGGCTAATCCGGAATTCTACGGACGAGCTCTCATCTTTCTACAGATCACTGGAGTGTGTCCTGAGGGAAATCTCCAGCAAACTGGGCTGGCCTCGCACTGTCCCTGCTAATCACAATCATGTTGTGACCCTACCGCGGGCATGCCGCGACTTCGCAAAACTAGAGCCTCCAAGCTTAACCCTCTCTGCGCTTGAGGGAGTGCGCCACTGTGCCAGTTGGTAAAAAAAGGTCAGTGGTCCCATTGCCATCTCCCCAATACGTGCCGCAGGGAGGAGCTGAAACTATTTCACAATTTAAATTGCAGGATTTATACACGTTAAAAAGGTCAATTCAAAGTCAGGGTACAGCAAACATTTGGTTACCCCAGCTCCACTGCCAATATAGAAGTCCACCAACTGTGATTCAGTGCTCTAGCCAGGACGTTCAGGCCCCATAAATACAATACTTGAATCAAAAAGGGCTGGCAACTCGGATGCTCTTGAAAAAGAGCCCTTATTTGTTACATGGGTACAGGCTGACGCGTTTCGGCTAAGAAGCCTATATCAAAGCATTAACAACTAAAGAGTAGTTGTCGGCAAGTGAAATCATGAGTTGGCTTCCTCTAGGTCTCAGATATTCCAGAGTTGAGATATTTCCACCATAAATTCTTGAACTTCTGACAGCAACAGAACCAAAACTTGGTGCCATACTGCCCTAGAGCATAGTTTAACCTTTTTTCATTCAATGCACGCTTTAAAATGATGGACAATCTTGAGGCACCCTCCAAAATTTTGAACAGTCTTGAGGCACTCCATTCTATTCTATTCTGATAGCTTTACATAATGCAGCAACATCAATAAACATAGGACACCCAATGTTAAAGGCAGGGTTTGAAGAATTTGCTTGGAATCTAGGAGCCAGCTAAAAGTTGTGCAGAAGCGAACACATACGTGAGTAGCGCCCACATATGTAAAACGGTATTCAAACCACACATGAGGTATCGTCAGGTTCGTTGGAGCAAGAGCAATAATTCTAGCTCTAGACCTCCTCTTACTCAAAACATGCAACTTGTAGAATTTTTTAAACTTTGCGTCGGGTAAAAGTTTGTCGCCATTCCACGAGCGGACGCAATTTTCAAGCGTGACATGTTGGGTATCAATTTACTTGGCGCAACATTATCTTTCACAATATAAAAAAAAATTGGGCTAACTTTACTGTTGTCTTATTTTTTCATTTAAAACAAGTGTATTTTTTCCCCAAAAAAGTGCGCTTGTAAGACCGCTGCACAAATACGACAGAAAGTATTGCAACGATCGTCATTTTATTATCTAGGGTGTTGGAATAAAAAAATATACATAATGTTTGGGGGTTTTAATTAGAAGGAAGGAGATGGAAGTGAAAACAGTAAAAAAAAAAAAAAAAAAAACACACATTAGAACTGCTGTTTTACTTGTAAAGCCAACGGCCACCACCAGATGGCGCCATGTCACAGAAGGAAGCTTGGGCCTTCACAAGCCTGCAAAGCCGTGGCCTAAATTACGCAATTGTGCGGCGGTGGGGGTGCACAGACACACAGGATCCTGTGCCTCCGTGCACCCCCACCTTCCCCGCGGCGAAATCGCAGCGGGCCCGCTACGGCCGGTAATTGAGACCGCAAAGCCGCGGCCTCGATTACCAGCGGGCACGGGCGCCAGGTCACAATTTCTTGTTGAAATTGCGACCTGGCGCCCGGATTTTGTCGAGCCCTGGTTAAAGGTGAAAGCAAATACAGTGGAACCTCGGAATATGAGCATAATCCGTTCCAGGAGAATGCTTGTAATCCAAGACACTCGCATATCAAAGCGAGTTTCCCCATTGAAGTCACTGGAAATGAAAATGATTTTGAATAACTGGACATCTCAGTACACCGACCGTGTACTGGAAGGTAAACTGAGCTGCTTACATTCCACAGAGGATTGTGAAGATGCAGGTAAGTGCACTTTATTGCAGAAGAGACGTTGCATGCCACTTCTGCAACAAATAGCGGCCTGTTCAATTTTTTACATTTAGACACTTTAAAATTGGTGGGTTTATCTCCGCTTTAAAATCACTACCCCCTGCATCCTCATATTTTGGCCACACTGATATTGAATAGTTGGTGATAGCGCCCCCCGGCTTTGCCAAACACCGCCTGTGCCATGTCAGTTGCTTCCCCAGAGGCTGTAAGCAGGTTAGCGCGATTAAATCCCATTGTATTCTGGAATTAAAAAGGTTAAAGTCTGCAGAGAGGGAGAACTAATAAACTTTGTGGTGGAATAATCACATCTTCTCATAGTGACAGGTCTCCTTTCCCTTGCCCTCCGTGTCGCTGCTAATTTCAGTCAAACTCTGTGCTCTCAGGTTTTTTTTTTTTTTTTACAAAACCAGAGCCAGCCAAACAGGAAAACAAAAAAAAAAAAGAAAACTGCAGTGAAAAACGTCAAGATGCCCAAAACTAAATCTATGAGCTGCGTGGGCGGCTCTGCGCCTGGAGATCAGTGTAATCTGGCGGCACACAGATAGAAAGCTTTAAAATAAACAAGAAGCATAAAGTGGAACTCTAGTATAATATGCAGATTGTTCTAAATTGGGGGCTTTTGAAGTCACTCCATACTGTACAACTAAATTTAAAATAAACCTCTGCTAAAAATATGTAGGATGCCATTGTTTAACCTCTTCTGCAAATCTCAGCTGCCTGGCCGCAAGTACAAGAGGGGGAGCGCAAGTACAAGAGGGGGAGCGCAAGTACAAGAGGGGGAGCGCAAGTACAAGAGGGGGAGCGCAAGTACAAGAGGGGGAGCGCAAGTACAAGAGGGGGAGCGCAAGTACAAGAGGGAGATCGCAAGTACAAGAGGGGGAGCGCAAGTACAAGAGGGGGAGCGCAAGTACAAGAGGGGGAGCGCAAGTACAAGAGGGGAGCGCAAGTACAAGAGGGATAGCGCAAGTACAAGAGGGATAGCGCAAGTACAAGAGGGAAAGCACAAGACCGGGAGAAGAAGAAGAGAGTGAACGCAAGACCGGGAGAAGAAGAAGAGAGTGAACGCAAGACCGGGAGAAGAAGAAGAGAGTGAACGCAAGACCGGGAGAAGAAGGAGAGTGAACGCAAGACCGGGAGAAGAAGAAGAGAGTGAACGCAAGACCGGGAGAAGAAGAAGAGAGTGAACGCAAGACCGGGAGAAGAAGAAGAGAGTGAACGCAAGACCGGGAGAAGAAGAAGAGAGTGAACGCAAGACCGGGAGAATGAGAAGAAGAGAGGGAGCGCAAGCCTGGGAGAAGGGAAGCGAGGGAGCGCAAGACCGGGAGAAGGGAAGCGAGGGAGCGCAAGACCGGGAGAAGGGAAGCGAGAGAGGGAGCGCAAGACCGGGAGAAGGGAAGCGAGGGAGCGCAAGACCGGGAGAAGGGAAGCGAGGGAGCGCAAGACCGGGAGAAGGGGAAGGAGAGAGTGAGCGCAAGACCGGGAGAAGGGAAGCGAGGGAGCGCAAGACCGGGAGAAGGGGAAGGAGAGAGTGAGCGCAAGACCGGGAGAAGGGAAGCGAGGGAGCGCAAGACCGGGAGAAGGGAAGCGAGGGAGCGCAAGACCGGGAGAAGGGAAGCGAGGGAGCGCAAGACCGGGAGAAGGGAAGCGAGGGAGCGCAAGACCGGGAGAAGGGAAGCGAGGGAGCGCAAGACCGGGAGAAGGGAAGCGAGGGAGCGCAAGACCGGGAGAAGGGAAGCGAGGGAGCGCAAGACCGGGAGAAGGGAAGCGAGGGAGCGCAAGACCGGGAGAAGGGAAGCGAGGGAGCGCAAGACCGGGAGAAGGGAAGCGAGGGAGCGCAAGACCGGGAGAAGGGAAGCGAGGGAGCGCAAGACCGGGAGAAGGGAAGCGAGGGAGCGCAAGACCGGGAGAAGGGAAGCGAGGGAGCGCAAGACCGGGAGAAGGGAAGCGAGGGAGCGCAAGACCGGGAGAAGGGAAGCGAGGGAGCGCAAGACCGGGAGAAGGGAAGCGAGGGAGCGCAAGACCGGGAGAAGGGAAGCGAGGGAGCGCAAGACCGGGAAAGGAAGCGAAAGACCGGGAAAGGAAGCGAGGGGGAGCGCGCCCCAGAAACACCTGAGCGTGTGAGAGACAGATTGCAAGAGTGAGAGTACAAGAGAAAGGACGAGAGAGAGCAAGAATGGAGTAGAGAGTGTGAATAAGTGAACAAGCACAAATTAAAGAGTATGCACAAAAAAGAGCGCAAGAGGACAAGAGAGAGAGAATGAGAAGGCGAGAGAGCGTGAAAGAACGAGAGAGAGAATGCACACAAGAGAACCGACTGATGGTTAGGATCCAGCTCCCCCCTCCCCCTCTTTTCTGTACCATTACTGCTTTCTACTAAAGAATAACCTCTCATATTTGTGTCAATGAAGGAAATGTATTTATTTAGAGCGATTGTCGCACTAAGCAGCGGATAAAAGCAAAAAGGGTCGCCATGCATTTGCATGCTAAAAATAGCTTCTCGCAATATTACACATTTAATCAGCTTGTGTTTGGGTAAACACACAATCTTCTGGGTATAAATGTTTCCTGCACATTGTATCCTATAGGGGAGATCTGCATACATTGTATTCATGTTGGTGACAGTTGAATCATTTTGTTGCAAAACATACAAATTGTTAGTAATATAAACCTGCCCAGAGGAAAACAACTCATCAGCTACACTGTCTGCAAAGGGCAAAAAGTGAGGATCTTTAGAAGAGAGGCATGGAAGACTGAGAGGTGATGGGAGGTCAGGACACATATACTGTATATGGTACCGTCACATCAGTCCTCGCCCTTGAAGAGCAAGGCGCACCTGCCTTATAGCCCTAGGGTGAATGGTTTCAATCTAACCCACCATACTGCCTGCATGGAGTTTGCATGTTCCCCCTGTGCCAACCCAATATAGAACCCTACAGACTAAGACTGGGATGCTGTTTAAGATTATGTGCGTGTAAAGGCCAGCGTCCCAATACACTATATTGCCAAAAGTATTGGGACACCTGACTTCACACGCATATGATATTTAAGGGCATCCCAGTCTTAGTCCGTAGGGTTTAATATTGAGTTGGCCCCGCCCTTTGCAGCTAAAACAGCTTCAACTCTTTTGGGTAGGCTGTCCACAAGGTTTAGGAGTGTGTCTATGGGAATGTCTGACCATTCTTCCAAACGTGAATTTTTGAGGTCAGGCACTGATGTGAACGAGAAGGCCTGGCTTGCAGTCTCCACTCCAATTCATCCCAAAGGTCTTCCATCGGGTTGAGGTCAGGACTCTGAAGGCCAACCAAGATCCTCCAACCCAAACTTGCTCATCCATATCTTTATGGACCTTGCTTTGTGCACCGGGGTGCAGTCATTTTGGAACAGGAGGGTGGTCAGGGATGGACTGGCCATTGGGACTACAGGGAGTTTCAAGGTGGGCCGGTTTCAGTGACAGCGGACCGCCGCTACCCCCTC
This sequence comes from Rana kukunoris, assembly GCA_029574335.1. Classification (NCBI taxonomy): domain Eukaryota; kingdom Metazoa; phylum Chordata; class Amphibia; order Anura; family Ranidae; genus Rana; species Rana kukunoris. The sequence continues at coordinate 15,084,320 of CM056058.1, read as the reverse complement.
CGCTCTTCCGTCTCTCCTCCCTTTCCGCAGCGCTCACCTCCTCTCCCTCACTGCGGCGTTCACCTGGGGGGAAAGAGAAGCAGGGGGATGACAGAGGAGCATTGGGGAGGGGACAGACAGCTGACTCAACAGCTATGGCCTGAGAGTTTTTCATTTCTGACCAATCTTGTCCCATAAGGGGGGGCACCAAACTGATTCTTTGCCCCAAGTGAAATAAGGTCTAGCTTCCCCACTAGTACTGCCTATAAGAGTACCATTACCAGCCATTCTACTCTAATAAAGTAGAGAGGCTAGTGGCTAGTGAAGGGGGAGAGGGGGCTTGGGTGGCCGGGGGGTGCGGGAGTTGTCCGGCCACCATGGGAGAGACCTGTCAAAATAGGCCAGTCTGGATGAAGTCCAGTCCTGAGGGTGGGCCAACTAAATATTGAACCCTACAGTCTAATACGCCGTTAAAAATCATATGCGTGTAAAGGCAGGCGTCCCAATACTTTTGGTAATATAGTGCATCTTCAGCTTTTATTTCCCAGCTCCGGTTTTAATACGACGAGTCGCTACGAGACGCTTTGTATTTCTGACACTTTGATAAACTTGGCCCGACGTCCTCCACTGAACCCTGAATGGTCCTTTTACAGCCGTGTCCTGTACAGCTGCCCAAATAAATAAATACATACATCCTATGGTTATTCCCTATCTCAGAACCGAACCCAAGAGCCGCCACAACAAAAAGGCCAGTGTCTGGTGCACCCGGACATAGATCAGTGTGTACACAGAGATCCATAAGACAAATAAAACTCGCTGGCAAACAATAGACGCACATTAACGGAGCGGTTTATGGGGCTGGGCACGGTCGTGTAGCGCCAGGAAGAAGCGCGCTGACCCTGGCTTGACCCTTTAAAGAGGAGCAATCACTGAGATTTATAGATATTACCCTAAAACTTCTCTGGATTGGGCAGATGGCCAGGCCTAGATTAACTGTTTGGTGCACAGCTGCCAAGCACAGCTCTGGACATAGGAATGGCGAAGACTCACCCATGGAGCGTCCGAAAAAAATTGTATACAATATATAGTCAATTGCGGTACATTAAAAGGCAATTTATAGTCAATTCAATGCTTTGAAAATAAATAAATATTTAAAGATATTATATACAGAGGAATAAGGGACAATGGACAAAAAAAAAAAAAAACATCCCACCATGTCGTGTCCCATAGGATTCAATATATAAAATATATCAATGGATGAAAAAAAATGGGCCATCACAGGCACCACATCCCATATTAAAGCGGAGGTCCAGCTGTGTAAAAAATAAAAAAAGAATTAAAAAAGTCAGCAGCTACAATGTAGCTGCTGACTTTTATTACGCGCACTTACCTGTCCAGGGTGCCCACAATGTCGGCCACCCGAGGCCGATCCGTCCTCCGTATTGTGTGCCCGCCCATCCTTACCTTACCCTTTCACACTGAGGCACTGCAAAAAACGCCCTAAAACGTTAGGGTCTTAGCGGTGCTTTACCAGCACATTGGGATTGCAGATGAGGCTTTGCTTGAAAAACGCTCGAAAGGCGCTTGAAAAACGCTTGAAAAACGCTCGAAAAACATCCCAGTGTAAAAGATGCCTAAGGGAGGCAGTGGAGACTTAGGCCGCGTACACACGTCCGAGAACCTCGAAAATCAAATTTCCTCATTGCACAACGAGGAAAAAGAGAGCATGCTCTCTATTTTGGCCCAAGAGCTTCCCGACGGGACGCTTGTCAAAAGTGTACACACGACCGATTTTCTCGACAGAATAGGTCTCCCAGCGAGCTTCTCGCTGTATTCTGCCGAGAAGCTCGGTCGTGTGTATGGGGCCTGACAGCTTCACTGCCCATTTCCTACTGCACATGCACGAGTCGCGGCGCTTTGTGAATGGGCGGCTGTCTCCTGGGAGACACACTGGTCCCAGAAGACAGCACACCCCATTTCCCAGGAGGCAACGCGAGGATAAGAGAGATCACGTGGCATAGGAAGTGGCAGATTAGGATGATCTGCCTAGCAACGGCCATTTCTGGCAAGGTATAAAATTATTTTTTTCGCAAATTTTTTGTAGCGCTTTATTTTTTTTATTTAAAAGGGTGGACCTCCGCTTTAATGGATAAAAGAACCAAAATAATGTTGTTGTTTTTTCTTCAAAAGGTGCCAAGAGTAATAAGAATTGTATGTAATAAAACATTGAGAAATAAGTATAGTTCAGTATAAAATGAAATAAATCATACGGAGGCCTCTATATGCCACCCCAGTTCTTCTCAGCCATTACTGATCATGGTAGATTATTAAGACCTCGGCCCGGATTCACGTAGATCAGTGTATCTTTATGTCAGCGTAGCATATCTTTACGCTACGCCGACGCAACGTTGAGAGGCAAGCATGCTATTCACAAAGAATATGCGCTCAACGTTGTGCCAGCGTAGCGTATAGTTGTCGGCGTAAGCCGACGCAAGTCAAAGTAGGTGGAAGTGGGCGTGATATATTATAATGAAGCGTGACCCCATGCAAATGATGGCCACAGCTTCAAAAACACGAACTGCGCATGCGTCGTCTCTTGGACGCATCCCAGTGCGCATGCTCACAGTTAAGTCAAAATAGCTGCCTAAGATACGTCAAACACTGCTTACTATGTGAACGTAATCTACGCACAGCCCTATTCGAGTAGTACTACGTAAACGGCGTACGCACCGTAAAATTTGACGGCGTCGTTCCCTGGCCCATACCTTTGCATTACCTGCGCCTCCTATATGAGGGGTAACTTTACGCCGGACGTAAGCCTTACACAAACCACGTATATGAAACGGCCGGGCGCATCTACGTTCGTGAATCGGCGTATCTTACTCATTTGCATATTTAAAATAGGAACGTCGAATGCATCCAGCGTAACTATGCGCCCACGATACGGCGGCGTAGGCAAGTTACGTCGGGCGGCTGAAGCCTTGTTTTACGACGTATCTAGCTTCGCGAATCGGCGTAACAATACGACAGCGCACATTTGTACTTACGACCACATATCTCTAGATACGCCGGCGTAAAAGTTTCGTGAATCCGGGCCCTCATATGATATTTGTCATGTGCGATGTATGGACCAAACCAATCTCTCAATGTTTAATACAGATTTTGAATCTTTGTTTGGTATACTCCATTTAAACAAGCAAGCAAGCAAGCATGCAATAATATGTCACATCCAAATTTATTTTAAAATAATAATAATAATAAAAAGAAAAAGAGGATAGGTTCACCAAAAAAGCCAAATGCGCTCTCCCCCCCGAACCCCCCCCCCTTTTTTTTGTATTTGTCCTTCGGTTTGTACAATGTGAATGGTTACTGTAAATACAGTATGCAACGTGCCATACTTATTGATTTCCATTTGAATCACCTTTATGTCTCCAATGACTTACAGATGCACTCTGGAATTCTTCCAGATCTTGGTTACTTTTATATAATTGTACAGCCCATGATTTGTATCCCAGAAAACTTCAATAAAAACTTACTTGAAAAGCAAATACACAAAGGGGGGTTATTTACGAAAGGCAAATCCACTTAACACTACAAGTGCAAAGTGCACATGAAATGCAGTCGCTGTAAATCTGAGGGGTAGATCTAAAATGAGGGGGAAGCTCTGCTGATTTTATCATCCAATCATGTGCAAGCTAAAATGCTGTTTTTTATTTTCCTTGCATGTCCCCCTCAGATCTACAGGGACCGCACTTCCAAGTGCACTTGGGGATAGATTCAGAAAGACTCAGTGATTTTTTTCGTGACTGCAACATTATGGCGGACACTTCGGACAATTTCGACAAATTTTTGTGACCATTGTCATTTTCACAGCAAAAACTGCATGAAAAATACATTGTTTACTGTGAAAATGACAATTGCAGTTTGGGAGTTAACCACAAGGGGGTGCTGAAGGGGTTAAGTGTGACCTCATCTGTGTTTCTAACTGTAGGGGGGTGTGGCTGTAGGCATGACGTCATTGATTGTGTGTCCCTATATTAAGGAACACACAATCGATGACGCCGCCACAGTGAAGAACGGGGAAGCTGTGTTCACACACGGCTCTCCCTGTTCTTTAGCTCCGGGGACCGATCCGCGGGTCCTGGCTGGGCATTAATCAATCCCGTACCGGTACGGGATTGTGCCCAGCCATGCCATTCTGCCAAAGTATATCGGCGTTGGGCGGTCCTTAACACTTCAGCCCCGGACCATATTGCTGTCCAAAGACCAAAGCACTTTTTGCGATTCGGCACTGCGTCGCTTTAACTGACAATTGCGCGGTCGTGCGACATGGCTCCCAAACAAAATTGGCGTCCTTTTTTTCCCACAAATAGAGCTTTCTTTTGGTGGTATTTGATCACCTCTGCGGTTTTTATTTTTTGCGCTATAAACAAAAACAGAGCGACTATTTTGAAAAAAATGCAATATTTTTTACTTTTTTCTATAATAAATATCCCCCAAAAATATATAAAAAAAAATATTTTTTCCTCAGTTTAGGCCGATACGTATTCTTCTACATATTTTTCGTAAAAAAAATCGCAATTAGCATTTATTGATTGGTTTGCGCAAAAGTTATAGCGTTTACAAAATAGGGGGTAGTTTTATGGCATTTTTATTATTATTATTTTTTTTACTAGTAATGGCGGCGATCAGCATTTTTTTTCGGTACTGTGACATTATGGCGGACACTTCGGACACTTTTGACACATTTTTGGGACCATTGGCATTTTTTTAGCGATCAATGCTATAAAAATGCATTGGATTACTATAAAAATGCCATTGGCAGTGAAGGGGTTAACACTAGGGGGCAGGGAAGGGGTTAAGTGTGTTCCTATTTGTGTTCTAACTGTATGGGGGGGTGGACTTACTAGGGGGAATCACTGATCTTCTGTTCATACATTGTATGAACAGAAAATCAGCGTTTCCCCCGCTGACAGGAACGAGCGCTGTGTGTTTTCACACACAGCTCCCGTTCCCCGCTCTGTAACGAGCGATCGCGTGTGCCCGGCGGCGATCGTGCCCGCCAGGCACGGGACTCGGGGGCGAGCGGGGGGGCGCCGCCGGCGCGCACACGCCCCCTAGTGGCCGCGAAAGGCGCGACGTAGAGCTACGGGCTCTCGCGCAGCAGTGCCGACCTGCCGCCGTATTACTGCGGCGGCTGGTCGGCAAGTGGTTAAAGGAACACTAAAGTCAGAAATATAAAAAAAAAAACAAACATGTTATACTTACCTCCACTGTGCAGCTCATTTTGCACAGAGTGGCCCCGAACGCTGTCTTCTGGGGTCCCTCGGCATCGGCGGCTGTCTCGGCTCCTCCTCGCAAAAGCTTTCTACCTTCATACGAGCTCGCACAGTGGAAAGCTTTTGCGAGCGCGCTCCCGTGAATACAGCGGCGGCCATAGCCGCCGACTGTATCACTCGGCCCCGCCCCCCCGGTGCGCCGCGTCATCCGCTGTGATTGACAGCAGCGCCAGCCAATGGCTGCGCTGCTATCAATCCGCCCAGCCTAGCCAATCAATGGCCAGGCTGGGAACCGAACAGGATGACAAGCACGGGCCCGGGAATTTCGAACGGTCAGATAAGTAAAACGGGGGCCCGGGGGGGTGGGGGGTTATTGGGCCGGTGCTGTGAGATAGGATGCATTAAGGTAAAAAAAAACGGTCACCTTTACAACCCCTTTAAGCGGTTAATAACTACAATTTCCCCAGATAAAACAGTGTGTGCCGCTACAGAAACAGCTCTCCAATTAGGCAGCTGCCTAAGGCCTTGCACTCACCAGGGTCTCACGGCCGCCTAATTTGCCTGTGATCAATACTAATGTCAGCACCATCGGATCTCTCCATCACCCCTCTCTCTCTCACCTCCCCCTCCCTTCTTGCATTGGCTGAATATGTCTGATGGGTGAGGAGGGTGCCCTGGAAGTGATGATGATCACCTGTGTGCGAAATCCATGCATTTTCTGCAGCCATATTTCTTGCTCCCCCATTATGGGCGCGAGTGGGTCTTCGTGTCTAAATTTTGTCTAAGGCCTCACAAAGCCTAGAGCCGCCTCTGCCCCCACCCAGGCTCCGCTCTCCATTAGCTGAAGACTCCTCCTGTCTATTGTGAAATTTGAAGTTGGGCATACACTAATAAAATATATTTCAACGTTTTTCACAACACTCAATTTTCTAATCGTTAGTGGAGTCACAAATCAACGTTCATTTTGACGGCAGTGGTGAAAACATTTGAGCGAGCCACCCACCAGATTCGAATTTATACCATTGTACTGTATGTGGTTTTCATTTGGGGGAAATCCATTCACACCAAAATTGAACAACACATTTTTGAAGTTCTTTTGGTCAACATTCGCCACGTCATCAAATGTACTGAATTGTTGAGAAATCCTCTAGTCTATAGCCGGCGTCACGCGTGGCCGTCTCTGCGGTGGTCAGATTGATCCTCCACACCTGCCTGCCCTTGAATGTCTATTGACGCCTTTAGTGTGTTGCCCAGTATAGGCAATCCTAGATGCAACCCTACACTGTGCACACCACACCACACAACCCCTATGGGGGGGGGAGTAAAGATGCAATCACAAAACGACCAACAACTAGATATTGATCGATCTGATTTTCCATAAAGCTGAAACATTAGCGCAGGTTACTCATTAGCAAAAGGCATTAGCTGTCTTAGTGATCATAGAGTGCAGGTCAAAGTATCAAGATGACGCGTAAAATCCACCATTGCACATGAGATTTATACCAATTTAGAGGAAAATATGTGATTTTTAATTAGTGACCATTTGCATCTTCTAAGCCAGTGGTGGTCAACCTTCTTGATATAGGAAACCTCAAGTGTGGCCCCCGACATCACCAAAAGACCACACAAATGTCAGAGAATATTCATTAGTAGAATATTCTAACAGGATGTAGACAAAGGCAATGGGCATGATACAAGAGATGGCCAGAGACTGCAGACACGATACAAGAGATGGCCAGGGACAGCAGACACGAAACAAGAGATGGCCAGGGACAGCAGACACGATACAAGAGATGGCCAGGGACTGCAGACACGATACAAGAGATGGCCAGGGACAGCAGACACGATACAAGAGATGGCCAGGGACTGCAGACACGATACAAGAGATGGCCAGGGACTGCAGACACGATACAAGAGATGGCCAGGGACTGCAGACACGATACAAGAGATGGCCAGGGACTGCAGACACGATACAAGAGATGGCCAGGGACTGCAGACATGATACAAGAGACGGCCAGGGACTGCAGACACGATACAAGCAATGGCCATGGACTGCAGACACGATACAAGAGATGGTCAGGGACTGCAGACACGATACAAGAGATGGTCAGGGACTGCAGACACGATACAAGAGATGGTCGGAGACAGCAGACACAATGATACAAGAGATGGTCAGAGACTGCAGACACAATGATACAAGAGATGGTCAGAGACTGCAGACACAATGATACAAGAGATGGTCAGAGACTGCAGACACAATGATACAAGAGATGGTCAGAGACTGCAGACACAATGATACAAGAGATGGTCAGAGACTGCAGACATGATACAAAAGATGGTCAGAGACTGCAGACATGATACAAGAGATGGTTAGAGACTGCAGACACGACACAAGAGATAATAGGAGACACAGCAGACATGATACAAGAGATGGCGTACAAGATCCTGGAAGGGAAATATGTGCCCCTATTATTTGGGTTGTGGTCCCTTTAAAAAGGGGGGATGAAGCCCCATTGGAATACTCAGGGATGTTCACCCAGGCAGGGTGATGTATTTGGGTGTGCTCCAATAGAGAGAGAAACCGGACTTGCAGCTTTTTCAGTCCAGTCCCCACATAGGACCTGGATTTTGAGGCTTATTGTGATTTTTGGATCAGAAAAAGCCTCCAACCCCAATTACAAATACTTCAGTCCTGTACAGGTTACCCGACCTGAGAGGGCTGAAAGGGGCAGGAAGCCGTCAGCGGGTATCTGTGAGGTTTTGACTGAAAGATGACAATTTGTGAGAGGACTGAACCATCTGGCTACCAGAACACTGCCTGGGTTTCTCTGGCTTTTTCCTGGACCCCAAAGCAGGCGGGAACCCTGAACCCTGGTGTGGGACTAGTATACTGGCAGTGAGGCATTTTATTTGCTGTATACCAGAGTTATGGACTGTTTTGTCCGATTTGCTGAAGAAAGAGGTTTTTGTTTGCCTGATTTATGGAAGAAAAATAATAAGATAGTTACTACCGCTACTATTCCAAAACCCCAAATATCAAAAGGTCAGAGACTGTGGATATGCTGGAGGCTCAGGAGACAATCATAGACTGAAGACATATTACACAAAGCTTCTAGAAATCAGTACAACAGGAAAACACAGATTGGTGTCCGCAGGGGCCCAGAGGACTCACAAAAAATGCCAACGAGTCGCAGGTTGGACACCAGGGTCCGAAGCCTTCTTAAAATTTGTGTGTGATCAACATACTGTATTACTCTTTCCCGTTGAATCTCCATTAGACCAAAACAAAAAACGGTCCCCTGCTATGGCTGGCTTGCGTTGTACAGTGCGCGGCAGATGCACAGATGCAAGATATTAAAGTCATGCTGAGCTATGCACAGCTGCAACATCATTATGCTACGCTGACAATATAAATGCTGTGCAAGGAAGTGACAGCCAGACCAGAGCATTAATATAGGTACGCCGCTCGGACAGTACGCCGCGGGGGGTTTGCGCGGACCCCGGTGCTGGAACCAGTCCAGCCATCGATCTGCAGAAAATCTCATTTCACAGGAGGCACCTGCTGGCTAACGATAAGCCAGTCCGGGCGTCAGAGGTGGGGACGCTCGGGAGGAGATTCACAGGGAAATGCGCACTTCAGCGCTACGAAGGAAGCCTTGCTTCTGTGTCCTCTCCGTGGCTTAACCTTCCTGAACAGCTTTGATTCGCTAATTTGAGCCAAGCCAAGCGTCGCCAGAGAAGCGAGGAGGACAGAGAAGGGAGATGGTGATAGGAGATTTGCAGATAATGCTGAGGGCAGGATTCAAAGATTGTTGGACAGAAGACAAAAGAAACCCTGCAGACTTTCACATGTCCTCTGGGTCTGATCAACCTGCCTCTTTGCTGTGTACTGCATAGTATCCACTTAAGGACCAGGACACTTCTCCTACAAATCACTATTTTTTTTCTTGATAGAAAACCATTTGGACTTAGGGTGGTGGAGGCCCCTGGGCTTAATAATCAAAGGGGCCCCGGGAGCTGAGAAGTGGGGGGGTGGGTTGTTCCCGCCGACTGATCATAGTTGTTGCGCCGGGAGATCCACCGACCGACCAAAGTTGTTGAGTGTGGGGGGGGGGGACTTGTTACCTCTTCCCAGGGCTGCCCCTTCAGTAATTTTGGGACCCTTTACACAGCTGCAGTGAAGGGGGCCCCTGGAGCATCAAAGTTGTTGAAGGGGTGGGGGCTGCTGAGAATTACATTTTGTGTGGGGGTTGCCACAATTGCTGCGAAATTGCGGGAGGGGGTTGCCGCGATCGGGGGGATTGCCGCAAAATTGCAGGGGGTTGCCGCGATTGGGCCTGTGGCCCCCTATTGGGTGGGGCCAGGGCCGGACTTACCATTGGGCTTGACTGGGCTCACGCCCATGGGCCCCACCCAATAGGGGGCCACAGGCCCAATCGCGGCAACCCCCTGCAATTTTGTGTCAATCCCCCCGATCGCGGCAACCCCCTCCCGCAATTTCGCGGCAATCGTGGCCACCCCCACACAAAATGTAATTCTCAGCAGCCCCCCCCACCTTCAACTACTTCGATGCTCCAGGGGGCCCCTTCACTGCAGCTGTGTAAAGGGGCCCCAAAATTACTGAAGGCGGCCCTGGGAGGAGGCAACAAGTCCCCCCCGCACTCAACAACTTTGGTCGGTCGGCGGATCCCCCGGCGCAAAACAACTATGATCAGTCGGCGGGAACAACCCACCCCCCCATGTCTCTGCTCCGGGGGGCCCCTTTGATTATTAAGCCCAGGGTTCCCCACCACCCTAAGTCCTGCCCTGGGTGGGGCCCATGGGCTTAAGCCAAGTCAAGCCCAATGGTAAGTCCGGCCCTGCCCGCAAACACTATATTATTTTTTTTAGCAGAGGCCCTAGAGAAATCAAATGGCAATAATATGTCACATGCTATTTTTTTTTTTTTTTACACAAATTGAACAATATATAACCCAATTTTTCGTAAAATATAAAAATGATGTTACGCCAAGTAAATAGATACTTAACATGTCATGCCTTAAAATTGCGCAGACTCGTGAAATGGCGCCAAGCTACAGTACTTAAAAATCTCCATAGGCGACACTTTTCTATTTTTTTATTATTTTTATTGCAGGTTTCAAAGTTAACAGTACTCAACTGAGCCTATTGGGCATACCCAGGCTCAATTGCATAGCAAAAAAAGAAAACAAACAAAAACACACAAACAAAAAGCACAATAAAAACAACCTAGCAAAAATCGAGGCATGCTCAAGTTGGCACGCTCTAACCGTCTACACAGGCTGAAATAATCAGATTTTTTTTGCCACTCTCCCTCTCAAACATCCTCGTCTATCACAAATGAGAGGGCGATTGTGATAGGCGGAACACTGAACACAGCGTTTGCTGGAAAACCGCGTGTTACGCCTATCACGGAACAGCACAAGGAGGAGCGCGAGTTTTTAAAACTGCACAACCGCCGTCTGAATATGTCACAGACTCTGGTACACGGATCGGATTCTGTAATGGGCACGGTGAGGTCAGGCGGCAATGGACTGACACGCTGACTCGAGTATAAGCCGACGGGGCCATTTTCTGCCCCAAAAAAAAGGCTAAAAAACCAATATACAATAATAGCTCATGTTAATTTACGTTTTTGGTTACAGTTTGTATTGTTCGGGTAATATGATAAAGACGGGGGGGGGGGGGGGGCTCCTTCTCAAGTATATAAAAGCCTGAATTTTTGTTCAAATAAAAAGTTCTAGCTTTGCAGCCAAACGAGTCCTGCCTAGTTCTTGGTTGGAATATGCGGCTATAATATGGAATATCTATAGTCAGACTGGAGGAAGCGGCATATGAAGGAAACACTTAAGTGGAGTGTGGGACATTCTGTTACAAAGCTAGTCACCCCCAAAAAGGAGGAGGGGCTTGGTTTGGGTGAAAAGTGCACATAGCGCAGCCTATTGAAGTGAATATTGAAGCTGAATTGCGTGAAAAATCGGCCACACTAAAATCTAACAGAAAAGTATGCAAGGGGCCTTAAAATTTTACATCAGGAACACTTATTCCCACAATGCAATATCTAAGCAGGGCCTAAGGCATAGGCAGTGGTGTATCTAGGGTATGGCAGCCATGGCAAGTGCCATGGGCGCCATATGAAGGGGGCGCTGTTGAGTGGCTGGGCAGCAAGGCACTAAACAGGGTCTGAGGGTCTATTCTTTCCTCCTACCGAGCATAGGCAGGATCTCCTTTTCAGCACCTTTGCTAATGGACAATGGCAGCGCTATCCCTGCTGCATTGAGCCACAGCCCTGTTCTCCCAGGCTCTCCCATTCTATCTGGTCGGGTTGGCACCAGGGCTGTCTTAATAGCATCATGGGCCCCTGGGGAAAAGTAATGCTCTGGGGCCCCTACAATGATGACAGTGCAGGTAAACGGACATCAAATAGGTAGGAGTCAGACTGCCTACCCTGTGTATCCATCACTCTCAGTGTCATCATGGGGTCCCCAATTTTCGGGCAGCGTGGGCTCAAGGACCAGCTGCTTTGGGAATAGTGCAGGGGCCCTCTATGCTGCTGGGGCCCCTAGGCAGTGCCCATGTGTGCTCTCTCATTAAGACAGCCCTGGTTGGAACGCCAGTTTCTCCCTCTCCTCTGTAAAAACTGAGGCCTTAAGTGATGAAGATTCCATCACTTCCAGTATTGGTTCTGCCTTTTCCCGGCCTTGGAGGGCAGAGGAGGGATCAGGGGTCTAATAAACCCCAAATTTCTCCATAAAGAGGATATGTCAATACCCAAGGTATCACAAGGGATGATAACTATCACTAGTTTTGTTAGCTGTTTTTCTTTTTGTGAAAGATGGGTTTCAAATGTTTCCACAGGGGCGCAGTTTCAGCGCTTGCCATAGGCGCTATTTTCACTGAACCTGCGGTCCTCCAGCTGTTGCGAAACTACAAGCCCCATAAGGCATTGCAAGCTGCTCAGTTACAAGCATGACTCCCAAAAGCAGAGGCATGATGGGGGTTGTAGTTCCATAAGAGCTGGGAGGACCACAGGTTGAGCACCCATGGCCTAAGGAATTTTTTTTTTTTTTAAATGGTATCCATTTTTTGCGACATTTTACTTTTGTAGTCGCCTAGATCTATATTAAATGGGACTATGGCGCATTGACAGTGATTGCGATGTGTGCCCGCCATTGTAAGCTGCACACAGGAATATACACGGCCCCGCGCACGCTCAGCAGGCTCCCGGCATATGTGAGAATTGCCACCAAAACATGCAGACAGATGATGTGGCGCGTTAATTCAGAAGATCGGAACGCATGGCCTGGCTTCCTTTAGGCAATTCTGGGAGATGAATAGATTTGTACCCGCAGTGTCTGTTTACTCGTAGTACAGAGCTGGCACAGGCAGAACATACATCACGGATCAGCTCTGGCACTGTCCACATTAAAACCAACATACCAAGAATTCATTTTCAACAACTTCAGCCCATTACAATTCTGGCAGGGAAAACGCACTAATGACTCCACAAAAACCTAAACCGTCGTTTATAAAAGGAGAATATAATATCACGCCGTGGAAAGTTCTGCTCTTCAGGATTACAGGAGCATAGTGAGACTTTCAAAGAGCAAAGAGGACCTGTCACATACTAAAGGAAAAACACATACGAGGGGCGCCAAGATTTTAATTATTATTCCAAAAAAAAAAAAAAGTACAAAAAACGCACGAAAATCATCCAATGAGATCACTGGATTTGGTGAGGCATCTTCCCCAAACAAACAGACCTCCCTCAAAAAAAATAGAAAAATTTATATTATATATATATATATATATATATATAATTTTTTTTTTTTTTATTATATTTTTTTTTGTCCCATACGATTGGCAAATATGTAACCACATAAGCTCATCAGCCACTTTATTAGGTACACCTGTTCAATTGCTTGAAATTGCTAATCAGCCAATCACATGGCAGCAACTCAATGCATTTAGGCATCTAGACGTGGTGAAACGACTTGCTGAAGTTCAAAATGAGCATCAGAATGAGGAATAAAGAGTATTTAGAGGGGTTGTAAAGGTTTATGTTTTTTCACCTTAAAGGGGTTGTAAAGGAAAACATTATTTTTCATAATAAGCATCCTTTACCTGCAGACAGTCCTCTTTTCACTTCCTCATTGTTCGTTTTTGCTCAAAAGTTGCTCTATTTCTTCTCTGTTCTGATCACTTCCTGCTTCTCTGATTGTTACTGACCACTGTGAAGGGAGGCTTTACTGCGGTGGTCAGCAACGTGCTCGCCCCCTCCTGGATACTACATCTGTGCGGCAGGACGCTCTCTACGTGTTAGAGACTTCAAGGAGGTGTGAATTACTGGGTGTGACGCAATGCATACTGGGAAATGTAGTTCTCTCATTCACTTCCTGGTTTGCGGCACTCGTTCATGTAAGAACAGAAACTAGAACGCCAGAGGCGATATAGATGAAGGAATATAATAGGTATTTACTTGTTTTTTTAACAGAATCATTACACTATTCTGTCTGTCTACCTTGCAGACATTCATTTTAGGCAAAACTTTTTTTTTTCCATTACAACTCCTTTAATGCATTATATGCATTAAGATGAAAAAAACATCCGAGAATTAGCGGCCCCCCAGCCCCCACATTTACTTACCTGAGCCCTTGAAAGTCCCCCGACGTGAACACGATGGCTTCTCGGGCTTCTTGGCTCATTCATTGGATGATTGATAGCAGCGCAGCATTGCTCCTGCTGCTGCCAATCAAATAAATGATGTGGCGTGTCGGGGCCGAGTGATACAGTCAGTGGCTATGGCCGTCGACTGCATCACAGGAGCTCGTCTGCAAGCTAACCCCCTTGGGAGAGAGCTTCCCAGAAGGGGGTTAGTTCTTGCGGGGAGGAGCCGAGACAGCCAGAACACGAGGATCGGGGGCCACTCTGTGCAATACGAACTGCACAGTGAAGGCAAGTATGATATGTTTGTTATCTCCAGCTTCCAGGACATTTTTTATCCTTCTATCCAGCTTGGGCTGGAGTTGGTCTTTAAAGTACATCTGTAATTTGCATTTTTATTTGTCCCGATGTGTGAAAATATCCTGGTACAAATGGTCCACTTTACTGGAAACTAGTTCTTTTACAAGCAGCACAGCATGCAGCCCCCCCAGGGCAGTGCTTGCATCTCTCTCCTGGTACAGGGAGATGGGCAGCTCAAAGGGTCCTGTATAGGGATGATATCTCATCAGCGCCCTCTAGTGGTGGATGGGAAAAGCTTGTTCATTGCAGCCCCCCCAGAGCAGTGCTTTCACCCCGCTCTCCTTGTACAGGGAGATGGGCAGCTCAAAGGGACCTGTATAGGGCAGATATCTCATCAGCGCCCTCTAGTGGTGGATGGGAAAAGCTTGTTCATTGCAGCCCCCCCAAAGCAGTGCTTGCATCCCGCTCTCCTTGTACAGGGAGATGGGCAGCTCAAAGGGACCTGTATAGGGCAGATATCTCATCAGCGCCCTCTAGTGGTGGATGGGAAAAGCTTGTTCATTGCAGCCCCCCCCCCCCCCAAAGCAGTGCTTGCATCCCGCTCTCCTTGTACAGGGAGATGGGCAGCTCAAAGGGACCTGTATAGGGCAGGTCTCATCAGCGCCCTCTAGTGGTGGATGGGAAAAGCTTGTTCATTGCAGCCCCCCCAGAGCAGTGCTTGCATCCCGCTCTCCTGGTATACAGAGATGGACAGCTCAAAGGGCCCTGTATAGAGCAGGTCTCATCAGCGCCCTCTAGTGGTGGGTGAGAAAAGCTTATTCATTGCAGAGCAGGCAGTAAACGCTGCCTTAGGAAAGAGCAAACAGATTTAAAACAGCTTATATTTAGAATAAATATCCCATCATATTTACATATTACCCATTTTTTTTTTTTCCAGAGACATAAATACATAATGCACCGGTGGGGGGAGCATTATCATCCTATAAGTCACCTGTCTACAAATCGGAACTAGGAATTTCACATGCCAAGAAAAGCGCCTCCTCCACCATCAGCTCTCTTTGAGCATCGATTCCAGTCCCAGCCGCATCTGCCACACGTGCCCCTCACCCCTCTGTGCCCCAGATTTCAGTCCATAGACATGTAATTGTAATTATAACGATATAATTGCTGGTATCCTCATGCTTTCACAGGGGCCAGAGCTAGTAATATGCAATCTCCCCTCATTTGCCAGAGGGGGCCTGGGAAAAGAAACATTGCCATGAATTACGTATTAAACAAAAGCCTTTGATGTCGGCAAGCTGAGCAATTTGTAATTGTAAGGTGCTATTTACGCAGGTTGTTGGTTTAATGGAAGTCTCCTTCTAACCGGCACACACACATTTCAGAAACATGTCCGTGGATTTAGGAAACAAATTACTGCCCCTAATACTCTGCCGGGAGTTTTTTTTTATTTTCTCCTTTAAAAACAAAAACATTTTTCACTTAAAAGGAAAATGCAGAAGACAGAATACATAGATGGGGAGCTAAATCTGATAGAATAGATGGAGAGCTTTCGTAAAATGTGGCAGCCTTGGGTGGGACATTACCACCCCGCCGATTTTGACCAGTCTTTGTTGTTACCAAACTAGAATCTTTTACAGTATATGTATGCCAGGAGTCTATGGAAGAGCCCTGGGGCCATTATAAAAAAAAAAAAAAAATATATACAAAATTCTGAGATTTAAAAGTCAGAATTCTGAGATTTAAAAGTCAGAATTCTGAGATTTAAAAGTCAGAATTCTGAGATTTAAAAGTCAGAATTCTGAGATTTAAAAGTCAGAATTCTGAGATTTAATCTCAGAATTTTGTATTTTTTTTTTTTTTTTTATGATGGCACCAGGGCTCTTCCATAGGAGTCAGACCACCACCCGGGGGCTTATTATTTATCTCATATTCTTGACCTTCTCTTTTCTCTTTTCCTGTACCCTTTATTGATTTTTTATTATCTACATTTTATTTTTTTAACTTTTTTTGTTTAACGAGAGATTTAAAATATTTTTATATAGTTACTCATAACTGCATTATGGTTTCATGTCCTATTACATTATAATAATTCCTTGACAAATAGTTGGATCGATACATCTTCTATTTTTTCCTACTTAGTTTATATACTCACTTAATTTTCTGTGTGTATTTATTAATTATAGGGAACAGTTAACTGCATATATATTGATTAAATGTGTTTTACTAGGTACTGCAAATGTAACCTGTATTACATACGTTCTGTATTTCAGTACATTTCACTTCCTTTTTTATTTTCTACTCCCCCAACATATGTTACCCCTATTGAAATCTCAATAAAAACATTTGACAAGGAAAGAATAGATGGAGAGATACATTTAATAGATAAGTTGATTGATTCGATAGATAGAGATATTGGCCCGGATTCACATACATCGGAGCATCTTTAAAGCGGATGGTTCACCATAAATGAATATTAAAAGCCAGCAGCAACAAATACTGCAGCTGCTGACTTTTAATATTAGGACACTTCTTCCTGGAGTCCAGCGGCGTCCGCACAGAGGATGAGCGATCGCTCGTCACCCTGCTGCTCCCCCCTCCATCCACGCGCAAAGTGAAGCGCTCCGGCTTCACTGCCCGGTTCCCTAGAGAGGGAGGCTCCCGCTGTGTGCTGGGATGGACTTCAGACAAAGCAAATGCTCCCAAAGGTGTCGTTGCGCCGGGTGGAGATCATAGCATATCTTCTTTACGCTACCCCGGCGCAACGCAGAGAGGGAGGCATGGACTTCACAAAGCAAATGCTCCCAACGTTGCGCCGGCATAGCGTGTAGGCGTAAGTAGATGTGGGCTGGAAGTGGGCGTGATGCATTTAAATGAAGGGCATGTCCAAGAGCGTGACCCCATGCAAATGATGGGCTGAGCTTCAGACAAGTACATAAAATCAACTGCGCATGCGTCGTACCTTGCACGTATCCCAGTGCGCATGCTCACAATCACGTCGAAACAACTGCCTAAGATACGTTGAATCACTGCCTACGACATGAACGTAACCTACGCCCAGCCCTATTCACGTACTACGTAAACTATGTAAAATTCGACGGCATTCGTTCCCTGGTCCATACCTTTGCATGAGTTGCGCCTCCAATATGGGGAATAACTTTACCCTTATGCAAATCGCTTAAAACATGCGCCGCGCGCAAATTTATTTGTGAATTGGCGTTCTCCCTCATTTGCATATTTGCATCGTAAATCAATGGGAGTGCCAAATGCGTCCAGCGTAACTATGCGCCGGCGTAGGCAAGTTACGTTGGTCGGTTGAAGTCAGTTTTTAGGCGTATCTTAGTTCTATGGGTACGGCGCATAGATACGACGGCGCATATTTACACTTACGCGTCGTATCTCGAGATACATCGGCGTAAGTGCTTTGTGAATCCGGGCCATTTTTTCTTCAAAGCATATTGCAGGTGAATGTTTTTCAGATTTTTTGCAAATGTGAAGTCCTTTAATTCCGCCCCAAACTTAAAAGGCAAATACCCCTATGCCAGGACAGTGGCCTAATTTTACTTCCATAAAGTTAAAGGGTAACTGCAAAAAACAAAACTAAAAAAAAAAAAAAATTATAATTTTTTTTTTTTTTTTTTTAGCAAAACTCAAAAGTTTTTAGCAAAAAAAGTAAAAAAAAAAAAGCAAATAAAGAAAAAAAAATATATAGCGCATATGATTGCAACACTTTTTATTTTGTAACTGAATGTTATCAACCACTTCCATACCACGCCTATTCTGGCACTTCTCTCCTAACATGTAAAAATCATATTTTGGGCTAGAAGATTACTCAGAACCCCCAAATATTATACATGTTATTTTAGCAGACACCCTAGGGAATAAAATGGTGGCCATTACAACTTTTATCTTGCATGGTATTTGCGCAATCATTTTTCAAATTCCTTTTTTGGGGGGAAATGTTTCACGAATTAAAAAAAATAACAAAAAACAGTAAAGTTAGCCCAATTTTTTGGTATAATGTGAAAGATGATGTTAAGCCGAGTAAATAGATACCTAACATGTCACGTTTTAAAGTTTCGCACACTGATGGAATGGCGCCAAACTTCAGTACTTAAAAATCTCCATGGTCGACGCTTTGATTTTTTTTTTTTTTTTTTACAGGTTACCAGTTTACAGTTACATAGGAGGTCTGGTGCTATAATTGTTCCTCTCGCTCTAATGCACGAGGCGAATACCTCACATGTGTGGTTTGAACGGTGTTTACATATGTGGGCGGAACTTGCGTGTGTGTTCGCTTCTGAGCGAGAGCAACCGGGGACAGGGGGTATTTAAAAAAAAAAAAAAAAATTCACTTTAATTTTTACACTTTTTTTTTATCACTTTTATTCCTATTACAAGGAATGTAAACATCCCTTGTAATAGGAATGGTGCGTGACAGGTCCTCTTTATGAGAGACCCCACATCTTTCCTCCAGGTTGGAAAGCACAAGATCGTGATTTTTTTTCCGATCTCATGCTTACCAGCCGCGATTGCGGCTTTGTTTACATCCCCAGGCCCGGACGTGACGTCATAACGTCATGCCCGGGCCTCCGACAGTCAGAGATGACTGGTGACCATCTGGTCAGCCGAAAATCTCTATGGTCGTCATTTGGTGGTGGCCGATTCCTTCTCCGGGTCCCTGATGTCACAGGAGAGCTCAGAGAAGCATCGGATGGCAGCGGGGGGGGGGCTATGTAACCTCCCGTCGCCTGTAAGAACGATCAAGCGGCGGAACTGCCGCTATGATTGCTCTTGTGGTGCCCAGAATCGCGGTCAGAAAAGAATGATATCTGAATGATGCCTGTAGCTGCAACTAAGAGCAGCAAGTGTCATTTCTGCCTGCTGCCGCATTCCTCTCCTAACACCACAAGAAGAATTGTGACAGGGGAAGGAGCTCCAACACACAGACTATGATTGACAGCCTCAGCTCTGTTCCTATGAGCAGTGTGGAACATCTCTTCCCCCAATCAGCTGAGCTCTCAGAGCTCTCCTCACTGAACTCTGCAGTGTGTAATTTCAGCTCCCCATTCTCTGAGTAGGAACCACTTTTGCCAATCGGTGTGGTGCCGCAAAATCATTGTGGCACTGATTGGAACAGTGCCATTACCTCTGCCACACAGCTAGCAGGGAGACGGCTGCTTTGACAGATGGCATTGGAGTGAGTGGTTAGAACCCCTGCCAGGTTTTTATTAAAGTGTCACCTATGTGGGTAGATTTTCATTCACTTCCTGTCCCCGGTGGCACGACAGGAAGTTAAAATATATATATATAAATAAATAAAAATTGCCTGGACTTCCCCTTTAACCAAAAAGACTATTACTTTAACAACTGGTCGCCTTTTACCCCGGTGACAGGTACACTTAAATCTAAATTTTCCTCCATCGGTACAAACACCTTGGAACATAAAAGAAAAGGTCCCTGGGACAGGTTACAAGGAAAGCCAATGATTTTAATTTTAATAAATCTTTTAATAGGAATGTTAACTTCCCTTTTCAGCTATTATCGTAAAACCCTTCATCATTTTTAAGGGCAGCGATATAAGGGCAACGCTGTATATTAATATTCTTATTAAATTATGGAGGAATGTGTACTCTGCGCCGTCCTGCTGCAAGGAGCTTCTGCTCGCTGTCATACTGCTCAGAAGGAGCCAAATAAGGTCGTCTGAAAGAGCGGGAAAAAAGCAGCATGTGGTCGCGCCGATAGCAAAGCATGCTGGGAAATCAACTGGAGTAACAAGCCGTCAACTCATAAATGAATAATTGGGGGATAAAGAAGATATCCGTTTTCGCCACTTTCTATTTTCTGTTATTTATATCTAATTTTCTGTTATTTATATCTAATTCAGCCTCAGCATTAATGGTGCCCAGCTCCCTTCTTTCCACACACTTCAATCTCAGCCTGAATACCGACCACTCTTCTGTCTGCCACCCACCTTGACCGCAGTCTGCATACTGACCACTCTTCTGCCTGCCACCCACATAGACGGCAGTATAGCTACTGACCACTCTTCTGCCTGCCACCCACCTAGACGGCAGTATAGCTACTGACCACTCTTCTGCCTGCCACCCACCTAGATGGCAGTATAGCTACTGACCACTCTTCTGCCTGCCACCCACCTAGATGGCAGTATAGCTACTGACCACTATTCTGCCTGCCACCCACCTAGATGGCAGTATAGCTACTGACCACTCTTCTGCCTGCCACCCACCTAGACGGCAGTATAGCTACTGACCACTCTTCTGCCTGCCACCCACCTAGACGGCAGTATAGCTACTGACCACTCTTCTGCCTGCCACCCACCTAGACGGCAGTATAGGTACTGACCACTCTTCTGCCTGCCACCCACCTAGATGGCAGTATAACTACTGACCACTCTTCTGCCTGCCACCCACCTAGATGGCAGTATAGCTACTGACCACTCTTCTGCCTCCCACCCACCTAGACGGCAGTAAAGGTAATGACCACTCTTCTGCCTGCCACCCACCTAGACGGCAGTAAAGGTACTGACCACTCTTCTGCCTGCCACCCACTCACCTAGACGGCAGTATAGGTACTGACCACTCTTCTGCCTCCCACCCACCTAGACGGCAGTTAAGGTACTGACCACTCTTCTGCCTGCCACCCACCTAGACGGCAGTAAAGGTACTGACCACTCTTCTGCCTGCCACCCACCTCGACCACAATCTGGATACCAACCACTCTTTAGCCTGCCATCTACATTGACCTCAGTCCTGAATACTATCTATTCTCCTACTCGCCACCCACCTCAACCTGTATGCCTACCATCCACCTTGACCTCAGCCTAGATACCGAAATCACTCTCCTGCCTGCAACCCTCTTTGACCTCAGCCTGAATAGGGACACTCTTCTGCCTGCCATCCACCTCAACCTGAACCGACCCACCTCGACCTCAACCTGGATGCCAACCACTGTTTTGCTTGCCACCTTCATCCCCCTCTTGAATACCAATAACTCTTCTGCTTGCCACCCACCTCAACACCAAAATGACTCTCTTTGCCAGCAACCTACCTCAATTTTAGCCTGGTCACTGATACTCTTCTGCATTCCATCCACCTGAACCTGGATACCAACTCTTCTGTCTGCCATCCATTTCAAACTCAACCTGGATATGGACACTCTTCTGCTTGCCAACCCACCTTGAACACAGTCTGGATACTGACCACTCTGTTTGCCACCCACCTCAACCATGACCACTCTTTTGCCTGCCGCTTACCTTGAGCTTGGCCTAAATTCCAACCACCGACCTCGACCCCAACCTTGATGCCAGTCACCTTAACCCCCTGTTTGGATACCAATCACTCTTCTGCCTGCCACCCACCTTGACCTCAGCCTTGATACCGAAAAAAAATCACTCTTGCCTGTAACCTTTTTGACCTCAACCTGGATACGGACACTCTTTTGCCTGCCATCTACCTCAACACTGACTACTCTTCTGCTTGCCAACCACCTCAACCTCATCCTAGATACCTAGACCACTGTCTTGCCTGCAACCCACCTCAGAATGGATACCAATCACTCTTCTGCCAGTAACCCACCTCGACCTCAGCCTTGATCCCGAAAAAAATCACTCTTGCCTGTAACCCTCTTTGACCTCAACCTGGATACGGACACTCTTTTGCCTGCCATCTACCTCAACACTGACTACTCTTCTGCTTTGCCAACCACCTCAACCTCATCCTAGATACCTAGACCACTCTCTTGCCTGCAACCCACCTCATCCTAGATACCTAGACCACTCTCCTGCCTGCAACCCACCTCATCCTAGATACCTAGACCACTCTCCTGCCTGCAACCCACCTCAGCCTAGATACCTAGACCACTCTCCTGCCTGCAACCCACCTCAGCCTAGATACCTAGACCACTCTCCTGCCTGCAACCCACCTCAGCCTAGATACCTAGACCACTCTCTTGCCTGCAACCCACCTCATCCTAGATACCTAGACCACTCTCCTGCCTGCAACCCACCATAGCCTAGATATCGAGAGTGTTTTCTTGCCTGCAACCCACCTCGGCCTCAGAATGGATACCAATCACTCTTCTGCCTGCCACCCACTTCAACCTCAACCTACATACCAAACACTCTTCTGCCTGCCACCCATTTCAATCTCAACCTGCATACCATCCGCTCTTCTGCCCGACACCCGCTTTGACCTCAACCTGGATAATGACCACTCTTCTGTCTGGCATCCACCTTGATCTCATACTCAACGCTGACCACACTCTTTCTTGCCACCCAGATGCTTACTGCTCTCTTGCCTGTTGCTTGCCTCAGCCTCAGCTTGGACACCAATCACTGTCTGCTGCCCCATAACTATGACCTCCTCCATCATGCCCCACCTCCACTCCTCCATCATACCCCACCTCCACATCATAGCCACTCTGTTCTGGAACCCCTTGGTGGGGCAATCCTGAGCATCATTGTCACCCAAGCCGTTTCCTCATCTGCATTACATAGATGGAGATGTTCTATAGTTCACATCTAGAATCAGGAAGGCTGATAACACAGTCAGTGCACAAAAAGTTACAAGGACACTAGGCTTCTGACAGAATCAACAGGAATTGTTCTGTACTTGTAGAAAGTGTACCTATCCTGAAAAAGAAAAAACAAACGCACTCACTACATCTACAAACTGATCAGCTCCAATATATTTAAGCCTATGCAGCCATTAGGAGCCAGCCCTTTAAAAGTCTGCAATGCCAAAAGGCGTTACATGGGCTTGCCAACCACAGCTGTCACAGTCATCACTCCCCACCGGCTCCCATTAGTAAACAGCGACGGTCGGTGACAGTCACAGTCGGGGGGCACCATTTGAGCACGCTCACGGCACAAACAAGGGAAGCCAACTGTGTACATATGTGTGGCAGATCGGCATTGAAGCCCACTGCCGTGCTGCCAAGCATATGATTATGTCAGATGTAGAGGAGGGCACACCAACAGAACTAAAGAATACGTCAACCCAAAATTTCATATTCCTGATATGTGCCTGCTGTACCACGTACTTGTGCTAAAATGTCTCCTGTTCTTTGTATTGCTTCTTTTGTGTGAAATCCCTGGTGTTCCTGCCAGTCACTCTGCTTTCCTATTAAAAACTGACCACACTTGGCATAAGAGCACAGCGTGGTCAGTTTCCTAGTTGTGCTTAGAATGCTGCCTGCTCTCCTCCAATGATCAGACTTGTATTGAGAGAAACCCGATGCTTTCCCTGGTAGTGGTTGAAGCGGACCTCTTTACAGGACGTGTGGCTTTTCCAGACATACAAGCCTAGTTTAACCCCGTAATAGGTGGCCAACGCTCTTTGGTAAGGACACATCCTATTTTTGTTTTGGTGGTGGTCGCACAAGGTGGAGGAAGTTGGTGACACAACATTTAAACTTTCACTTATTGTGTCACCTTTGTGACTCCTGGACCCGCTTGTTTAACCACTTAAGGACCGGCTCACGACTAAATACGCCAGGAGAATGGCATGGCTGGGCAAAGTGATGTATATTCACGTCACTTTGAATTTCCCGCTGCTCTGGCGCGTGCGTCCCTGCTGCGAACTCCGTGACAGTGCCTGCGGGACCCGTGTACTCAGCGTCTGCGATCGAATCACAGGGCTGCAGAACCGGGAGAGGCCCCCATCTTTGTGGAGCCTGGGTGCATCCCATGCACCTGCCCAGGATCGGCCCTGTTCCGTAGGGACACATTTAACCCCTCCACTGCCAGTGACCTCCCCCAGTCAGTCCCCTCCCCCCACAGTAAGAATCACTTCCAGGGAACACATTTAACCCCTTGATCGCCCCCTAGTGTTAACCCATTCCCTGACAGTCACTTTTATACACTAATCAGTGCATTTTTATAGCAGTGATCGCTGTATAAATGTGAATGGTGTCAAAAGCGTCCGATGTGTCTGCCATAATGTCGCAATCATGATAAAAATCGCTTTTTTTTTTATATATTTTTTGGGGATATTTATTATAGCAAAAAGTAAAAAATATTGCTTTGTTTTTCAAAATTGTCGCTCTATTTTTGTTTATAGCGCAAAAAATAAAAACCGCAGAGGTGATCAAATACCACCAAAAGAAAGCTCTTTTTGTGGGGAAAAAAAGGACGTCAATTTTGTTTCAGAGCCACGTCGCACAACCGTGCAATCGTCAGTTTAAGCGGCGCAGTGCCGAATCGCAAAAAGCGGCCCGGTCTTTTGGCAGCCGAATGGTCCGGGGCTGAAGTGGTTAAAATATTTGAGCGCAACATACTTGTTCACCTAGCCCATGCATATGGCCTGACATTATTTCTACCTCGGTCAACTTTATCTGTAGGGCAAAGGAAGCGACAGTCAAGAAACAAGGAATACGAGATTCTTTCAGCCTCTTCACATGAAACCCGACTGAAGAATTTGTATTCCGTCATTGAAAGTCTGGCAGCGGCTCCTCTCGCCGTATTTTAACTTTCACTCTGAAAAGTTTTCGACAAAAAAGTAAAAAATAATAAATATTATATATATGGATTTGACAAACCGGCATGCAGGCGATAAAGAAGCACGACAAACACGCTTTTCTTCCTTATATATTTTTAATCTACAGCGAGAGAATTTTTATTTAGCGCCCGCGCCCGTGAGCTGTTGCATTTTAGGCAGCTATGCAGGATTTAAACCAAGTTGTGCTTAACCTGTCGACAACTTCTCAGAATTTATGACAACCACCCAACACGTCTAGCAGCGGGGAAAAGCTACAGCCTTGCTTTTACTGCTGGGGGTTTATTTTCTTCCTCTTTTAGCTTTTTATAGTTTTTATTATGAAAACCAGAACGCAAAATACCTGGAACTCGAATGTGCAGATGTAGGGGGGCCATTTGTGATAAATAGAGGAAGGAACGAGGCGCGGGGGACAGGAGGATGAGAGATTTCCAACCAAATAGTTCCATCGCGAACTAGAGAAATGATAACAGAGTTATGTTGTGGGTGACAAGCAGGCCCGGACTGGGACAAAAAATAGGCCTGGGCATTTTAGACTAAGCAGACCGGGGGGTGGTTAATGATGGGATGTGGGGTTCCAACACCTTGCACCTCTGGAACACTTTACATTACACAGCACTCCTGGACCCATTTACATTACACAGCACCCTGCACCTCTGGACCCCTTTACATTACACAGCACCCTGCACCTCTGGACCCCTTTACATTACACAGCACCCTGCACCTCTGGACCCCTTTACATTACACAGCAACCTGCCCCTCTGGCCCCCTTTACATTACACAGCAACCTGCCCCTCTGAACCCTTTTACATTACACAGCACCCTGCCCCTCTGGACCCCTTTACATTACACAGCACCCTGCCCCTCTGGACCCCTTTACATTACACAGCACCCTGGACCCCTTTACATTACACAGCACCCTGCACCCCTTTACATTACAAAGCACCCTGCCCCTCTGGACCCCTTTACATTACAAAGCACCCTGCCCCTCTGGACCCCTTTACATTACAAAGCACCCTGCCCCTCTGGACCCCTTTACATTACACAGCACCCTGCCCCTCTGGACCCCTTTACATTACACAGCACCCTGCACCTCTGGACCCCTTTACATTACACAGCACCCTGCACCTCTGGACCCCTTTACATTACACAGCACCCTGCCCCTCTGGACCCCTTTACATTACACAGCAACCTGCCCCTCTGGCCCCCTTTACATTACACAGCAACCTGCCCCTCTGGCCCCCTTTACATTACACAGCAACCTGCCCCTCTGAACCCTTTTACATTACACAGCACCCTGCCCCTCTGGACCCCTTTACATTACACAGCACCCTGCCCCTCTGGGCCCCTTTACATTACACAGCACCCTGGACCCCTTTACATTACACAGCACCCTGCACCTCTGGGCCCCTTTACATTACACAGCACCCTGCACCTCTGGGCCCCTTTACATTACACAGCCCCCCACAGTTTGTTACACAGACACCCCCTAACAGTTCTGGACCCCCTGCATGTTACACTGGGTGGAGACGTGACATGCGGCCGGCCGCTGTCCACCGGGCATGTGCCCGGTATGCCCTATGGCAAGTCCAGGTCTGGTGACAAGGTTTAAATTCTGTATCAGTACTGGTTGCAATAGGCGTATTGCAGAGCTCTCAACACTCCCTGATTTTGAGGGAATGTCAATGAGCATTTTGAAAGATTTGCAAGTGTTTTCTCACAAAACGAGCAGGATTCAAGCTAATGGGGTGTGCAGTACCGCATTTGGCCAGAGGTGCGGAGGCACCGGTGACAGTGAGAACCGTTCGGAAATACTCAGTTCCTGGGGTGTTTCCGAGGTCAGCTGAGCTGTCCCTGAGCATTTCCGAGGTTCTCCGGCACCCTCCACCTCTGGTCACATGCAGTATTGCATGCCATTGAAGTCAATGCGGAACAAATTATTTTTGTTTCCATTGACTTCCATGGGGAAACTCACTTTGATATGCGAGTGCTTTGGATTACGAGCGTTCTCCTGGAACAGATTATGCTCGTAATCCGAGGTTCAACTGTATTAGTTAAGAAGCTGCTAGGACACGGGTGCCATGGAAGGGGCCAAGGTGGCCTGTTCCCGTAGAAGGAAGGGGCCAAGGTGGCCTGTTCCCGTAGAAGGAAGGGGCCAAGGTGGCCTGTTCCCGTAGAAGGAAGGGGCCAAGGTGGCCTGTTCCCGTAGAAGGAAGGGGCCAAGGTGGCCTGTTCCCGTAGAAGGAAGGGGCCAAGGTGGCCTGTTCCCGTAGAAGGAAGGGGCCAAGGTGGCCTGTTCCCGTAGAAGGAAGGGGCCAAGGTGGCCTGTTCCCGTAGAAGGAAGGGGCCAAGGTGGCCTGTTCCCGTAGAAGGAAGGGGCCAAGGTGGCCTGTTCCCATAGAAGGAAGGGGCCAAGGTGGCCTGTTCCCATAGAAGGAAGGGGCCAAGGTGGCCTGTTCCCGTAGAAGGAAGGGGCCAAGGTGGCCTGTTCCCGTAGAAGAAAGGGGCCAAGGTGGCCTGTTCCCGTAGAAGGAAGTGGTCAAGGTGGCCTGTTCCCGTAGAAGAAAGTGGTCAAGGTGGCCTGTTCCCGTAGAAGAAAGTGGTCAAGGTGGCCTGTTCCCGTAGAAGAAAGAAGGTGGCCTGTTCCCGTAGAAGAAAGTGGCCTGTTCCCGTAAGAAAGTGGTCCCTGTTCCCGTAGAAGAAAGTGGTCAAGGTGGCCTGTTCCCGTAGAAGAAAGTGGTCAAGGTGGCCTGTTCCCGTAGAAGAAAGTGGTCAAGGTGGCCTGTTCCCGTAGAAGAAAGTGGTCAAGGTGGCCTGTTCCCGTAGAAGAAAGTGGTCAAGGTGGCCTGTTCCCGTAGAAGAAAGTGGTCAAGGTGGCCTGTTCCCAAGAAGAAAGTGGTCAAGGTGGCCTGTTCCCAAGAAGAAAGTGGTCAAGGTGGCCTGTTCCCAAGAAGAAAGTGGTCAAGGTGGCCTGTTCCCGTAGAAGAAAGTGGTCAAGGTGGCCTGTTCCCGTAGAAGAAAGTGGTCAAGGTGGCCTGTTCCCGTAGAAGAAAGTGGTCAAGGTGGCCTGTTCCCGTAGAAGAAAGTGGTCAAGGTGGCCTGTTCCCGTAGAAGAAAGTGGTCAAGGTGGCCTGTTCCCGTAGAAGAAAGTGGTCAAGGTGGCCTGTTCCCGTAGAAGAAAGTGGTCAAGGTGGCCTGTTCCCAAGAAGAAAGTGGTCAAGGTGGCCTGTTCCCAAGAAGAAAGTGGTCAAGGTGGCCTGTTCCCAAGAAGAAAGTGGTCAAGGTGGCCTGTTCCCGTAGAAGAAAGTGGTCAAGGTGGCCTGTTCCCGTAGAAGAAAGTGGTCAAGGTGGCCTGTTCCATAGAAGAAAGTGGTCAAGGTGGCCTGTTCCATAGAAGAAAGTGGTCAAGGTGGCCTGTTCCATAGAAGAAAGTGGTCAAGGTGGCCTGTTACCAAGAAGAAAGTGGTCAAGGTGGCCTGTTCCCAAGAAGAAAGTGGTCAAGGTGGCCTGTTCCCAAGAAGAAAGTGGTCAAGGAAGCCTGTTCCATAGAAGAAAGTGAAACAAAGTTTAGGGTTGTAGCAGTAAACCAAGCCGGTTTCCGACAAAATCTGGTTTTGCGAGTTCCAGCCTACACCTTGTCGCTCCATCAAAGTCTTTTTGTCCTAAAATGACCCCTCAACCAAAAAAATTGAAGCTCTGTCTGGACACCTGCATACATTCTGGTCGACAAATTGCATCTTCGTTCTGGGTATTCTACAACTTCAATCACTCAATGCAAAATAATAATAATGATAATAATAATGATGATAATACTATACATACACACGTGTACGGATAGAGCCGGATCATCTGCAGCACATCAAACACAAGGCCCTCGGGTCAAATCCGACCCCCCAGGGCCTTGTAATGTGACCCTCACATGCAGTTTTGCAGCCAGAACGCCATTCCGCCACCTCTGGCTCTCACCCTCCGCTGCCGCTCCCCGCTGTCACTTGTCAACACTGAAGCCCTTTGTGTTTACAAGTGACAGCTTTGCTCTCAGAGACTCCCAGATCTAACAGATCCCTGCACACACGAACAGCAGGGACAGATCTCCAGAATATGTGTGAGAGAGAGAGAGAGAGAGAGAGAGAGAGAGAGAGAGAGAGAGAGAGAGAGAGAGAGAGAGAGAGAGAGAGAGAGAGAGAGAGAGAGAGAGAGAGAGAGAGAGAGAGAGAGAGAGAGAGAGAGAGAGAGAGAGAGAGAGAGAGAGAACAACCTCCCTGCAAGGGGAGACAGGGCCACCTCCACAAAGAGGTACTAGAGTGAACTCCAGCACACTCCTGAACCCTGCACTCCTTCCCAAGCACACTCCTGAACGATGCAGACTCCTGAAACCTGCACACTGTCCCTAGCACACTCCTAAACCCTATCACCCTCCTAAACCCTGCACTCTGTCCCTGGCACACTCCTGAACCCTAGCTAGCACACTACTGAACCCTGCACTCTGTCCCTGGCACACTCCTGAACCCTGCACACTGTCCCTAGCACACTTCTACGTATCCGATACATAGTCTTACAGATACAAACAGCCCTTTGAGGGCAACCATAATGCTGATGCGGCCCATGATGAAACCAAGTTGACACCCCTGATCTACAAGGAAATCTATGCAGAGGTCTACGGCCCGATAGGTGTCCAAGGGGCCCAGCTATAACCCTCATGCTCCTTCAGTAAACTAAGAGGACAGGCAGATGGGTAACACTGAGCTCCTGCACATCACTTTAAAAGGAGGATGTTGTTGATGTCAGATGGGACAATGTATATGGGATGGTTCCACTTTGCCAAATGTAATCGTTGTCAACGTTATTCAAAGGAATGGAGGCGGGTCAAAGTTTAGAGCCAAATTCTGCCTCAACTCCCGTCTCTTTAGGGCAATTGTTTAGAAATTGATGTTCTCCTTTATGCAACTATAATCCACGACAGGATCTTGCCAGTCATGCCGATGCGTGTTTCTCTGACAGCTGGGGTGAGGTGCGATGCCCATCCCTGATCCAAGAACATGCATAATAAGAAAAATTACAAAAAAAAGGTGTTTCCTATTCGCCTCACGTCTTTGGGGCCTTCCTAGGTCATGTGACAAGGTGTGTTCATAACAAAAAACTCAGAATCCAGACATGTCAAAACTATTAGCTATAGCCTGCAGGAGTTCAGAAAAAAAAACACCCACCTAATCTAGGAGAGCGGACACGCAGGTTAGACCAGACCAACGTTTTCATTTCCTGAAAAGTTTCTGTAGGTTCACTACAAACCGGGGCCACCGGATCAGAGCCAACTGTGCCAAAAAAATACACACAAAAGGAACATAGAGAAAAACATATATATTTTTTCTTCATATGTTCCTGTTGTGTGTATTTTTTGATTGGTGTGACCTCAGTTCCTCTCGACATAACAATAAAATAGAATTTTTTTTTTAATATTTTTTATAGATTTTAATAATAATATAAAAAAAATATTATTGTTATTATATTTTTATGTCAAGAGGAACTGGGCAGAGGTCACACCAATCAAAAAAAAAATTACACAAAAGGAACATATTGAAAAAACACACACATTTTTTTTTATATTAATAATAACATATAAAAAAAATTATATTATATATATATATATATATATATATATATATATATATATATAGTCATTAATAAAAAAATGTTTTATATATAATAACATATACAAATATTATATAATAATACAATTATAGTGTGTGTGTGTGAATATATATATAATATTTGTATATGTTATTATATAGAAAAACATTTTTTATTAATGACATAATATATATATTATGTCATTAATAAAACATTTTTTTTTTATATATAACATATACATATATATATATATATATATATATATATATATATATATATATATATATATATATATATACACATACACATATATACACATACAAATATTATATAATACAATTATAGTGTATGTTATTATATATAAAAAAATGTTTTATTAATAAACAAAAAAAAATATTATATATATATATATATATATATATATATATATATATATATATACATACACACACACACACTTTTTATATGTTATTATTAAAAAATAAAGTGTATATATATATATATATATATATATAAAAAAAGTGTTATTAAAAAATAAAGTGTGTGTATAGAAAATATATAATATATATACATACACACTTTATTTTTCAATAATAATAATAAATATATATATATATATATATATTATATACACACACACACACATATA